>CM077820.1:45694761-46010116 GCA_039720395.1 Liquidambar formosana
TCATCAAATTTAATTTATAGACATCTTCAGGACCCACAACTCAGAAGGATCAATGAGAAGAAATAAATAAACATATAGGAAGTACAGAGGAAATTGAACCCCATCATTGGTCATCGAGTAAGTGTTGACGCACGCATTTAAGCCCAAAAAAGAAGCACAACACGCCTTTGGGCGGGTCCCAGCCTTGACAGTTCCAACTAAAGACAAAAGGCAGAGACCCAAGAATTTAAAGTCATCAAATTTAATTTATAGACATTTTTAGGCTATGTTTGTTTGGTGGGAATGGAATGGATGGAATGGAATCTCATTCCAATTCATTCTAAATAATATGTTTGGATGGGATAGTTGAATGGGAATGGAATCAAAGAGTAGTAATAAATTATAATGATATTCATTCCACAATGTTTATTTCAATCTCATTCTATTTCAAACTATTTTGAACATGGAATGAGATTCCATTCTCATGCATTCCATTCCAACCAAACAAACATGGCATTAGAGTGTTAATGATTTGGTTTGATTTTAGAGGAGATTTCAAACCAAACCATACTAAAAAAAACCAAATCAAACTAAAACATCACATTTTGATTCCGTTCGGTTCGATTTCGGTTTTAACCTATCAAGTAACAACAAATAATTGAAAATGAAAAAAATAACATGCCAAACTCCAAATAAAAACATTTTTGATAAAAGCATTACATTAGTAACTAAAAAAAACAAACATTGTATCAGAATATAAACATATTGACATATATCAATATGTTAATATCACACACAACATTAATAGCTAGTTTAATACATGCCAATCTAAAAAAGGGAAAACAATAAGGAACTTAAAATCAACAAAAACAAGCCCATTACCTATTTTACCCTTATTAGAATTGAGAATTTACAAACTTTAAGTTTCTATATATATATATATATATATCTATGATATTTTTCGGTTTTTTTGGTTTTTCGGTTTGATTTAGTTTTTAAAAATTAAAAACCAAAACCAAACCAATTGAGTTCGATTTTCTAAAATTAAAACTATAATCAAATCTAATGACAAAAAAACCAAACCAAACCGCCCAATTCGGTTTGATTCCCGGTTTTAACCAAAACGATTAACACCCCTAATCTTCAGGACCCAAAACTCAGAAGAATCAATGAGGAGAAATAAATATAGGAAGTACAGAGGAAATTGAACCCCGTCATTGGTCATCGAGTAAGTGTTGACGCACGCATTCAAAGCCTAAAAAAGAAGCACAACACGCCTTTGGGCGGGTCCTAGTCTTGACAATTCCAACTAAAGTAAAGGCAAAAGGCAGAGACTCAATGTCTTTATCATTTGGGCGAAATGAGTGGACATAAAGTTTTGAAGGGGTAATGTAAATTCCATGAAACCAAAAGTGATTAAAAACAAACAAATGAAGATTAAACTGACGATGGTAGTGGAACAATGCTTGCCACACCTCTTTGTATTCCTATAACGTCATGTTTGTTTGGTTAAAATGGGATTCAGAATGAAATAGATGGAATGGAATCCCATTCTAATTCATTTCAAATAATATGTTTTGATAAAGTAGTTAAATGGGAATGAAATCAAACAGTAGTAATGAATTATAATGATATTCATTTCACAATATTTATTTCAATCTCATTTCATTTCAGACAATTTTGAGCATGGAATTATATTCCATTCTCATCCATTCCATTCCAACCAAACAAAATAGTAACATAATTTTTTTTTTCTCCAAAATTACCTAGTCACAATGGGTATTGTTTCAAAGATCATGACGAGTAGATTCCAAAAATATATTATGGGGTTATTTGCAATTGGTGCCAAAAGGGGTTATGAGGTTTACAAATTTGTTTATGGGGTTATTGCGAAAAAACTCTTATAACATAAGGTTATGGCCTAAAATCCCAAAAATATAAAGCCTAAAGTAATTGATTAAGCGTTGATGGATTTGAGGCCAAGAGAAGCCTAACACATGCTTTGGGCCTTGAATGACACAATGAAAACACAATTGGGCCCGGTTATTATCACCCCTCAATTTTATCAGTGCCTTTGACTTGTTTTACGTTTTTAAGATTTTAAGCAAAATATTAAAGGGGGTTTTATGAAAAATGCTTATGTTGTCTATTAGAAAACGTTATTTTGAATAACTTTACAAAAGAAAGTTTTTTCAAAATCTATGATTTAAGTAGATTTTTTGGCATATATAATAATCTCTGTTTCTTTTTTTTTGTTAAAAAGTTTATTTAAACGATAGATTTTGGAAAAACTTCATTCTCTAAAGTTATTTAAAATGATCTAAAATTATTTAAAATAATGTTTTGTAGTGAGCTGTGTCATAAATTTTTATAAAACATTTTATATTTTGTATAAAATCTTAAAAAGCCAAAATAAGTGAGGGATATTGATAAAATTGAAAGGTGACAATAGCCGGACCCAACACAATAAGGTAGGCTGAAGAATCTAAGGTCATCGATTGACTCATGGGTAATCATGCAGCCTTTTGTTTCCTAATATTTTCCACATGCCTAGACTTTCCACAAATTTGGCAGTTAGTTGGATTTAGTGAATGAACATAAAATTTTGAACAATTCAACGAAGTTCGGATAGACTGGATCACTGGACTGAAAAGATTAGATTTTTTTTTTTTTTTTTTTTTTTTGTTTGGGGGGTTTGGGGGGGGGGGGGGGGGTGGAAATCACATCTATTCGAGTACATGCATGTTGAATTTGTCAATTAAGCACGGACATAAATGCGAACGATGAAGATGTGCTCTATACGTGAAAAGGCAATGCAAATCTTGACGTTTAAAAAAAAAAAAAAACTGATAATCATAAGAATTCAAGGATGTCAAGGATGTCGATGCTACTCTGGTGAGAATGGGAAAGCCCCCCAGGTGTCCAAAGTGTAAACCATTTGTTTGAAGATAATCGTTGGGTCTTATAAAAAAAGAAGAGTTTATTAGCCACCCAACAAAGAAAAATTTTAAAAATTCATCAAAAATAAAAATTTAAAAATTTAAAAAATATTAAAGAAGAGTATATCAGCCAAGGAATGGATTTCATAGTTAAATCTGGGTCGCACCGTGGTTGGTAGAAGAGCGACTTGGTTTGTTGCAACCTGAGAATCGAAACGACTTCACCTCACCCAACGAAGCAAGCTGCATTGGGTTGATTTGGTTTGATTCATTAGAGGGGCTTGGTATATGTGTGGGTTAATTGTCATGACCTTCCACAACTTCATGGAATTTAAGAAAAAACACTCCATTCTTATTGCACATCTATCTATCTATACTATTATAGGAAAGGGGTTGTGTTTTTGGTTGGATGTAAAAGATAAAATACTGATTGATCCTCATCAATTTTCAAGATTGAAAGAAAAAAATAGGGTTAGAGTGGTCATTTTAAATAATAGAGGTGGTTTCTCTTAATCAAAACTACCTTCCTAATTTCTCACTCCTTAACTACTTAATAGTAGTTTTTGATTTTGATTTGAATTCAAATTTTTAATTTTTACTAAAATATTTTTATACCAAACAGATTTAAACTTTTTGTGTGTGTTTATTTTCTTTTTTGGCATACGGCGAGGCTGTGTGCTCTAAAATCTAGTCATTAAGGGATGTGCGTACTTCCGAGAATAGTTACTTCTATTAGTCAGCCTCAAATTTGAAAATTCTTTGGATATGTCCTGAAATTCGCAGGTTATAATGTGTTTATCATTTGGGCTAAAAGTACAAACATAAAATTTTGTAAATTCAACTAAATTCGGAGAGATTGGACTGAGTAATTAACTTTTATTATTGTTATTTTAAAAAAAAAAATTCATATCGTGTTGAATTTATAATTGAATAGTGATAGTCTCTAGTTTCCCATCTCTCTATGAGGGTTTGCACTCGCTTTTGCTTTGGTGTTTCTTCTTTTTGCATTTTTTCTTTTTTGAAGTAAATTTTTCTTGGATTTTTTATTTTCTTTTAGAAACACTTTAAATGTATAGACAGCTTCAGGATGCAAAACCTAAACTGAAGAATCAATGAGAAGAAATCAAAATCATAGGAAGTACACATGAACATTGAGTAGCGTTGACGCATTTAAGCCCAAAAAAAAATCACAAGACAACCCATCCTTGGGCGGTCCCCGACGATTCGAACTAAAGTAAAGACAATAGGCAGAGACCGAGAAACAAACCGTGGTGATAATATGCTAATCCCTTTACTCTCCTGTAAATGTGGTCACGTGGTTTGAGCCATCAAGGCTTAGCCCTTCACCCCAAAAAAGGAAAAAGGGAAAAAACACAAAAAAGTAGGTATATGTGAAAGCACATACGTTTGTGCTTGGATATGATGAACTGCTCACTCATGGGAACTCTTAAAATTTATAGATAGCTAGATGGTTTAATTTCCACAACTTCATGGAATTTCACAACAAAATAAAATAAAATAAAAAGAATTAAATAAATATATCAGTCGTTTTCCAATTTGGAATCTTGGATTGGAATTCTATCTGAGCTTTTATTTCAAGCTGTTGAATTGAAATTACTTAAATCATTAATCCACATGGATCTTGATTTAACAGCTTCAAGAAGAAGTTGTAAATGTAAGTTTTATAGTTAATTCAATCATGGATGGATAAATTGAAACTCAGTTGCACTTAATTAAGGATTCATGGATGTTGGTCATGGGAATCCTCTTGGTGTCCGAATTAGTGTATATTTTTTACTTAATCTTGGTCACAATGAAAAAAATAAAAGTGCAACTTAGTCTGGTGCAACCTGAGAACCAAATCAACTCGACCTAACCCAATTGCCTTTGGGTTGGTTTGGTTCAATTCATTAGAGGGTTTGGTATGCATGCGCGTGACTCACTTAACTGTCGTGACTTTCCACAACTTCATGGAATTTAAGAAAAAGAAAGTCCAATAGAAAGAAAAATATATCTTCTGGTCAATCAAGTCCAGAAATTTGGTAGTTGTATTGTCTTTATCATTTGATCTAGACGTATATATGGACTTAAAATTTTGAAAAATTGAACAAAGTTCAAATAGATTGGACTAAATAATTAATTTTTAAAAAAAAATTCCATATAAATTCAAATACATGAATGAATTTGACAATTTGTAGATCAATAAATTCGAGTCATGAAGAAGAAGAAGAAGAAAAAAAAAATTCAATCATGAAGTTGTAATGGAACTAAAAATGATGATAATAAGTAGTCCTATTTTGTTGAATTAAAACAATGAGAATTGCACATAATATGTAGATAACATTGTAGCAAAAAAAAAGGAAAAATAGTTTTTTCTCTTCTTTTTTGATTATCAAAAGATATAGTATGATTACTAGAAATAAAACAGTTCTATACTGGCAGCTGCATGCTATTTTAAGTCAACCCATGGTCAGTCAACTAATACCAAAGCCCTTCCTAGGCCAGGAACATTAATGGCTGGGCACTGGGTCAACAAACCTATTGACTTGGCCAGCAGTATGCATCTACATGTGCCTGTTGCATGGCTAGGCTAATGCACGGCCATGAAAATAAAATTTTAAGGCCAAAAAGTCATCACACCAATGGCCCAAAGTGTACGTTCCATCACTCCTTACTCAATTCAATGGTCATAACTCGTTTGGAAGGTTCACCGAGTTTGTTGTAACCAATGTTTTAAAACCCAGCCCGTTCATTGAACTGGAAAAGTCGCCGGGTTAAGGGTCATCGGTTCAACCGTCGGGTCAAACCGGAATTGAACCGTGACGTCATCATGACGTAATAAATATTTAATATTTTAAATAATTTATAATTATAATTTATAAACTAAAAAATAGTATAAATAGAAAAATAGTCAAAAAAAAAAAAAAAAAAAATTTCTGCACGATTGGTTTGAGAAGTGAGTACTTGAGATTTGAGGAGAGTATAACCGTATAACTGTAAAAGAGATCAAAAAAGAGAGAGATCAGGGAAAAAAAATTGCTCTTGAAAACTGAAAACTTGAAACTTGAAAACCCTAGGTTCTAGAATAAAAAAAAAAAAAAATAGAAAGAGAGAGGAGGATATCGGAGAGAAGTAGAGGATGGAGAAGATTAGAAGAAGAATAGAAGATTAACAATTTAACATACCTGAGATTGGAGATTTGGGGCAAAAGTGCAGAACGTCTTCTACTCTTCTCCCAGCGGCAGCCCTTGTGTCAAAGTGGAATTGGGGATTTCAGATTTGGGGCTTTTCTACTTTTCACGTGAGTAGGTGAGTTTTTTTAAGTTTAAGCCTTATATTGATAAATGAAAAAAAACCGTCCGGTTCCCTCAACCTGTGAACGGTTTTTCTAGTTCAACGGTTCAACCGGCGGGTTAAACGGTTTTTATTTTTTTTTCACGGTTTTTTACTTAGAACGGTTTTATGGGTTAAACCGAACCGGACCTTCAACCGGTTGACGGTTCAACTGGTTGAACCGGGCGGTCCGGTCCGGGTTTTAAAACCTTGGTTGTAACATTTCATTCTATTCTTGCATTTTATCTATATATATATATATATATATATGCGTGTATATATCTATATATATATTTATATTATATTACCTATAAAAAGATGAATGTGAGAAAAACTTTTGATTGACTAATATACCCTTATTTTAATTTTCAAATACACAACTACCCACCCTTCTGCATATATAGGAAATATAGTAATATGGAAATTATAATTCTAAAATACATACCTTAATATATAAAACACAAATAGGAATTTAAAAAAAAACAGAAACTATAATTCCTTTTAAGTATACAACTATCCACCCTTCTGCATATATAGGAAATATAGTAATATGGAAACTATAATTCTAAAACACATACCTTAATATAGGTTGCTGTTAACAGTTCCCATGCATCATTATTCCATATTAATTAATATCTTTTCATTTCTATTTCCATACTTTGCCCCATTTTAACCCATGTGAATGCCCCAATTCTCAATTAGTTGCTTCATCTATTTTATTTCAATAATTCTATTAACGCGGCTGGTGGTGATGTGTTTTTTTTAGACGTTTTAATAGAGGTTCATACATGTGCATATGCTTTAAAAATAGATGTAAGAATCTGTCGCTTGCTTCCAATAATTGTTGTTCTTCTTTTTTTTTTTTTTTTTTTTTTTTTTTTTTTTGAGTGAATCTCTCCAATAAGATTCATGTAGGAGGGAATAAAGTTTTATTGAATCGAGTTTAGTTGAGTTTTCAATATCCTTATTGTGATTTAGAGAAAATTTGAAGCATAAGGTAAGTGATTTTTTTCTTCTTTTTTGAGTGTCTAAGTGATTTTCTGTTGATTTATTTATGTAATTCTGAATGCACCATGAACTTAAGTGCACTATCTCTTTTTTATACAAAAAAAAAAAAAAAAAAAAAAAGCACAAGGTAAGTGATTTTTTTCTTCTTTTTTGAGTGTCTAAGTGATTTTCTGTTGATTTATTTATGTAATTCTGAATGCACCATGAACTTAAGTGCACTATCTCTTTTTTATACAAAAAAAAAAAAAAAAAAAAGCACAAGGTAAGTGATTTTTTTCTTCTTTTTTGAGTGTCTAAGTGATTTTCTGTTGATTTATTTATGTAATTCTGAATGCACCATGAACTTAAGTGCACTATCTCTTTTTTATACAAAAAAAAAAAAAAGCACAAGGTAAGTGATTTTTTTCTTCTTTTTTGAGTGTCTAAGTGATTTTCTGTTGATTTATTTATGTAATTCTGAATGCACCATGAACTTAAGTGCACTATCTCTTTTTTATACCAAAAAAAAAAAAAGTTTCAATTTCTTTGAGAGTTTTGAGTCTTGACTCTTTGTTGTAGGTTATATTATTAATTCTAACTACACCACATACTGATTGAAATGATCGATATATAGGAAAAAAAATTATCAATATAAAGTCAAAGATTACATAACATTCACCCAACCACGCACATAAATATATTTGAACTAAGAAAAACATAAGTGTTCTATATATAATTAGAAATCTGAATAACTTAACTAACTTTAAAATTTTAAATATGATAGAATAAAAGTTTTTAGAACAAGGTGACTTATTTTACAAGAGTTAAGCATCCCATTGATTTAGAGACCTAAAAATAATATACAACCGATCAACCATATGTCTCCCTTCTGCCTTCTACCCATATGCTTCTCCTCTTTTCTCCTTTTATTATGCATTTAGTCTTAATTTACATTCTTCGCATATTATCCAGTGGATCTCACAAATAATCAACGACGGTGATTCTTGTCATCTCCTCCTGCCCCCTCCCTCTTCTTTATAGGCAGCATTCAAAACTATGAGCAAGTTTTGAGAACTACCCTCATTTTTTGTGGCTGTCTTTTATATTATTTATTATTTATTATATAGGGGTTTTTCTTTTTTGTTTCTTGACTTTGTATTGGGTGGGCTTAGGCATAGATAGTTAGCATTCAGAATTTTAGAATTAAATACCAGCGTGTTTAGTTTTATAATGCTTATTGAGTAACCGTCAACCGGTGCATCAGCTTGACATTAATTCTTTTCTCTTCTCTCTTATAAATTGAGTATTTAATCTTTCTCATTTTCTCTCTTTACAGACCCAAAAACTCATCATAAAAATGTACCAATTTTTTTTCTTTTCTAGATTTTTCGTTTTGATATGCTCAATATGTCTATAATATAATCTTGGAGATTAAAATTTCCTTCGTAAGAGATTAATTTGCTTTATTTTCTGTATGTTACAATTTTTATATTTTATATAATATTTTAGGTTTTTTCTTTTTAGTGATTTGTTGAACAAAATATATTTGTAAGAAATTGTCGTTGTCATGGTTACAAGTTATTGTTCCCTATAAATTTCACTATTTTTTTTTATATATCATTTATAGGATCAATTAGTCAATAATTTTGTTTCTTGAAATTTGTTATAGCATACCAGTTGTATAATGATTTTTTATCTTCCAAATCAATGAATTGTAAGTGTATCTTAATTTTTATCATTCTCTTAATTCAGTGATCATGGGCGTGCTTAAAATTGGATGACCAAAGTTGCACACAAATTTTAATTTGGTGGCTGGTTTTTTATTTATTTATTATTTTCTCTATATTCTTAGAAAACTTCATTGTCTTAACAAAGGTTCTTCAAGTTTTTGTGTCATATCTTATAATATATATAAGCACATGTAACGTTATGCAAGTTTATGAATATCCTTATAGTTGTATAGCCATCTTTCAATTTATTTTTATTTTTATTTTTATTTTATTTTATTTTTTTTTGCGTAAGTTCATTTGGATGTTAGTTTCAATATTGCATCTCGATCTTATTAGAATGAGAAATAAGCAAAATTAAAATAAATATTATTCTATCCAAATAGGAAAAGAAAAAAAAATTGTTACGTAAGTAAAAAAAAAAAAAAATCACAATTTACAAATTTGAGTTATAGTGGGAGAAGGATAAAAGGCAATGTGTGGAAACTAAAATTTGAGGAATTCTATCTAGAAGAAAAAATTGTTACATGATTGTAAAAAGTTTGATAGTTATATGGATTAAAGTTGTACTGGGAGATGAATAATGAGTGAGTGTAGAAATTTAAATTTGATTTAAAAATTATTTTTTACAACGCAAATATTGTCACGTGCAACGCACGTGTGCATCGACTAGTATATATATATATATATATATATATATATGGAGTCAAAAGTCATCACACCAGTGGCCCAAAGTGTACGTTCCATCACTCCTTACTCGATTCAATGGTCATAACTCGTTTGGAAGGTTCACCGAGTTTGTTGTAACATTTCATTCTATTCTTGCATTTTATCTATATATATATATAGTCTTTACATAATTCATATTTGATTTAATGGTCAATCATTCTAATTCAAAATTGAAAAATGACAATAAGAAACCCAAATTTATTAGGTCCTAAAATGAGAATGAGATCTTTGGCACCCCACCCAACTCACTTTACACTTTAAGATTTTATGAAAAATATAAAAGGTTCTTATAAAAACTGACCACGCTCTTCACTAGAAAACATCAATTTGAACAACTTTGTAGTAAAAAGTTTTTCTAAAATTTGTCATGTAGGTGGACTTTTTAGCCATTTATGCAATAAAGACTATAAATAGCCAAAAACTTCACTTAAATGATAGATTTTGAAAAATATTTTTTCTAGAAAGTTGTTCAAAATAATTTTTTCTATATGACTACCTGATCAGTTTTAATAAAAACCTTCCATATTTTTCTTTAAAAAACTTATGAGTGTAAAATATGTGGAAGATGAAAAGCAAGCTGTTTTGGAATGTCAATAGAGACTGTGAAATGAGAAGTATGATCCAAAGAATGATCTTTGTCTACGATAGCTAGAGTCCAAATACTATACATGTCCATATTGAAGGAGATGCAATTCTTAAAACTGCGTGAATTGAACAATTCACATTTGTATGATCATATCAACGTCGTTAGAAGTAGTAATATTGACGTAGTAAACGTGTATAGAAAATAAAAAATGAAAGCAGCAAATACTTCAACTCGAATGATGAATCCCAGAATCTATAGGAAACCCTTGTATCCACAAGAAAAATAGAGAAAGCTATGAATTTTAAGGATAAATATCCAAAAGCTCCCTCCAAAATAGTATCATACCCACACACACACACAAAAGTACATTTAATATTTTATCTATTAATTTAGTTCAATAAATAAAATATCATATCCTATAACCCCAATCTATTAGTCTCTAGTCTCTACCAATAACCATCTTAAAAATGTTACTTTTGAATTAAAAATGCTTTGTTCACTTTCTTTATATATATTTTTTATTTTATTTTTGAAGAACCAAACGAAGGGTTAACTTTGATTGTCTTGGGTTGGGCCAGCTTCTGTTCGGGCTCGATCAGACCTCATTAATGGGTCCGGTTATGGGAATCCTTTAGTTTTACTTGTACACCCCTTTAATTTTAATTTTTAAAGATTTTAGAAAAATATAAAAGGTTTTTATGAAAATTGGTTGTTTTATCTACTAGAAAATATCATTTTGAATAACATTATTTGAAAAAATTGTTTCAAAATCTTTCATTTTAAGTGGTCTTTTTGGCCAAAATTAAAATAAAGACCGTAAAATATGATTAAGAAATCCACGTAAATGACAAATTTTGCATAAACTTTTTTTTTGCAAAGTTGTTCAAAATGAAATTTTCTAATGGATCACATTATTAGTTTTCATAAAAACCTTTTACATTTTTTTGTAAAACTTTGATAAATTAAAATTAATAAAGTATACAAATAAAATTAAGGAGTTGGGAATCGGCTCCCCTCGTTAATTTGAGGCTCTAGGCTCATTCGGACCTTAATAATATGTGGCTCTGGTGTCATTGGTTACCATCAAGCCCAAAATTCACTGGTCCAGAACCCACAAGTCAAATCCAACTATCCAAATCTTTTTGGCATTTTTCAAGCTAGGAACCTATGGTCCGGCCGATGTTAGGATAACTAGATGCCATAAATTAGCTCAGAAATGGTCGATTGATCGGTAGCAAGTCAAGTGTGTGAGACTAAGCGCATCCAATTTCCCCTATGTTCAGGGGAAATTTTCACAGCTATTTTTCAGATGACATGAAAAGCCGGGTGGGGGTTTGGATGGGAAGCAGCAAGTGTTGCAAATAAAGTTTATCATTATAGTTTATCTTATAGGGTTGGAGTCATCATTATAATTTATCTTATGGGGTCAATTAATTTTTAGAAATTTATGAAATGTCTTTATTTGTAGTATCCACTCATGATGATTATATTTCGTTCTTTTGAATTTTTCCATTCAGGATGATGGATTTGTGCCTTTGATATTGTTTGAATTCTTTCTGGATGCCCAAATGGGTCCTAAATGATTACGTTTTTTTCTCTTTTCTTTTCTTTTTTTATCAGCAAAAGAGAATTTTATGTAGATTCAGGAGTTGGAAGTGAAAAATATTGATTGATGCTAATTAATATAACACTATGGGTTTTGAACTTTTTATGATGTGGCACACGTATGAACCCAGTTTATCCTCTAGAAAGTAAAGATGAGAAAAATGAAATTCTCCATGATTTACCAAGAGCTGTTTCATTGTGATGGATATATCAAATGGCCATCTCACAGAGCTCTGCGAGGCTTTTTCCGTCGATATCATGCGGTGGATCCCAGATTTCTTCTTGTATCAAGACTCGAGAGTTATGACCAATCAACGATTTAGTCAAACTAAGTCAAAGTCAAATCATATCTTTGATTATCCAGTGAACTTACATGTCCTAATAACGAAAGTTAGGTACATTGCTAATGACTCTTGGGCTATTGATACTTCCCATCCCAATTAGGATGTAGGGTTTGAAGAGGTTTTGGTTTCAATTCTATGCGAATAAATGTGTGGATGTGTGGATTCTTATGTTGTTTGGCAAAAAATAAAAATAAGGAAACTCAAGTCTCATACTTTGAAATTGCTGAATAATTTGGCGAGTTGATCCACTTGAACAATAGAAGTAAGATTACAATTCATTAGATGATAAAATAGCTCAACCTTGGCATCTTCCATTATTATTATTTTATTATTTTTATTACTTATTTTTCTCTGGAGGGGAGTTACATGGGAATAAAATCAACTATCATACCTATAGTTATCCAAACCCCCACCCATAACACCACTAAAGCTACAAGGGCTGATGATTGATTGGCATCTTCCATTTTAAATTATCCCACAATCAAACAATAAATTCCTTAAGTACTGCCTGGGCCGAATCAGGAATAATTTGCAGAGTGGGTCACAAATCCATAAGTAAAAGAAAAACAACAAGAAGCAGCCGGCCATCACATAGCCAGTGATCGTAAGTCCAGTGGACTTGGCCAGCATTAAGTCCATGCCTGTTACAAAGGCTAGTACCAGACCTATCATGGCCACGAAATTGGAGAGTAAAGCCACACCAATGAACCTAGAACGTTTCATGACGCCAGTGATTGAATGCGTAGCATAAAATAGAAAACCCAGTACTGACGCAGCCGAGAAGCAAAATGCAGTGGTATCGAATATTACAAATGCTTGGAAAGTTGCTGTGTGTATGAAAGTCGGAATTCCTCGGTCAGGGCCCTCATTTTTATACCCGCCAGGCATTGTGAAGGCTGCAGCAAAGGTGACGGTGGCGATGAGCATGGCTACCAATAGATGGACTTCGAACGCGCTTCTATTTAGTTCATGGAAATCCTCACTCGCAGCAACTGAGGCGAAGGCTCCCTTCTCTTCAGCCTCTTCATTCTTTATCTTTCTTAAACCTGTGTCAATACGCTTTTCAATTTGTGGTACCCCATAAGCATTCCTCAACAGGCATTTAACCCCTGTATCCGCAAAACTATCCTAAAATATAAACGGATTAGTTAATATTTACACAGAATTTGAGAAGGGTTAATTTATCTGATGGTCATGAATAATAAATAGGGGCAGAGTGGCAGACACAAGACTCTACTCCAGAGTGTGCCACTTTCGACTAGTTGATAGTATTGAAAATAATTACAGTTCAGCGTAAATTACTACAAACTTCTTAGTAAATGACTACTAACTTAATTAACAATGACTATTATTTGTAATTTTTTTCCTGTAGCCTATCCAATCTAAAACTCCCCTAATTCTAAATGTTGAAGAAATCAATTGCCACCAACATATGGCAAAGGTTTTTTTCCTTCACAATAACAAGACAAGAATATACGGAGTATTAACTAACAATGCATATATATAAAAAGGTTTTCTTAATAGATAAAATTGTTATGGGGTATACTATATTCCAGAAAAAGGCCAAAAGCCTAACTACATGAAAGTAAACACCAAAACTTAAGTATCTATCGATTATTGTAGGGGGTGCAAATAATAAATTAACAAAAAAATCTAGGAGTAATATGAATAAAAATTTTAAAAACGACAACAATATTCATTAAAAGTGCACGAGCTTGTCCATATCATTAAGGTCAGTATAGCGTACCTTTGGTTCTTTAGAAACAAAAATGTCCATGGCTGTGAAAAACTCGTTATTCATAGCAAGCTTGTGCACTCTTTCATCACGTGCAAGAATGGCGATCATGGAGAATTTTTGGTGAACAGCAGCCAAATGCAATGGAGTATTTCCTTCTTTATCTGGTTCATTTATAAGGCCAACGAGCTCTGGCACCTTCAATATGTACTCGACCATTCTAAGACTTCCACTTATGACTGCAGCATGAAGAGCTGTTCGCCCTTTCTTATCAATCAATCCCCAAATATACGGGCAAGATTGAATCAACTCTCGGGCTGCTTCTACACGGCCTGTATAAGCTGCAACATGCAAAGGGGAAGTTTCCTCTTTGTCACAGAGGTAAGCGGCAGAACAGTCACACTTCAAGATTAGACGAATTGCTTCAAGCTCACCACGCCATATAGCATAATGAAGAGCTGTCCGCCCAAATATGTCTACCTCTTTGATCATTTCTGGTCTTTTCTCCACTAATATTTTCATGATACCTAATTAATAAACAAAAGGGGAAAACATAGATAAGACAATATTCATCCAAGGGCGGAAATAAGTTCATTTTCATGATACTTCGTGAAGCAATACTCAAAACAATCTGTCAAATGTGATTTTCTTATGTTGATATGAAAAGATTTTTGTGCGAATAACCTAAACAATACTAATCAAAATACTATCGGCTAACTTTAAGTTTTTGGGGCCAAGTTTCAAAATCAAACCAATCAGCATGATGAATCAATACTGACGCCTCGCAATGTTGGCCTTAAAGTTCATGTAGAGGTTGGCTCGTCAAGATTCTAACAGGGGAGGATATTAGTCATGTTTTAATGAAATTGAAGCCAACTGACCATTTGCTATCGCACTACTGACCAGGCGCTCCTAGAGAATGACCGATCGCCTGCGTAAAATTGACCAGTCACTACACCCAATCAAGCAGTCGCTATTCTGCACCAACTTGTCAACCCCAATTTCGCTAATTCGGGATTTTGGTTTATTTTAGCTACTTTTAAGTACTTAATATTAATTCCTTGTCATTTAGTTGCAACCAATATTAGTTTATTAGTTTTCTAATAGATTTAGATTTCCTAGTTGAATTAGAATTTTTTATTGGTGGTGGCTATTGTCATCACAAAATTTTCTAAGCACCCCCACTTATTTTAAAATTTTCAGGATTTAATTATGAAAAATATTAAAGTTTTTCACTAAAATTGACCTCGTTTGTCTACTATAAAACACATTTTAAACAGCTTTGTAAAAAAAAAAAAAATTCTTAAAATCTGTCATTTAAGTAGACTTTTAATCAGTTTTTAAGAAAAATTCCGTAAAAATAAACAAAAATTGTAATTGAAGTACAGTAATTACCCAGATGTTTTTGAAACACCGCTGCATGCAAAGCATTTGCGCCATGTGGGCCCACACGAGGAGATGATGGAGAAGTTTCTAAAATATGAAGTATGATGCCTGGAAATTCTCCCAACAAAGCAAGAGACAGTGGGGCTTGATCATCACTATCAACCAAATCCAACAATCCAATGTCTGCTTCCATTAATACCTTCACTACGCCAAAGTGACCATTTCTCACCGCGACATGCAACGCGGTTTCCTCCTTTTCTAGATTCACCATCCTCAACAGCTCCTTCACACGGACTTCTTGGCTTTCGACATCCTCATGCAGTGTTTTCGTACCGTTTATGAGAAGTTCTGCTAATTCCAAGGACCCTCTCCTGGCTGCTACATGTAGTGGGGTGTCGCCCTTGACGTTGGCCTTCAGGAGAAGTGATGGGTATAGGCTAAGGACCTTTTCGGCAAATTCCTTTTGTTTGGAGTGCACAGCAATGTGAAGAACAGTGTTTTGCTGGGGTGTTACTTGGTTGAAATTCAATTTATGGGCTTCAGTTTGGCAAAGGAAATTGATGTCGCCTGATGCTGCTGCTTCGAATAATTTCCAATCCATGGATGTTAGATTTCTGTCGCGCACTTGATCTTGATGGATCTCTAAACAAAAAAGTTACACAGAAAAAAGTCCTTACAAAATGTACAAGAAAATACCATTTTTTTTAGATTAATTGCTATTTGATTAATTTGATATTTGGTATGTATAATATACTTGAGAATGATATTTAATCTAATGGGGGGATTATTATATAAAATGTGGATTACAAAATATATATATAAGAATAATATTAGTGTTTTATATCAATACATGTTTGGAGGGGTTATATCCTGTACACAAGTGAGTTGTAATATACCACTCACACATGCATGGGTATATATATATATATAATAACAAACAAATGACTAGTAAACCGACCATGGTGGGAGTATGTTTGTCCCTTTTTTTGCCTGTAAATGTGATCACCCTATCGGAGCATACTAGGTGTTGCCAGTTTTTGTGCCATATATCTCTCTATATATGAGGGTTTGCACTTGGGTTTTTTTTTTTTTTTTTGATAAATTTTTCTTGGATGTTATGTTCTCTTATAGAAACCCTTAAATTTCAAATTTAATTTATAGACATCTTCAGGACCCAAAACTTAGAAGAATCAATGAGAAGAAATAAAAAAACATATAGGAAGTGCAGAGGAATTGAACCCCGTCATTCATCATGGTCATCGGGTAGGTGTTGACGCACGCATTTAAGCCCAAAAAAGAAGCACAACACGCCTTTGGGCGGGTCCCGGCCTGGACAATTCCAACGAAAGACAAAAGGCAGAGACCCAAGAATTTAAAGTCATCAACCCGTGCGTAGGGACATGGGCAACCAAGCAGCTTCTACGTACTAGAAAGGAAAACTCTTATGGATAAGTCCAAAAATTTTGGAAGCTACAGATAATGTCTTTATTATTTGGGCGAAATGAGTGGACATAAAGTTTTGAAGGGGTAATGCAAATTCCATGAAACCAAAAGACAGTAAAAACAAACAAATAAAGATTAAACTGACAATGGTAGTAGAACAATGCTTGCCGCACCCCTTTGTATTCCTATCATGTCATGTTTGTTTGATTGGAATGGGAATCGGAAAGAAATTAATGGAATGGAATCCCATTCTAATTCATTTCAAATAACATGTTTGGATGAAGTAATTAAATGAGAATGAAATCAAACAGTATTAATGAATTATAATGATATTCATTTCACAATATTTATTTCAATCTTATTCCATTCCAAATTATTTTGAGCATAAAATCATATTCCATTCTCATCCATCCCATTTCAACCAAACAAAATAGTAACATAATTTTTTTTTCCCCAAAATTACCTAATCACAATAGGTATTATTTTGAAGATCATGATGAGTAGATTCCAAAAATATATTATGGGGTTATTGCGAAAATATACTATGGGGTTACTTGCAATTGGTGTCAAAAGGGGTTATGGGGTTTACGGATTTGTTTATGGGGTTATTGTGAAAAAACTCTTATAACATGGGGCTATAGTCTAAAATCTCAAAAATATAAAGCCTAGAGCAGTGTTATTAAACCCGAACCGGACCAGCCGGTCGGACCAGTGAACCAGACACTAGACTAGTCTGGTTTTTCAATTGGATTGGAAGTGCATATGAACTGGACGAACCGGATTAAACCAAACCGGTGAACGGGACACCAGACCGGTCTGGTTTTTCAATTGGATTGGAAATGCATATGAACCGGACGAACTGGATTAAACCGGACCGATGAACGGACACCAGACCAGTCTGGTTTTTTAATTAGATCGGAAATGCATATGAATTGGACAAACCGAATTAAACCACTGGTTTTTATGTGAACCGAATGCAAACCGATCTAGTTGGACCGGTACTAATACTCAAAAATTCTAACATTTTGCATGTATGGGGAGTAAAAATGGGGATGTACACACCCAAAGGAGTTCTTAACCACTAGACCACGTAGTGCTAATGTACAAAACTTTACAATACATATTATTTAAAATGTAAATGTATCATTTTATTTTTTGGTATTATTTTAATTATTTATTCTTATTTTAATTATATAACCGGTTGAATCAGTGACCCTACTGTTGAACCGGTGACCCGACTTCTAGATCGGGTCAATGATTGATCTGGGTTTAATAACTATGGCCTAGAGAAATTGATTAAGCGTTGACGGATTTGAGGCCCAGAGAAGCTTAACACATGCTTTGGGCCTTGAATGACACAGTAAAAACACAATTGCGCCCGGCTATTGCCACCCCTCAATCTTATCAATGCATCTACTTGTTTTAAGTTTTTAAGATTTTATGCAAAATATTAAAGGGGGGTTTTATGAAAAAATTTTCGTGTTGTCTATTAGAAAACATCATTTTGAACAACTTTACGAAAGAAAGTTTTTTCAAAATCTATTGTTTAAGTAGACTTTTTGGCGTATATAATCTCTATTTCTTTTTTTGTTAAAAAGTTTATTTAAAGGATAGATTTTAGAAAAACTTTAGTCTCCAAAGTTGTTTAAAATTATGTTTTCTAATGAACAATGTTACCAATTTTTATAAACCCTTTTGTATTTTGCATAAAATCTTAAAAAACCAAAATAAGTGGGGGGGGGGGGGGGGGGGGGGGGGGGGGGGGGATTGATAAAATTGAGGGGTGACAATAGCCGGAATTAAGTAGACTGAAGAATCTAAGGTCATCGATTGACTCATGGGTAATCATGAGCCTTTTGTTTCCTAATATTTTCCACAAATTTGGCAGTTAGTTGGATTTACCGTTCTGCTGGGGTGTTACTTGGTTGAAATTCAGTTCATGGGCTTCAGTTTGGCGAAGGAAATTGATATCCCCTGATGCTGCTGCTTCGAATAATTTCCAATCCATGGATGTTGGATTTCTGTCGCGCGCTTGATCTTTGATGGATCTCTAAATCTTTCTCAGTGAGGCAGCTTCTGATTCCAACAAAAATCAAGTTATATAAAGTGCCCTCCGCGTTCCAGGGCACGTCTACAAGGTCTATACTCTGTATGGCGTGTCACCCCAGTCATGACCGGACGGGGCATATTTGCACGGAAACTTCCAAGGATGTAGGGAACTTTTGCTAGTTGTTGTTATAAAATAAGATGTGATTCCTTATTACCAAGTCACTCTCTTCAAGACTTACTATTACTTCTTCTTCCCCCCCTTTTTTTTTTTTTTTTTTTTTTTTTTTTTTTTTTTTTGAAATAAATAAAATTCATTAAAAAAAAATTGTTTACATCTTGAAATAATAAGACATCGGTAATTTTTTAAAATTACACCACATAACTTTTTGGGAAATCTATGTTCCTATATATTAACATCACTGGTACAATTATAACCCAAATTGGCTGTACAATCAACCACTTTATTTGTTTGCTTATATATATGTCTCATAATTACTGATCGAATCAAGTCAAGAAACACTTGATATCTTGCACGAGATTGGCTATGCTCCAATGAAATTGATATATGCCACAAATCGATCGCATTAATGAGAAACAAGGGATTGGGATCTGTTTGAGAAGTTGAGGTATATATTTGGTTTTGATTTCTACCTTTTTGTTGCATGTTTTCTGCGGGGCTTGTGGAGTCGCTTTTGTGTGCTTGGTTGTGCTTGTTGCTGTTTCTGGGGGGGCTCTCTCTTCTTGTTTTTCTTGGGTTCAGCTCAAATTTCAGTGTTGCTAGTTGTATCATTTGTTGCCATTCTTTTGTTTTCCAGACAGCTATATTTAGCTAGCGAATATTAAACTACTCTTAGTTTTAAAAAAAAAAATGGCAATTTTCTTCCTTTTATGCACCATTATCTCTTTCTCTCTCTCCACCAAATGATTAAAAGAAAGACCCATACTATACATATAAAATTTGAGCTAAAAAATAACTAGTAACCTTGGAGTACTAACTTTAATATCTAGCTAGTTATTTAAAAAAATATGATTTCGCTAGCCAAGGTAACAAAAAAATAGCTAGTACCCTCAGAGATGTCATAAACAAAAAAGTTATATAGAAAAAAGTCTGTACAAAATGTACAAGAAAATACCATTTTTTGAGATTAATTGCTATTTGATTAATTTGATATTTGGTGTATATGATATACTTGAGAACGATATTTAATCTAATGGGGTGATTAATATATAAAATGTGGATTACAAAATATATATATATAAAAGATTAGCTTTTTATATCAGTACATGTTTGGAGGGGTTGTATCTTGTACACAGTTGAGTTATACTATACTACTCACACATGCATGGGTATATATATATATAACAAACAAATGACTAGTAAATTGACCATGGTGGAAGTATGCTCGTCCTTAATTTCATTTGCCTGTAAATGTGATCACCTGATCGGAGCATACTAAACATTGCCTGTTTTTGTCCCATCACTCTATATATGAGGGTTTGCACTCAGTTTTTTTTTTTTTTTTTTTGGATGTTATGTTCTCCTATAGAAACCCTTAATCTCAAATTTAATTTATAGACATCTTCAGGACCCAAAACTTAGAAGGATCAATGAGAAGAAATAAAAAAACATGTAGGAAGTACGGAGGAATTGAACCCCCCATCATTGATCATCGAGTAGGTGTTGACGCACGCAGTTTAGCCCAGAAGAGAAGCACAACACGCCTTTGGGCGGGTCCCAGCCATGACAATTCCAACTAAAGTAAAGACAAAAGGCAGAGACCCAAGAATTTAAAGTCATTAACCCGCCGCGCATAGGGACATGGGCAATCAAGCAGCTTCTACGCACTAGAAAGGAAAAATCTTATGGACAAGTCCAAAATTTTTGGAAGCTGCATGTAATGTCTTTTATTATTTGGGCGAAATGAGTGGACACAAAGTTTCGAAGGGGTTATGCAAATTCCATGAAACCAAAAGCGAGTAAAAACAAACAAATGAAGATTAAACTGACAATGGTAGTGGAACAATGCTGGCCGTATCTTATTGTATTTTTGTAAGGTCATGTTTGTTTGGTTGGAAGGGGATTTAGAATGGAATCCTATTTCAATTCATTCTAAATAACATGTTTGGATGAAGTAATTAAATGAGATTAAAATCAAACAGTAATAGTGAATTATAATGATATTCATTTTGCAATATTTATTTCAATCTCATTCCATTCCAGACTATTTTGAGCATGAAATCATATTCCATTCTCATTCACTCCATTCCAATCAAATAAAATAATAACATAATTTTTTTTTCCAAAATTATCTAATCACAATGGGTATTGTTTCGAAAATCATGGCGAGTAGATTCCAAAAATATACTATGAGGCTATTGCGAAAATATACTACGGGGTTATGTGCAATTGATGTCAAAAGGGGCTATGGTGTTTATGAATTTGTTTATAGGGTTATTGCGAAAGAACTCTTATAACATGGGGTTATGGCCTAAAATCCCAAAAATATAAAGCCTAGAGTAATTTATTAAGAGTTGACGGATTTGAGGCCAAGAAAAGCCTAACACATGCTTTGGGCCTTGAATGACACAATGAAAACACAATTGAGCCAGGCTATTCCCACCCCTCAATTTTATCAATGCCCCCGACTTGTTTTAGGTTTTTAAGATTTTATGCAAAATATTAAAGGGGGGTTTTATGAAAAATGCTCATATTGTCTATTAGAAAATGTCATTTTGAACAACTTTACGAAAGAAAGTTTTTTCAAAATTTATCGTTTAAGTAAACTTTTTGACATATATAATCTCTATTTCTTTTTTTGTTAAAAAGTTTATTTAAACGATAGATTTTAAAAAAAAACTTTAGTCTCCAAAGTTGTTTAAAATGATGCTTTCTAGTAAACGATGCTATGTTGGGGGGGAGGGGGTATTGATAAAATTGAGGGGTGACAATAGCCGGACCCAACACAATTTGGTAGACTGAATAATCTAAGGTCATCGATTGACTCATGGGTAATCATGCAGCCTTTTGTTTCCTAATATTTTCCACATTGCCTAGACTTTCCACAAATTTGGCAGTTAGTAGGATTTAGTGTATGAACATAAAATTTTGAACAACTCAACAACGTTCGGATAGACTGGATCAACGGACTGAAAAAATTAGAATTTTTTTTTAAAAAAAAATTTGTGGGGAAAAAAAAAAATCACATCTAATGAAAATCTTGACGTTTTAAAGAAAAAAAAAACACTGATAATCATAAGAATTCAAGGAGGTCAAGGATGTCGATGCTACTCTTAGAGGTGAGAATGGGAAAGCCCTTGGTGTCCAAAGTGTAAACCATTTGTTTGAGGATAATCGTTGGGTCCTTATAAACAAAGAAGAGTGTATTAGCCACCCAACAAAGAAAATTTTAAAAAATTTATCAGAAAATAAAAATTAAAAAAATTAAAGAAGAGTATATCAGCCAATGAATGGATTTCATAGTTAAATCTGGGTCACACCGTGACAGGTAGAAAAGCGACTTGGTTTGTTGCAACCTGAGAACGGAAACGGCTAGACCTCACCCAACGGAGCAGGCTGCATTGGGTTGATTTGGTTTGATTCATTAGAGGGCTTGGTATATGTGTGGGTTAATTGTCATGACCTTCCACAACTTCTTGGAATTTAAGAAAAAAACTCCATTCTTATTGCACATCTATTTATGCTATTACAGGAAAGGAGTTGTGTTTTTGGTTGGATGTACAAGGTAAAATACGAATTGATCTTCATCAATTTTCAAGATTGAAAGAAAAAAATAGGGTTAGAGTGGTCATTTTAAATAATAGAGGTGGTTTCTCTTAATCAAAACTACCTTCCTAATTTCTCACTCCTTAACTACTTAATAGTAGTTTTTGTTTTTGATTTGAATTCAAATTTTTAATTTTTACTAAAATATTTTTGTATGAACATAAAATTTTGTAAATTCAACTAAATTCGGAGAGATTGGACTGAGTAATTAACTTTTATTATTGTTATTTTTTTAAAAAAAAAAAAAATCATATTGTGTTGAATTTTATAATTGAATAGTGATAGTCTCTAGTTTCCATCTCTCTATGAGGGTTTGTACTCGCTTTTGCTTTGATGTTTCTTCTTTTCCTTTTTTTTCTTTTTTGAAGTAAATTTTACTTGGATTTTTTATTTTCTTTTAGAAACACTTTAAATGTATTGACAGCTTTAGGATCCAAAACCTAAACTGAAGAATCAATGAGAAGAAATCCAAATCATAGGAAGTACACAGAAACATTGAATAGCGTTAACGCATTTAAGCCCAAAAAAAAGCACAAGTCACAACCCGTCCTTGGGTGGTCCTAGACGATTCGAGCTAAAGTAAATCAGACAATAGGCAGAGACCGAAGAATTTAAAGTCATCAACCCGCGCGTAGGGACGTGGGCAATCAAGCAGCTTCTACATACTAGAAAGGAAAATCTTATGGACAATCCAAAAATTTGGAAGCTACATATGATGTCTTCATTAATTAGGAAGATTCATATAATGACGAATCGAGCTTGGCAGAGTGTACATGTGCCTGTTGCATAGCGAGGCACTAAAATTTTAAGCCCCAAAAGTCATCACACCAATGGCCCAAAGTGTACGTTCCATCACTCCTCCTCAATTCAATGGTCATTACTCGTTTGTTGTAACATTTCATTCTATTCTTGCATTTTAATTGTATATGTATGGAGTAGAAGTCTTTACATAATTCATAAATTGAAAAATGACAATAGGAAACACAAATTTATTCGGTCTTAAAATGAGAATGAGGTCTCTGGCATCCCACCCAACTTACTTTACACTTTAAGATTTTATGAAAAACATAAAAAGTTCTTATGAAAACTGACTACACTTTTCACTAGAAAACATCAATTTGAACAACTTTGTAGTAAAAAGTTTTTTTAAAATTTGTCGGGTAGGTGGACTTTTCAGTCATTTATGAAATAGAGACTATAAATAGCCAAAAACTCCACTTAAACAATAGATTTTGAAAAATATTTTTTTTTCTAAAAAGTTGTTTAGAATAATGTTTTCTATGTGACTAACTGATCGGTTCTAATAAAAACCTTCCATATTTTTCATAAGAAAATTTACAAGTGTAAAATATGTGGAAGATGAAAAGCAAGTTTTGAGATGTCTACGATAGAGTTCAAATACTATACATGTCCATATTGAGGGAGATGCAAGTCTTAAAACTGCGTGAATTGAACAACAATTTACATTTGTATGATCATATCAATGTTGTTAGAAGTAGTAATATCGGCGTAGTAAACATGTATAGAAAATAAAAAATGAAAGCAGCAAATACTTCAACTTGAATGATGAATCCCAGAATCTATAGGAAACCCTTGTATCCACAAGAAAAATAGAGGAAGCTATGAATTTTAAGGATAAATATCCAAAGGCTCCCTCCAAAATAGTATCATATCCACACACACACACACACACACACACACACACACACACAAAAGTACATTTAATATTTTATCTATTAATTTAGTTCAATAAATAAAATATCATATCCTATAACCCCAATTTGTTAGTCTCTAGTAGGCCCGGTAATTTGGGCGGGTTAGGTGGGTTTGGGTTTAAAATAAATGGGTTGGATTGAGTTTGGGTTGGGTTATTAATGGGTTATGTAATTTGTGCCATTAATGGGTTGGGTTATGCCCAACCTAATTACTGTGCAAACCCAAAGCCAACCCACAACCGACTCAATTATGACCCGGCCCAGATTCAAACCCAATCCACATTTTGACCCGACCCATTTTGTGCCCTAGGTTTGTTTGTTTGTTTGTTTTGTTTTTGTTTTTTGTTCTCTCTCTCTCTCTCTCTCTCTCTCTCTCTCTCTCTCTCTCTCTCTCTCTCTCTCTCTCTCAACGTAATAAACAGGCCTCGTACAATTAAATGGAGCTCATACAATTAAATGGAAAAGCAATATGAAAAAATTCAAAGATATCCTAGACCTCATACAATTCTGAAGATGAACAAAAAAATTCCAGATTAAGGAAAGAATAGCTATGAAAAAATTCTGAAGATGAACAAAAAAAAAAAAAAAATCCTAGATATCTGTTGGCACAACTCTCCTGCTAGATATCTTCTAGGAGTATTTGGCTGATCAAAAAGTGACTCAAAATACTTTATGTAGACGTAATTCTCCTGCACTTTGCTTCTTTACAGGTGTCCTTCCATTGGCATTTTTTGTAATTTCCCTCTGCTTTTCCTTCACTTTGAATAGTTTGAACATTTTTCCTACAATAAAACTAAAATCAGGACACAGCACTCTTGATATCTAAGTAATCTGACTTTGTGCTAAACAGTGCCCAACTTGCTCTTGAATTGAATTGGACTAGATTTTGGTTGTCTTGAGCTCATTTATACCAATCTGATCCCAATCTGGAAAATAAAAAAATAAAAAAATAAAAAATAAATAAAAAGTTTGACACAATGTATAGAATGACACAGTGAACCAACATAATTAGCTATGTAAGTAGGGCTTTATCGTACAACTTGATCCAGTTTATCTTTAGCACGGGAAGTATATATAGCCCAGACAAATGGTCTCAATGGGTCTGCATGTAAAAAATAAGGGAGCGGCTATTGCAACCCCATAAAGGAATAAGTTGCCCCCACCTAATATCCCCACCCCCCAAATTTATATTCCCACCCCTCTAAAAGACTAAAATACCCCTCTTCTAAATAACCCTAACCCTCCTCACCCACCCCTCTCACCCACCCCACTCTCCCCCTACACGAGACCCCTGATCTGGAAGAATCCACCCATGCCCCCATAGCAGACCGGCGAGGAAGGCGACGGCAACGGTGACGGCGATGGTGACGGTAAGGGAGGTTCTTCTTCTTCGCTCTTCTTCTCTTCTTCTTTCTTTTTTTCTTTTTTTTTCCTCTGCTGGTCAGATCTGTGGGGGGAGGTTTTTTTTTCAAAACCTCCATTTTTTCTGGCAAGGGAGGTTCTTCCTCTTCTCTCCTCCCCGTTGGCTTACGGTGTTTGATCAAAGTAAAAATAAAAAAAAAATAAAAAAAAAAGAAGGAAAAAACAGTTGGCTGGAAAAAATGGAGTTGCCCGGCGGCACCTCCCCTCCCAAACCAGATCTGCTTTTCTCTCTTCTCTCCCCTCTTCCACTCTCTCTCCTCTCTTCCCGTTGGCTTACGGTGTTCGATTAAAGTAAAAAAAAAAAAAAAAAAAAAAAAAAACAGTTGGCCGGAAGACAAGCGGCACCTCCCCTCCCTTCCTAGATCTGCTTTTCTCTCCTTTCTCTCTTCTCTCCCCTCTTCCACTCTCTCTCCTCTCCTCCCGTTGGCTTAAGGTGTTTGATTAAAGTAAATAAAAAATAAAAAAAACTGTTGGCCAGAAAAAATGGAGTTGCCCGGCAGAAAAAGGCAAGCTTCCTGCCTTTCCTCCTTCCCATCACGTGCTCAGCCTAACTTTGCCCTTCTCCTTTCCTTCACATACTCCCCTGCCCAACTGCTTTTCGTTGGATTGGTAAGGGCCTTTCGGAGATGCCGGGGGGGAGGGGTGCCGGAGAGAGTTGTCGGTGGGGAGGGGTGCGGGACAGGGGATGGGTGGGGGGTACTTAAGCCCTTTTTGGTCATTTTGTATAATAATTTTTTTAATTAAAAAATATAGGGGGCAGCTTATAAGTTTTGGGGTTGCAATAGCCGTTCCCAAAAATAAATAAACGGGTCTGATGGGTCTGCTTGTAAACCCAGAACTGGCCAATTATAATTGGGCTGGATTTGGGTAACCCAATAACAACCCATTTAATAATATATCATTACCCAAACCCATTTATTGCGGGTGGGTTTGGGCGGGTTGGTGGGTTTGGTTCCAATTTGCCAGGCCTAGTCTCTGGTCTCTACCAATAGCCATCTTAAAAATGTTACTTTTGAATTAAAAATGCTTTGTTCATTTTTTTTATGTATATTTTTTATTTTGTTTTTGAATAACCAAACGAAGGGTTAACTTTGATTGTCTTGGGTTGGGCTAGCTTCTACTCGGGCTCGATCAGACCTCATTAATGGGTCAGGTTATTACAATCTTTTAGTTTTACTTGTACACCCCTTTAATTTTAATTTTTAAAGATCTTAGAAAAATATAAAAGGTTTTTATGAAAATTGGTTGTGTTATCTATTAGAAAATATCATTTTGAACAACATTGTTTGAAAAAACTGTTCCAAAATCTTTCGTTTTAAGAGCATCTCCAACCACACTAGCTAAATTTGAGCTATTTTAGCTAGCAAAAGGGCATTTTGTAAAATAGCTAGCTAGCTATTTTGGGTTGCACTCCAACCATGCTAGCTAAATTTGAGCTACACCAACCAACTTTCAACTTTCAAAATTTGAATTGTAAAAGTTGTTACTCTTTCCAACGGTCATATTTTTAACGATTATATTTGCAATGGTAATTTTTTCAAAAAAAAAAAATTTAATTAAATTTAAATATTAAAAAAATTAAATTTTTGAATTTTGAAATTTGAAATTTGAAATTTGAAATTTTTTTTTATTTCAAACGGTCATATTTACAACGGTCATATTTCCCAACGGTCATATTTACAACGGTCATATTTCCCAACGGTCATATTTTATCTCCTCTATAAATACGAATACCATTTCATCTCCCAGATTCACCCATTTTATCACCACTTTCAGTTCATCTCCCACTTTTACATATCTCAACAACATTTTCTCTCAACTATCTTGCGGCTTTATACTCTATGGCTCGCAATCGTTTAGTGAATATGCTTCTTGATGATGATGATTCCGATCGTCAATTGGAATTGTTAGCATTAATTGCTATGGAAGAAGAAAGGGTCAATAATGAAAGACACTCTAGAACACGTCGTCGTGGTTCTGTTCCAGGTCACGCTGTTATAGATCGTGATAGAGTTGAAGGCCATCAAAGACTTTATCGTGACTACTTCGCCGACGATCCTGTATATCCTGCCAATGTATTTCGTAGGAGGTTTCGGATGAATCGTTCTCTTTTTCTCCGTATTCAATCTGCAGTGGAAGCCTACGATCGATACTTTGTACAAAAAAGAGATGCTTGTGGAGTGGTTGGTTTATCTTCACTTCAGAAGATCACAGCTGCATTGAGGATGCTTGCTTATGGAGTATCAGCAGATGCAGTGGATGACTATGTGAGGATCGGGGAAACCACTGCAATAGAAGCTCTAAAAAGGTTCGTTAAAGCAGTGATTGCTATTTTTTCTGATGAATATTTAAGATCGCCGAATGAAAATGACATTGCTAGGTTGTTAGAAATTGGTGAAAGACGTGGGTTTCCTGGGATGTTGGGTAGTATTGATTGTATGCATTGGAAATGGAAGAATTGTCCAGTAGCATGGCAAGGTATGTATTCTGGTCACATCCATGAACCAACAATCATTTTGGAAGCTGTCGCTTCCAATGATCTTTGGATCTGGCATGCATTTTTTGGTTTACCAGGATCTCTTAATGATCTCAACGTGTTAGAAAGGTTTTTTGTATTTAGTGATCTTGCTCGAGGGCAGACTCCTCCAGTTAATTATTCGATAAATGGTCACAATTATACAATGGGATACTATCTTGCCGATGGTATATACCCGCGGTGGTCAACCTTTGTAAAAACAATTCCTTCTCCAAAAGGAAATAAAAACAAAATGTTTGCTAAAACTCAAGAGTCAGCGAGAAAGGATGTCGAACGAGCATTTGGGGTACTTCAATCACGATTTGCAATTGTCCGTGGACCAGCACGTTTTTGGGACACTGATACTCTTAAAGATATCATGCAAGCATGCATAATATTGCATAACATGATTATTGAGGACGAGCGAGATGTCAATGAAGTGGACAACAATTATGATACCATTGATGAAAGTCCTTCTATATCATTATTTTCCGGGCCAACTATTGAATTTAGTGAATTTATTCGACAAACTCAACACATCAGAGATAGGGAAATTCATTCTCAACTTCAAGCGGACCTAGTCGAGCACTTGTGGCAACTACATGGGATATAGTAAGAGATTGTAATTTTAGATTTAATTATCGCATTAAGTATCATTGTATGGTTTTTCCTTTGTTGGCTTCTAGCTATGTTTGTACTTTTTATTTTGCAAATAAAATTCCGGCAGAGTTTCCTTTTAAAAATGGCCCCTTTGTATACAATCACTTGGTACCTAATAGTCAATTTTACAATATATCTCATTCACAAAAGTATAGACATTAAATATCATCCATTCCAACACCATTAACAAAAGGTTGGGTCCAAATAAACTTACAATATGCCTACACAGTAGCAATTTAACAAAAAGTTGAGTTTCAAAGGAAATTACAATAATTAAAATAGTATGCTACTAAGGAAGTCCAAGTCATAAAGTCTAAACAAAAGACCAATCAACCTACTTCTAAATGTTAGCACTTCTTTTTGCAAGAATTTCCATCTGGAGAGAATGATAATATGCAGCTTCTATTTCATTCATTTCACTCAACTTCATTGCTATGATTCGGTCTTCCCTTTTTTCCTTTTTCAGTTGGATCTTTTCTCGCTCAACATCAATCCTTTTTTGCTCAACATCAATCCTTTCTTGCTCTTGAATATATGTTTTTTCATATATTTCAAATTTCTTCTTGTTCAGCTCCCTATTACCTATTATCTTCCATAATCGTATTTATAACAATCTGCATAGGTGAACTCATATCATTATCTTCAGCAAATTTTCTTTTGCCTTTACTCAGCCTATCCTTTTCAGCCTTCCTACCGGGTGGTCTTTCTGGGTTTGCAACATTGTCAACGGTGATGTCATCTTCTCCTAAGTTAATAGAACTTGGTGTAGATGGAGAAGATGCAACATTGTTATTCTTTTTCTTATTCTTTCGCTTGTTACCTTCATCCAACCATTTTGGTTGTTCTCGCAGTATAACCCAACAATGCATAAACTGAAAATTTGACTTATGCACGTCAAGGTAAAGCCTTTTTGCTTGAGCAATCTGGAAAAAAAAAAAAATTAGCAAATTAATTACCATATAAAAAAAAAAACAGCAAACTAATGAAAAAGCTTTATAAAAAAAAAAAAACTGCAAACTAATGAAAAAGCTTTAAAAGAAAAAAAAAAAAAGCAAACTAATACCCTGTCTTGTTCAACGTGGCCACTTAGAGCAACCTGAGCTATGGACCCACAAAATTTATTTGTGGCACATTGAATCATGGACCAACGATTCATTAGTGAATTGTGATTACGTGTAGATTCAAAAGTCTTGTATTTGTTGTAGTACAATAGGATTCTCTTCCAAAGTGCCACATTTTTTTGCCCAGTTCCTATCACAGAATCAATGCTAGTGTTGAGCCACGCTGATACAAGGAGTTCGTCCTCTTCTACAGAGAAGTTGCCTCCTTTTTTCTTGCCCGTGCTTGGAGACTCCTCAATTGGGACTTGTTGAGATCCTCCAACTTGATTTGAAGAATCCACAGTAAATTGTTCATTGAATTGTTCTTCAAAAGTGGACTCTTCACTGAGAAGGTTGGTGAAATATCCATCCCCTTGAGAATCCATCTACATACCACAAAATCAACATGAGCTTGTATTTTTCATTTTTTCCCATGTAACTTTCAACAATGAAGTCCCTAATTAAGTCATTATAGTAATAGATGACCAATGTACCTCATTAAGTCCACCAAAATATATCAAAATCAAATGCACACAGGGAAAAGTATAACTAAACCTGACTCACAAAGAGTCTAGTGCCACCATAATGAGTTTTTACAAGTTCACTAAGATATAATCGTACTCAAGCAATAATTTTGGTTCTTTTCTTGATGAAGTCAACACACTAATAACAGGAGTAGCTTATGCTAAAGCCACAAAAGATAGCTTTGAGTGGGCAACCTAGAGCATACAAAATAGGACATATAAGTCTCACAAAAAATTCTACAATTTTTTCTTTTTAAAAGCAGATTTGAAATTGCAATGCCAAAGAAAACACAAGAGTTCAATGCCAGTCTAAGAGAACAATCCAGATAGCTTTGTGAGAATAATAAAACCTGTCTTAATAATAATAAAGCTTTTGATATATACTGATATACATATATTTTCTATCTAGTACCATTTGTCCAACTAATGAACATGTATATTCTCAGGTCATGGTAAATTCTGCTGAAAAGGTTAGATAGGCTGGAAATCAAAATGTGATGGTTTGTGAGAGAGGAAATATGTTTGGCTACAGTAAGTCATTCTTGATTTTGTTTCAGTTGCTATATGCCATTGGCTTCTGAACAGTGATCTCCCTATTTTTTATAATGTATGATTTTGTTTCATGTTGTCTATAATCATCATGATATACAATTAAATCTTGCAACTCATATACATACATATATATATATATATATACATATATATATATATACATATATATATATATATATATATATATATATTCGTTTTTCATTATATGTTTTGTACTTTCATGCACACATATGCACATATATTCACATATAGATTGTGCATGTGCCCTTTCATGCGTGCACATAGAAAAATTCCCATTTATTTGTCTTCTATTGTCCTCATTTTGAAGATAATATTTGGTCCTATTTCAAATTCTCAACTTGAAGGAAGCATTGAAAAGGAAGCTAAATGCAAGAATAGGATATGCAAAGTTTCTTCAGGAAACAGCCAAAGAAATGGCCAAGGAAGTCCAAAACTCACGGGGTGGAGAGATTAAGAAGACAGCTGAAGATCTTGATGAATTTTTTAACAGGGTAACTATTCATTTTCAAGAGTCCACCCCATGGTCCTCTCCACTCACCCCACCCACATTTTTAATAATAATGTGGGTGATTGAGCCTATATTTGGACTTTGGTTTGTGGATGATTTGATTGTTGATCCACGCAACTTGGAGTGGATGAGGGAAGCTAATTGTCCTATTGTAAGTAGATTACTAACTTGCTTATTAAAAAAAAAAGGTAGATTGCTAACTTCCGTAAATGGGGCTGCCCTTTCTTTCTCTTTAACAAATATTTATGTTATTAAAAACATAAATTACTCAATTATAATCGTGTATCTCTATAATCTAACATATTGTTTGTAAAGTTTCCTTGTTCTTGTGGCTAACAGAAACAAAATTGAATGAGTGCAAATATTTCTGTGCATACCCAGCAAGAAAAAAAAAATCTTCATGTTGGCCTGTGTTGATTTGTGTCCAACAGTTGGTTGGACACAGCATTTCAGGTGTACCTCGCTATGCCTTGGACCTTTTTTTTTGTGCCTAGGTGCCTTTAACTACATTGTATCAAGGTGGAAGATAGAGTAGTGGTTGTTTGAACTTCAGGGCAATTCTTCAGCAGATTTTTAATTTTGCCTTACTTCCACCTTTCAACCCCGCCCTTAAAAAAAAATCATTTAAGGGTATTTGGCCTCCCTTTATCCCCATTAGAGTTTCTTTTCAAATCTGGATTGTTCTCTTAGAATGGATCCTTATTATTATTACTGCTTTTAAAAGATAGCTTTAAGTCTCCCTTTGAGATTGCAATGCCAGAGAAAACACAAGAGTTCAATTTTTTATTTTTAAAAAACAGAAAACCACTTTCAAAACCTGAATTAAACACTCCCTTAGGCTCTAAGTACTAAGAAGACTAGATTTTACAAGTATTAAGCTGCTGCATCAAGTTTTTTTTCTTTGGTTGAACAATGGAGAATAATATTTTTATTTTAAATTAAATTTGTTAGAAAAAGTTCTGTACTTGAGACACTTGAGCACATGTGCTTCAGCAGAATCCAATTATTCTTGTCCTAAATGTGAAAATACCATGTCAACATGTCCAAACCAACAAATGAACAACATATAATTTAACAAATTATATTTTGCTAGAACTGTTTCCCCCAACATATATAATCCATCCATCTACTTTTTAACTAGCACAAGAACAAATTATCACAAATACTCGTCCACTACTAACATCCCCTTCCAATATAAAGAAACCACATTCTCCCAAACACCCCCCCCAAAAGAATAAATAAATAAATTATAATAGTAATAATTCACCCTGTAGAGTCAGCCACCATTGCAACTACATTCAATTGGAGAAGAAACAAATGTAGCTTCCATGCCACAAAACCATAAGAAATTGAGTGAAAAACTAGCTAAAGCAAGAAAAGGGTCAGACAAAAATCAAACGAATGTAGCTTCCACCCCATTTTTGGGAGGAAGAAATGGGGTTTTCATATTTTTACCTTTAATCCCAGAGACTCCTCAAAATTTATAGGGTTCATTTTGTTCAAAAAAAAAAAAAAAAAAAATCAAACAAACAAAACAATGAAACCACAGATCTGAAAGGGGAAAACCCCTGTATTATAAACAAGGAAAGGAAAACCCCTGTCTGCAACTTCAGAAAACCCTCATTCTACTTCAATCGAGAAGGGAAAAAAAGCCCTAGATACAATATACATAGAATGAAGCGACGATTGCATCTGTGCGTGTGTGTGAGAGAGAGAGAGAGAGAGAAAGAGGCGTACCATGGCCCTTTGAAGGCTGGGAGGAGGAGAGGCAGAGGAGAACCACCGTTCCTTGAGTTCGTCTTCCCTCGTTTTTGTGAGAAATTTGGAGCGCCAACGGAGATAGCGAGTGAAGAATGGCTCGCCAGATCTGGCGAGCGAATGAAGCGAGAGCCAAAGTAGCGAGCGCTATAGCGAGCCCGTTGGAGCACGTTTCCTTCGGTTTGGCTCGCTACTCTAGCAAAAATAGCAGGTAGCGAGTGTGGTTGGAGATGCTCTAAGTGGACATTTTGGACAAAATTAAAATAAAGACCGTAAAATATGATTAAAAGGTCCATGTAAATGATAAGTTTTGCATAAACTTTTTTATGCAAAGTTGTTCAAAATGAAGTTTTCTAATGGATCACATGATTAGTTTTCATAAAAACTTTTTATCTATATATATATGTTATAAAACTTTGGTAAATTAAGATTAGTAAAGTGTACAATAAAATTTATATATTTATAAAACTTTGGTAAAATAAGATTAGTAAAGTGTACAATAAAATTAAGGGGTTGCTATATCGGCTGCCCTAATTGATTTGAGGCTCAGGGCTCTTTCGGACCTTAACAATATGTGGCTCTGTTGTCATTGGTTACCATCAAGCCCAAATCCACTGGTCCAGAACCCACAAGTCAAATCCAACTATCCAAATCTTTTTGGCATTTTTCAAGCTAGGAACCTGTGGTCCAGCCGATGTTAGGATAACTAGATGCCATAAATTAGCTCAGAAATGGTCGATTGATCGGTAGCAAGTCAAGTGTGTGAGACTAAGCGCATCCAATTCAGCTGATTGACAGTTATTATGTAAAATACACAAAATTTTTTGATAGCTGATTGGTCGGTAGCAAGTCAAGTGTGAGGCTAAGCACATCCAATTTCCCCTAATGTTCAGGGGAAATTTTCACAACTATTTTTCAGATGACATGAAAAGCCGGGTGGGGGGTTTGGATGGGAAGCAGCAAGTCTTGCAATTAAAGTTTATCATTATAGTTTATCTTATAGGGTTGGACTCATCATTATCATTTATCTCAAGAGGTCAATTTTTAGAAATTTATGAAATGTCTTTATTTGGAGTATCCACTCATGATGATCATATTTCATTCTTTTGAATTTTTCCATTTAGGATAATGAATTTGTGCCTCTGATATTGTTTGAATTCTTTATGGATGCTCAAACGGGTCGTAAATGATTATGTTGTTTTCTCTTTTCTTTTCTTTTTTTATCGGCAAAAGAGAATTTTATGTAGATTCAGGAGTTAGCAGTGAAAAATATTGGTTGATGCTAATTAATATGACACTATGGGTTTTGAACTTTATATGATGTGGTACACGTATGAACCCAGTTTATTCTCTAGATAGTAAAGATGAGAAAAATGAAATTCTCCATGATTTACCAAGAGTTGTTTCATTGTGATGGATATATCAAATGGTCATCTCATAGAGCTCTGCGAGGCTTTTTCCGTCGATATCATGCGGTGGATCCCAGATTTCTTCTTATATCAAGACTCGAGAGTTATGACCAATCAACGATTTAGTCTAAGTCAAATCTTTTTATTGTGATTGTTCGCACTAAAAGTGGTCTTTTGAGGTCGATGGATTTTTCGTGGGCGTGCCAGGGTATGTCTCAACCCAAATGAGTGTGTGCGATCACAACCCTTCACGAATTGTGATTGAAATATTAAGCGATTGTATAAAAGGAAGGGGTGATTCCCTCCAAGGTCCAGGCGTGAATGTCTAGAGAGAAATAAACTTGAAGAACTTGAAGAAAATGGAAACAAAGTGAGAAACACATTACCAAAAGCATGAGAGTGACATGGTTAGAAGCACAAAGTATTCACTGAGAATGTTTGTACGCTACGAACATGAACTTGAAAGCAAATTACAAAGCTTGGAATGAAAAGGATTGCTGGAAATTTAAATTACACTAAAGGATTGAAAGGAAGGTAGATAAACTAAGTTAAACTACTCCTAAGATAGAGAGATCCTGAGAAGGATTTGGTGGTTGAGGAACCCTTGCTTCATCTTCATTTTTGAAATTTATAGACAGCAGCCAATTCCAACTAACTGGAAGTTACTGGCGGTTTCCTCCGGCCTGTGAAAATAGCTGCCTTCTCTTAACCGATTGGAAGTTATAAATGAGGCATGACCTTCAATTGCTGTTGCAACTGCTCCACTTCTGCAGAAAACCAGCCTCCATCTCCCCACAATCAGGCCTGCTCCTTTACACATTTGTAACTCCTCTATGCCCCACTTCTTGTCCCATGATGCTTCAACTGCCCATGTGCTTCATGCCCTGTTTTTCCTCCACGTTAGCAACAGCAGTTGCAAACTAAAAATCAGCACATGTAAGTTCCTTGCCATCTGTCATCTGGCTATAAGCTAAAACCTCCAACCAATATGATACCTCTACCAGCCACATGGACTAATCACAAAGCTTCTTACCAAAATTCAATTTTAACGGAAACACTTTACCCCCTCATCATCTATTTTTGAAAAAGGTTTGAAAATATAGATGATGCATGAAAACCCCCTGGTGCGTGGCCTAACAATAATAAATTATAGTCATTTTCGTCGGCCTATAAAAAGAAAGATACTACAGTGAATCCTTTAGTCTCTAAGACCGAAGATACATTATGCCCACTTCCTTTGGCCTGAGATTGTTTCTGATAACTCTTCGGTCTTAAAGACCGAAGTAACATTTTTGGTTTCTCTCAGGCCTTTGTGATTCCCTTTTTAAAACAGAATTATTCGGTCAAAATGATCGTTTTGGCCATTTCCATTGGCCGGTAATATTTTGACTTCTCAATCAACCATATCATTTTCATCATATCCTGATGGCCTCCGCAAGTCCAAAATAAATTATTACTTCCATAAGTGCTTGTAAAACCATCGGCCTTACAAACCGAAAATTGCATTTTATCTTGATCAACCAACATTTGTACATCGGTCTGAGATATTTTTTGCCTAAGCATATTTGATATAAGCTCCATAGTGAATTGACCACTCGGCCTTGAATTTTCCTCAAACAGTAAGTTCAAGGTTCCCTCCATAGGCCATACTTCTTTCCCTTTTATCCTTCCAATTGTTTGGCTCATAGAAGTTGACAAAATTTTCCTTCGGCCTTGAGTTTCCAGGCTGTTACAACCATTAGGCTAACTATTTTTCATGCCCCCTCCCCCCTAGGAAGCCTTAATCTGAGATTGGCTAGTCTGATTAATTTTAGGCTTCTGAACAAATTTTTTATTTTCATGCCCAAAAATCATCAACGGCTTGAAATTCCTTAAATCAACCAAGGCAACATTCACTTCTAGAAAAGGATCTGAAGTTATTACCATATCATCTTTCTTTTCTGGAAACTTCAATATCCCACAATTAATACCATCTTGAACAAGATTCCGAAACACTACACAGTTGTTGGTAGTATGAGATTTCACCCCATGCCACTTATAATAATGTTCGGCTTCTTTGGTTGGAACCTTATGCCCTTCCAGAAATCTGAGATATTTTCCTGCCAACAAATGATCAAAAATATCACTTGCCTTTGAAATATCAAAGGTGTACATTTTTCCAATCTCCATTGGGTTCCTCCTAGCCATTGTTGTTGCTAGCGGAGGCACCTCAACGTCCTTTCTTTGCAAAGCTGGGCATACCATTGGCCTCTGGCCAATGATTTCTACAAGATCAATCTCATAATTGGGATCTTGAAAATAAGTTCCATATGAAGAGCTGTTACATTGATCAACCTCTTTTAACAATCTTTCATACCTTGAGGCTCTGGTTGATAATTTAAACAAATCCTCAAATTCAATACCCTCAAATTTCTTTCTTAACTCAAAGTTCAAGCTGTTCTAAGCCAACCTAACAAATTCAGGTTCTGGTAAAACCACTAAACATCTTGTTCTAGCCTTTTTAAAACGAGCAATATACTGCTTTGATGTTTCCCCTAGCATTTGCCTAAACCAAGACAAATCTGCCATGGTCAACTTAGGTTCAGATTGATAGAATTGCATATGAAAACTCTCCTCCATCTCCCCCTAAGAATGAATAGAATTTGGAGGCAAGCTAATATACCAAACAAAAGCAGGGCCTGTTAATGAATTCCCAAACAGCCTGAGTTTATAAAACTCACTATTTGCTAACTCCCTACATTGGATTGTAAATCTGCCAATGTGTTCAACTGTAGAACGACGTTCTTCTCCAGAGAACAAAGAAAAATCAAGACACCTAAAGCCTCTGGGAAATTCATTACATTGATCTATACACTCCGGATAAGGTTTTCTATACATTGGCCTACAAATTCTTCTATTTGGATGATAGCCAACATATTGCTCAATTATATTCATAACCTCATTACGGTCAGGCCGACCATTCTGAGGATTCCCATAGTTTCTCTGGCCAACTCTCTGGCCTGTATATTTTGGTAAGACTATAGGCATGTGATAATCATTAGTCACTGTTTCCATTGGCCTGAAATAGCCGTTATTTGGCATAGTATGGACGGTCTGCCTATTCTCCTGAACTCCAATAGACTCTACTAATGTTTGGACTTTATAAGGCCTGGAGTCATTTTCAAATAAAGGATTTGCAATCCTTTCAACCACTTTCTTTCCTTTAGGGATTTAAACAGACGTGTGATTTTGTACATTGTTTCGGCCTAAAACTTCCTGGCCGTTTAAATTATTAGACTTCTTGCCCCACTACAAGAAAAAGGTTGATAGATGACGCTTTTAGAATTTAAAAAGATGACTGTTTTTTAAAAACCAGTCATCTTTTGATTTTTAAGATGAAAAGATGACTAGTATTTAAGATCAAACTTAAAACAGTCATCTTTGAAAAATTAAAGATGACTGGTTTTTAAAAACAGTATAGCAAAAGATGACTAGTTTTAAAAAACGGTCATCAATTCACTCTCTAAAAGCTTTCTTCCCGTGTCACCTACACGACCCCCTTTTAAGACAAGCTATATTTGTTTTTTTACTCTCTCAGTCTCCCCCTCTCTCTCTCTCTCCAATCTCCATCCCTCGGCACAGAGCCCTCACACATCAATCACCACAGCCCTCACCGTCACCATCGTCGTCGCCCAAGGCTGCCGTCGCCCAACGCCTCCCTTACCGTTGCCATCACCCAAGGCCGCCCTCAGCTTTTTCCCTTGCTGTCATCGTCGTCTCCATCTCAAGTTGAAGATTTGGGGTTCTTTGTGTGCTCATTTGGCCCCTCAATCCTTGTCTCTTTCTCAGATCTGCGTGTAGATCTCTCACCCATTCTGCAATGGTTCATCATGCGTTAATGTTGGAGAATCAGGAACTCAGTAAGCACCTAGGGCTTCAATGAGAAATTAGGGCTTTTGTTTATGTTTTGGGGAACTAACTTCTCAAGTTTCTCTCTCTTAAACCTAATGTTTTGGCGTCATGAATAGCTTGTTAATGTCAGATTTGAAGCTTATAATCGTTTTATCATTGTGATTTTTGTTTTCCTTCCTTTTGTTATCTATGATTTATGAAATTTCTGCACCTGGTTTATAGATTTCCATGGGATTTGTTCTGCAATTTGTGAAAGTTGTTTTTTTTTTTGTGAGATTTGTTGTACTTGTGTCTGTGTGTGTTTTTTTTCTTTGTCTGGTTTGTATTTTGTGACATTGATGTGGTCGTGAGAGCACTCAACATTATTCTGGCTGATTTTATATAGGAAGACATGTGGATTCTCTCTCTCTCTCTCTCTCTCTCTTTTTTACATAGAAATGTGAGTTTTCGTTGTTATTACAAATAGGGATTTATGATGGGTTTATATGTAAATGTGGTTTTGCAATATGGGGTTTTATTTTGTAATCTGGCATATCAACACCGAGTTTACGTTCTCTTTTGAATGAGTTGAGAAGTGTGATACATTTCTTAGAAAGGTGGAATCTTTATTTCTGCTCCAGGCACAAAAGACTGTAGATTATTCTGGTTGTACCTAGCTGAACTTTATGATTCACACATGCATACACAGGCACAGACATACACACATGCACACACACGCACACTTTTCTCGTTGTTATGTTAATTCTAAGAATAAATTTTTAATGTTTCCTTTTCCAATTTGGTATCTTCTAGGTATGGATCACAACTTAAAATATTTGTCATGTCTTGCAACCTGTACCAGCTGTTATGTATTTGGTGCAGCACATGCCAACAATCGGCTACTGGCTCATCGACAAGGTATTATATATACCCCTTACTTGATGCAATAATTGAAATATTGTTATGTTATAAAAGATAAAAGCATAATCATATAGCCAACCCCAAATAGATGGGAAAAGACTTTTTTGTGTTGAATTTATCATTCTAAAACCTTGCAATTAGATCTTGATGATTTACATTTTAAAATGGTTAATGTGTCTACATTTTAAACCTAGAAACCATGCGAGATTACTCCTTTAATAGAGCATTAGTATAACTGAATTTTAGTAAAATTGGGAATAGAAATGAGAAAGTAGTTAGGATTAATGACGACAAGACACCAAGTTTATTACTAAGGTTCGATTATTCATGAGGAAGGAGAGGTTAAAGGTGATGGTATTATAGAATTAAAGTGGGATGGATGAAATGGAGTAGTGCTGTTGCAGTAGCGTGGGCTTCAGTGCCTACCTATTAAAGTCAAAGGGGGAAAGTTTTATAATACAATTTTTTCCTTTATGGGACAGAGTGTTAGATAGTCAAAAAGTTCTGTACATGTATCAAGTTTGGCTAAAATGCAGATGTTAAGATGTTGAGATGGAATAGTGGTGGGACAGAATTAGAAATCACAACAAGTTGGAGGTAGCTCCAGGGATCAAGATGAGAGAAAATCAGTTTAGATGGTTTGGTTTTGTGCAATGAAGTTCAGTGGCTTAATAACTAAGATGTGACATAATTCAAGTTAAAAGGTTAGCAGCGATGAGAAGAAGATAAAAAGTGACATGGGCTGAGGTACTAATAAAAGATATGTTAGTGTATGATTTAACGTAAGTACGGCCCTCAATAGACTGGAATGGTGAAAAAGAATTCATGTCTCTGTCCTCAATGTTGTGTGAAGAGAACTTATTTCTAGTGTTGTATGAGGAACTTGATAATGCTTAAGTACTAAAAATGTAAAGTTCTTATAGAATCAAACTTCTAGTACTAATCCAAATCCGAATACAGAGACATGATAATGATGTGTTCTTGGCACTTTTTCTTATTTGGACCACTAAATTGATTCTAACAAGCTCTAAATTAGGTGAATTTAGGTTAATTTGTCGTGGCCTATCTTTTTAACCTCTCTAACATTACTTGATCAAAAAAGTTGTGTATATTCTAAATTTTAGCAATTTGGGCTGGTTAGCCACCTTAGTCTCCCATCAGGTATAAATCTGCTAGTAATTACTTTATCAGCTTCAGCGTTTTTCTGTTTAAGATTTGGTATTTTAATTAGTACAGTAGCTCCATACATTTCTTGGCTGTAAGATTCATTGCAAATTCTGTTTTTGTCAACCTTATATAATGTAGCATGGTGTGTAAAAATTTATGGCTGACTTGTGAGTTTCAATTTTTCAAATTGGATAGGTTTTCCCTGTGACAGGAATGTGACTGCCCTGTGGGCTTTTGAACCCTACATATGATAATGAGTCATTCCTTCTGAGGTTGACATGGTGAGACGGTTTTGGTCTTTAAAGCATAATGGGTGGAAGCATCGATGGCTTAGCAGTTGAGAGACAACTTTCAAGTATGTGAAGAAATTTTGTGGGGTTTGTTGGGATTTTGAATGCTTTAAGCTAGTCGTCCGCATGAGCTGAGTGAAGACCTCCAATCTTAGTGAGCAATATCACCTTATAATTTTGAAACCTTTTTGTAGTTTACCATATGGTTTTGATTTGAATTAGCATCCTCATATTATGCAATGTTTTATGGAATTAGTCAATTCAAACTGCCTTCTGATGAATTTATTTCTTATGGTCATGACAGCTACACTTCTATTTTGGAGAGTTGAGTATGTTGATCAAATAGTCGATCTCCTTGTATATACCTCCCCTTGTTAATTCTTCATTTTGCTTATGATTTCTCATGAAAAATTGTAGAAACTTGGGATTTCATTTACCTCTCGATGCGGAATGAGACATCTGAAATTGACCTCTAAGCATTCTCTCCACATAGTTGCTGATGGTTAATGTCATTTTTGGCATCTTGAAATGGTGGTAAGGCATCCCCTCTTTGTAGGAGTTATTTGTGGTGGGGTGGGGGTGGGGGTGGGGGTGGGATGGGATGGGATGTGGGTTTTTTGTCAGATTTACTTGTAACAGTAATTTCTTTCTCAATTTCATTCGCTTCTATATCATCTTAATATATATCAGCCAAATACTATATGTGTGAATGATTAGCGTCTTTAATGTTCCTCTAGTGGTCAAGTTCCTTTAATGTCTGTTGAGAGTAATACCATCCAACCAGAGGAACCCAAGAAAAAGGGAATGTTGATTAATTCAATTAGCTTACAGGATATGCTTTTGCTGAGCTTACATGTATTTTGAGCTTATATGTGGGAGTAATTCTTGATATACAATTTTAGGCTCTTGAATCATCTAATGGACATAAACAGAGCTTTGGCTTCCTTTATGAGCCACAAGGTATTTTTTGTGAGAAGTAGTTATGCTATTAAGAGGTTTTGTTGTATCTTGCTGTCTCCTATCATCGAAGTGTAGGTGTGGACTGTGGACAAACTAGAGCCAACACATGATGCTATTTGTTTCTACATTCTCATCCACTTAAATAGGGATGATGCCCCACCTTTCTCCATCAGTGTCACCTTAATCCTCTCTCTCTCTATCTCTCTCTTTCTCTCTCTATCTATATATATATGTGTGTGTGTGTGTGTGTGTGTGTGTATGTATTCTTTATACACCTATACACACATGTAGTGTGTGTGCATGTGTTAACCAAAAAATAAAATAAAATTACAAAAACCAACTGCTGAAGCTTTGAAAGATCATGTACAGGTTTTTCATTCCTGGACATGATAAGGCTACCAGGGCAAGGAAAAGTCTTGATCGAGAAAATGCCACTTGTGGTTCAGTATCCTGCAGGAAGAGTAACCGATGTGTCAATTTTCCAGCCAATGTGAGTATGGTAACCGAAGCTCTAGAAAGAAGAAATCAGAGCTGGTAATTCTTTCTCTCTTTCTATCTCTCACACAGATATGCATGTGCGTGTTCATATTGATAATGTCTATGCAGTTGTCTTGATTGTGGCAATGACTTATCCAATGCAGGTTTGTTCGGACAAAAGTTGCAAGTGATTTTATCATACAGATTGGAGACGATAGTTTTCACTTGCATAAGGTGCTTTTCAATATCTTTTTTATAAAATAAGGATAAACTTAAAGAAAAATATATACATTTGTGAGTAAGATTTAGAAATGTACACAATACAAACACCTCAACAAAAGCCCCCCCACCCCCACCTGGGCCCCAATAAAAGCCCCCCCCCCCCCACTTTCTAAATTTCTAAAATTTGCATTAACTATACAAATGCGATTCCCTGTTTAGAATGCAATCCTCTAGATATTTGTTTATATTTTTTATATCTAAATTCCATTTGGTTACTCGTTGTTCAGCACCCTATGGTCTTTAGAAGTGGATATTTGAATAGATTGGTATTTCAAAGAAGCAGCAATGGAGAGAAAGACACCAGTCTTAATATCCAAATAGACAATCTTCCTGGTGGAAGTGAAATTTTTGAATTAGTTGTGAAGTTCTGCTATGGGTGGAAGATCGATCTTACATCAACCACCATTGCTCCTCTCTATTGTGCTGCACATTTCTTGGAAATGAATGATGATCTTGAACAAGGAAATTTCATTTTCAAAACAGAGGCATTTTTAAGTTTTGTATTACTTTCGTCTTGGAGAGACACATTTCATATTTTCAAAACCTGTTAATCCATTTCTTCATGGGCCAAAGAATTACAAATCTCAAAATGATGCTCGGAAGCCATTGCTTGGAAGGCCTGCATAGACCCGAAAGCAATTATTTTTGGCAACGATGACACAGAATGCTTAAATGTTCTAGCAAGCAATACAAAGAGGTTTAAGTTTTATTTCTTTTCCTTATTTTTTTATTTATATTTATTTATTGTGTTTTGTGATCTATTGATGGGGTTTCAGGTAATATAGGTTTGGGTTGATGGAGATTTGACAATGTGGTTGTCGAAGTTTTTGGAGTGAACAAGCTATTCTGATGTTCTCGCTGGTAAACTCAAATCTTCTCTCCTTCTCTCTCTCTAAATTTCCTGCAAAATAAGAACGCCATTTGCTGAGTGCGCCAACCAAAGGGTTTTTTATTTATTTATTTATTTATTTTATATTCCATTTTTTCAGTATTTTCACTTCAAGTATGACAAGTTTTCAGTGTAATCACAGTTAATTTTTTTTTCTAGATCTGAAGTTCATTTGGTATTTTCATACTTATCTCAAAACCATTAGTTCAGTAAGTGTTTGATTAAATGCCTGAGTGATTGTCTTATTGTCACAAAAAACTTAAAGAAAAACCAAGTCACTCGTCAAACTGACATCCATCTCTGTAGGTTCGGTTCTCTGTCTCTCTGGATATATATCTTCCTTTTGGTTTTCTGTTTACAGTGGAGAAATAGGTATTCTGAGAGGGGTTTTGAGGTCATAACAATTGTTTTAGGTTTTACAACTCCTAATTTTTACAGATTCTTCTATACAAAAACCAATTCTTTCTGCATTGATGGTTCTTTGCTTATCAGACTATTTTCTTACAATCATCTCCTTAACTTGTCATTTTGTTATATAACATTTGGGGAATAATTGATTTTTCCATTAGCATATCCTAGTTTTAATTTGTTTGAAAAATACATGGTTTGTGTATTTGGGATTGTGTATGGACAATATTGTTAGAAAGGCTTTGTGGTGTGAGGTTCCTTTCTTTAATTGGGTCAATATGGATTTTGTATGCTAGCTCCTAATGACGACTATTTTATATCCAAATGGAGTTGAAATCAGTGACGGCTGGATTGATTCTTGATATCCCATTTTTGCATTTTTAGCTCTTTCTTTTTGCGATTAGCACACTATTACATAAAACTGTGTTAAATAGATTTTGCCTTTTGCAGGGGTGTAGGTAAGAGAGAGAGAGAGAGGAAGGATATTTTGCTTTGATAGAGTCAAAGAAATGGGAGCAAACTAACACTGAAGCTTTTGTGGATGTTCACTCTTTTAATTCGTCCATTTTTTTTGTTTTTTTGTTTCTCACCTGATGGCTTCTTCTTTTTGTATAGTTGAATCATGCACCATGGCAAAATGTAAAAATTTTTTGAGGATGTTGTCTTTTTAGATTTGTTTTTCAGTTTAACATAAAAAATATTGTAGCACTAGTTAGGTCAAGGGAATAGTGACTTTTGAAACCATTGTTATTGTAATGCAATGAAATGAAAATGATGGTTTTATAATTAATATGAGTGATTTAATTTCCTTTGTTATTTTATTCATCTCTTTTTTTATTTGTCTTAATTTCTTTAATTTCATATTGAGAATTTAATTATTAAGTAATTTGTATAAACAGGTTGATGTATCAAATTTAATAACAGGTTTGTAAGGTAGTAAATAGTATATGACAAATTTTTTGTATATATTCACCGAAAAAAGAAGCCATAGATAAGATGACTGTTTTTTATAGTCATCTTTTAATACATAAGATGACTAGTTTTAAGAACATAATATGACTGTGAAAAAGAGTCATCTTATGTAGTAATATATGACTGTTTTTAAGAACATAAGATGACTGTTAAAAACAGTCATCTTATATATTAATATATGACTGTTTTTAAGATAAAACCAGTCATGTTTTGTTGAATAGATGACCGTTTTTAACGGTCATCTATAGCACAAAAAGATGACCATGTTAATCAATAAAGGATCTTCTTTCTTTAAGTCAAACATGACTGTTTTTAAAAAACAGTCATCTATTGCTCTTAAAGATGACTGTAAAAAACAGTCATCTTATTTGATGATAAAAGATGACGCCTGAAGAGATGACTGTTTTTTCTAAAAACAAAGATGACTGTTTTGGTAAAAGATGACTGTTAAATACAGTCATCTATCAACGTTTTTGTAGTAGTGCCCCCTCCTCCCTGGGAAGTTTCAACCATAGGTTGGTCAAATTGAACAGTCCTAAAAGGTGGGGGTACATAAACTTTATCTTCCTCTATCTTAGATAAAGATATTTCAGGAGAATGATTCAAAATCTCAACTTCAGGCTGTTCACTCACACCACCTATTTTTTCTTGACTTGAGTCCATGGGACTCTCATTCTTTTCTCCTTTATCTAGTGGTGGCATTCTATTTATAAGCATTTGAATGGCATTGGTTAAAGAAGCCATAGCCAATTCATTCCTCTTCTTTGAAATTTCATTTTTCTTTGTAGACTCTTTAAGAATCTCCATCATTGAACTACTTGAAGCCACAAGGCCTTGCACGGCCTCGGACACATCCCTGGACATATCCTTGATGGAATTGTCCAACTGTTCTAACATAGAAAATTCTCTTACCGGAACTCCCTCAAGTTGAACCTCCTCTTCAGAAGGCTGTTGTCTTTCCAGAGAACTTCCCATTGCACGAGTATTTCTTTTCGACATTGACACCTAAGTGCTCCCACCGGGCATGCCAAAATGGTGTTCGCACTAAAAGTGGTCTTCTGAGGACGATGGATTTTGTGCAGGCGTGCCAGGGTATGTGTAATACCCCGAATTTTTCTTAGGTTTAATTAATTAACTATAAAATTGATTGCCTTTAATTAGATTTAAACGTATGAGTTAATTTAGGATTAACCTCAAACACGTTCAACTTTGTAACCAAACAAGGTGATTGTTTTCTAATCAATGAGAGATAGTGTTCGTATCCTAATCAAACACTCACTTTGAAGGTAATCCTAATCAGGTTAGGATTAACTTGCACCCTATATAAGAAACCTTTATGGAGGATTAATATTCTTTTGACTGAAAACAATATAAAGAGAGAAAAAAGAAAAGAAAGCAAAAGAGAAGGAAAAAGAAGGAGCTGTTGCTGTTTTGTACGAATCGACTGCCAACTTCGTGTCTGTTTGCAGGTAACTTACCATCTGTTGACTGGTAACTTTACTGTGTTATCAATATTTTCTTCTCTAATCCAATCCTCCATCTCTATCACTTCTAAAACCACTAAACCATCATCACCACCACTCAAAAAACCCCTCCATAGCTGCTGCACAAGATCATCCAACCACCAAAAATCTCTTTCTATGGGTTTGGGTGACAAGGAAAGCCAAAAATGGTGGTTTCCATCACTTCCCATGTCAAACACTACCAATTTTCTCAAAACCCTACCATACACCCTTCCACAAACATCTTTCCCACAGATTTAGGGACTGATGTTGAGGGAAAATCAGTGGGTGAACCTCTGCTTTTGCCTTGGGTAGCATAGGAAGTTGATACAAAATCTGCTGCTGTTTTACTACATTCTGACTGTCAACTTCACATCTGTTGACAGTCAACTTCTCTCGGATTGACTGGTAACTTTTCTGTGTAAAAAAGTAATTCAAACCTATTAATTTATAATGAGTCTGTTTTAATGCCACGTTAGGGTATATATTATATTAAATATAGTAAGCATTATAAGGCCATGAGAATTACACGTTGAATCCTTAACGCACCACTTAGTTAGAGAGGCTTTTTAGCTTAAGTATGATTTATTGATAAAGAATATTATTGATTTTAGGTTCTAAGTAGTGTTGGGATTATTAGGAGTTGATCGCTTGGATTGTTGAAGGTTTGGCTTGAGGTAAGGGAATTTGCACAATGTATCGCCCTCTTTGATTAAATAAAAATAAATATGATTTTTATTCCTTTTTTGTGAGCTAATGATTTATGGACAATTGTTTTCAAAATCATTTCATTATCAAAGTGTTTATTTCTTATGTACTGTGGGTCAAGCAAAAATAGTCAATTATTGAAATTGTTTTACATATGTGTTTGAATCTAATTTACTTGTGAAAGATATTTGCCAAATGCTTTTTTGGTATGAGTGTGAACTCTGGTTAGATTATTGGTCCGTCCCAGCAGGGGATTCTAATACTGTTGGAAAATTGGTCCGTGCCAACAGGGGATTCTAATACTGTTGGTCATCAGTACTGATGTAGTGTAAAGTCCCACGATGATGGGCGCCTATTGAATGTGAGTCTAGCCAGAGGAAATACTTGTATGAACTAATGTTTTATTGATTTGTATTATCGATCGGTGATTTTAAAGTGATTTATCGAATGGATTGCTATCGAAAGTGTTTCAGTGTCATTGTTTATCGAATTGAAAGCAAGAGAATTATTTCTAAAAGTTTATATGCCTACTGAATTGAAAGAAATGATTTATTGTGAAACCCTATCGTTTTGTTACTCATGTTTTTTGAAATCAATCGTGCGAATATGCTTGACCTCTTCCTGTATATATTGTGTAATGTTTTCTTGTTGAGCGTTATGCTCACCCTTTATATTTTTCCCCACAGATGATTAGCTTGATGTGAGTGGCTTCCGCGTACGAAGAGCTAGGGTGGATGGATTATTGGAGACAAGTTTATTAGAGGTTGATTTTGTTAAGTGGTCTAGCCTATGTGAGGCGTAAACCTTTGTGAGTTATGACAATCATGTCGCCAAATCCAATCTTTTGGGTTTGGGGTGTGACAGTATGTATAATCTCAACCCAAATGAGTGTGTGCGATCACAACCCCTCACGAATTGTGATTGAAATATCAAGCGATTGTATAAAAGGAAGGGGTGATTCCCTCCAAGGTCCAGGCGTGAATGTCTAGAGAGAAATAAACTTGAAGAACTTGAAGAAAATGGAAATAAAGTGAGAAACACATTACCAAAAGCATGAGAGTGACATGGTTAGAAGCACAAAGTATCCACTGAGAATGTTTGTAAGCCACGAACATGAACTTGAAAGCAAATTACAAAGCTTGGAATGAAAAGGATTGCTGGAAATTTAAATTACACTAAAGGATTGAAAGGAAGGTAGATAAACTAAGTTAAACTACTCCTAAGATAGAGAGATCCTAAGAAGGATTTGGTGGTTAAGGAACCCTTTCTTCATCTTCATTTTTGAAATTTATAGACAGCAGCCAATTCCAACTGACTAGAAGTTACTGGCGGTTCCTCTGGCCTATGAAAATAACTGCCTTCTCTTAACTGATTGGAAGTTATAAATGAGGCATGAACTTCAACTATTGTTGCAACTGCTCCACTTTTGCAGAAAACCAGCCTCCATCTCCCCACAATCAGGCCTGCTCCTTTACACGTTTGTAACTCCTCTATGCCCCACTTCTTGTCCCATGATGCTTCAACTGCCCATGTGCTTCATGCCTTGTTTTTCCTCCACGTTAGCAACAGCAGTTGCAACTAAAAATTAGCACATGCAATTTCCTTGCCATCTGTCATCTGGCTATAAGCTAAAACCTCCAGCCAATATGATACCTCTACCAGCCACATGGACTAATCACAAAGCTTCTTACCAAAATTCAATTTTAACGGAAACAGTGATCATTAAATGTTCCACCACCAGACGTTTGAAGTTTGATTAAATGATAAAAGTAGCACTAAAGTAATTAAGCTAAGGGTTCTCTCATGTTTTTCGAGAATTGGAGTGGTGAACATGCAACATGTAGACACTTATAATATGGTCAGAAACAAGAACTTCATTGAAGAAAACATAAGGTGCTATAATTAGAAAAGAGGGATTTCTAGGTTTTGGAGGACCAAACACCTCTTTTGTTCCCTCTTTTTTACTGCCCCAAATAAAAACTTTATTTAACTTACCCTATGTGATTAATCATATGCTTGATTATCCAGTGAACTTACATGTCCTAATAATGAAAGTTAGGTACGTCGCTAATGACTCTTGGGTCTAATGATACTTCCCATCCCAATAAAGGCGTAGGGTTTGAAAAGTTCTTGGTTTCAATTCTACGTAGGTAAATGTGTGGATGTGTGGATTCTTATATCGTTTGGCAAAAAAATAAAAATAAGGAAACTCAAGTCTCGTACTTTGGAATTGCTTAATAATTTAATGAGTTGATCCACTTGAACAATAGAAGAAAGATTACAATTCATTAGATGATAAAATAGCTCAACCTTGGCATCTTCCGTTATTATTATTTTATTATTTTTATTATTTATTTTTTTCTGGAGGGGAGTTACATGGGAATAAAATCAACTATCATACCTATAGTTATCCAAACCCCCACTGATGATTGATTGGCATCTTCCATTTTAAATTATCCCACAATCAAACAATAAATTCCTTAAGTACTGCCCGGGCCGAATCAGGAAAAAGTTGCAGAGTGGGTCACGAATCCATAAGAAAAAGAAAAACAACACGAACCAGCTGGCCATCACATAGCCAGTGATTGCAAGTCCAGTGGACTTGGCCAGCATTACGTACATGCCTGTTACAAAGGCTAGTACCAGACCTAACATGGCCACGAAATTGGAGACTAAAGCCAGACCAATGAACCTAGGATGTTTCATGTAGCCACCGATTGAATTCGAAGCATAAAATAGAAAACCCACTAACGCAGCCGAGAAACAAAATGCAGTGGTATCGAATATTACAAATGCTTGGAAAGTTGCTGTGTGTATGAAAGTCGGAATTCCTTGGTCAGGGCCCTCATTTTTATACCCGCCAGGCATTGTGAAGGCTGCAGCAAAGGTGACGGTGGCGATGAGCATGGCTACCAATAGATGGACTTCGAACGTACTTCTATTTAGTTCATGGGAACCCTTACTCGCAGCAACTGAGGCGAAGGCTCCCTTCTCTTCAGCCTCTTCAGTCTTTATCTTTCTTAAACCTGTGTCAGTACGCTCTTCAATTTGTGGTACCCCATAAGCATTCCTCAACAGGTATTTTACCCTTCTAACCGCAAAACAATCCTAAAATATAAACGGATTAGTTAATATTTACACAGAATTTGAGAAGGGTTAATTTATCTGATGGTCATGAATAATAAATAGGGGCAGAGTGGCAGACACAAGACTCTACTCCAGAGTGTGCCACTTTCGACTAGTTGATAGTATTGAAAATAATTACAGTTCAGCGTAAATTACTACAAACTTCTTAGTAAATGACTACTAACTTAATTAACAATGACTATTATTTGTAATTTTTTTCCTGTAGCCTATCCAATCTAAAACTCCCCTAATTCTAAATGTTGAAGAAATCAATTGCCACCAACATATGGCAAAGGTTTTTTTCCTTCAAAATAACAAGACAAGAATATACGGAGTATTAACTAACAATGCATATATATAAAAAGGTTTTCTTAATAGATAAAATTGTTATGGAGTATATTATATTCCAGAAAAAGGCCAAAAGCCTAAGTACATGAAAGTAAACACCAAAACTTAAATATCTATCGATTATTGTAGGGGGTGAAAATAATAAATTAACAAAAAAATCTAGGAGTAATATGAATAAAAATTTTAAAAACAACAACAATATTCATTAAGAGTGCGCGAGCTTTTCCATAACATTAAGGTCAGTATAGCGTACCTTTGGTTCTTTAGAAACAAAAATGTCAATGGCTGTGAAAAACTCGTTATTCATAGCAAGCTTGTGCACTCTTTCATCACGTGCAAGAATGGTGTTTCCGCCTAAAAAGTGAATTTGTCAGGATTTGGGTATATTTTTAAAGAAAAGGCATGTGGATAGGTCTAGATAGGATGAAGATGCTGAAGGGAGTCAGTTGAAAGAAGATAGACGTTTGACCACGTCAAAAGGAAGTTGTGAGAAAAATAAGGGAAGTGGGTAATAGAGCTCTATCACGATCAGAAGAGTGGGGGTGGAACTAGAGCAATTTTGGGACGAAGTCGCAGTAGGAGTGAAGCCCACTAATACCACCACCATGGCAGTGGCTACAAAGGAGACATGTACGTGGGATTTCAGCCTGATGCTGTATAAAAGACAAAGGAGAAGACCAAAGAAAGGGTTCCACAACCAACACACAACTCCTACTCAGGAAAATCAATTTTATTCAATTTAGCTTCTTAGCTCTCTTCAAATCTATTTCTATAATTAGCTCCTTAGCTATTCTGTCAATTCGCGCTTGGACTTAGTACTTTGGTCAATCTTGCTATTCCTTACTTGAGATTTTTCTGTTTTCTGTAAGTATTTCCCTTTTAGTGAAAATATTTTCCTTTGTTTCTCAATTATTGCATTGTGATAAATTATGTTTACATATAGACTCTAGTTAAATTTAGAATCTTCGTTTAATTTCAAACCATAGAGAGAGGAACGCCAATCTCTCATCAATTGCCTGATTTACATTTCAATTAAATCATAATCACAAATAGTGACCAAATAGGCATTTGGGGCCAACGGCCTTGAATTCAACAGCCTAGGAGGTGCTGTGGGGTCGTGGTCACACGATCTTTAGGCTTTCGAGCCTTGGCACGCCTGCAACATTTTTAGTGTGAACAAATGGTGATAATGGAGTATTGTTGTTGAACAGCAGCCAAATGCAATGGAGTATTTCCTTCTTTATCTGGTTCATTTATAAGGCCAACGAGCTCTGGCACCTTCAATATGTACTTGACCATTCTAAGACTTCCACTTATGACTGCAGCATGAAGAGCTGTTCGCCCTTTGTTATCAATCAATTCCCAAATATACGGGCAAGATTGAATCAACTCTCGGGCTGTTTCTACACGGCCTGCATAAGCTGCAACATGCAAAGGGGAAGTTTCCTCTTTGTCATAGAGGTAAGCGGCAGAACATTCACACTTCAAGAATAGACGAAGTGCTTCAAGATCCCCAACGCAAATGACATAATAAAGAGGTGTCCGGCCCAAATATGTCTACCTCTTTGATCATTTCTGGTCCTTTCTCCACTAATATTTTCATGATACCTAATTAATAAACAAAAGAGGAAAACACAGATAAGACAATATTCATTTTCATGATACTTCGCGAAGCAATATTCATTTTCCGTGTGGTGTTCAAAACAATCCGTCAAATGTGATTTTCTTATGTTGATATGAAAAGATTTTTGTGCGAATAACCTAAACAATACTAATCAGAATACTAACTGCTAACTTTAAATTTTTGGGGCCAAGTTTCAAAATCAATACCAAACAGGGGCCATCAAACCAATCAGCATGATAAATTGAGGACCTTAGGCCATGTTTGTTTGGTTGGAATGGAATAAATAAGAATGGAATATGATTTTATGTTAAAAATAATCTGAAATGGAATGAAATGAGATTGAAATAAATATTGCGGAATGAATATCATTATAATTTATTATTACTATTTGATTCCATTCCCATTTAATTATCTTATCCAAATATGTTGTTTGAAATGAATTGAAATGGGATTCCATATATTCCTTCCATTCCATTCCAATCAAATAAACATAGCCTTAGTGGTAGCGCATCGCAATGTTGGCCTTAAAGTTCATGTAGAGGTTGGATTGTCAAGATTCCAATAGGGGAGGATATGAGTCGTGTTTTAATGAAATTGAAGCCAACTGACCATTTGCTATCGCACTACTGACCAGTCGCTCCTAGAGAATGACCGATCGCCTGCGTAAAATCGACCAGTCACTACACCCGATCAAGCAGTCGCTATTCTGCAACAACTTGTCAACCCCAATTTCGCTAATTCGGGATTTTGGTTTATTTTAGCTACTTTTAAGTACTTAATATTAATTCCTTGTCATTTAGTTGCAACCAATATTAGTTTATTAGTTTTCTAATAGATTTAGATTTCCTAGTTGAATTAGAATTTCTTATTGGTGGTGGTTATTGTCATCACAAAATTTTCTAAGCATCCCCACTTATTGTAAAATTTTCAGGGTTTAATTATGAAAAATATTAAAGGTTTTCACTAAAATTGACCTCGTTTGTCAACTATAAAACACATTTTAAACATCTTTGTAAAAATTTTTTTCCTAAAATCTGTCATTTAAGTAGACTTTTAATTATTTTTCATGAAAAATTCTGTAAAATTAAACAAAAATTGTAATTGAAGTACAGTAATTACCCAGATGTCTTTGAAATTCCGCTGCATGCAAGCATTTGCGCCATGTGGGCCCACACGAGGAGATGATGGAGAAGTTTCTAAAATATGAAGTATGATGTCTGGAAATTCTCCCAACAAAGAAAGAGACAGTGGAGCTTGATCATCACTATCAGCCAAATCCAACAATCCAATGTCTGCTTCCATTAATACCTTCACTACGCCAAAGTGACCATTTCTCACCGCGACATGCAACGCGGTTTCCTCCTTTTCTAGATTCACCATCCTCAACAGCTCCTTCACACGGACTTCTTGGCTTTCGGCATCCTCATGCAGTGTTTTCGTACCGTTTATGAGAAGTTCTGCTAATTCCAAGGACCCTCTCCTGGCTGTTACATGAAGTGGGGTGTCGCCCTTGGCTTTGGCCTTCAGGAGAAGCGATGGGCATAGACTAAGGACCTTTTCGGCAAATTCCTTTTGTTGGGAGTGCACAGCAATGTGAAGAACAGTGTTTTGCTGGAGTGTTACTTGGTTGAAATTCAATTTATGGGCTTCAGTTTGGCAAAGGAAATTGATGTCGCCTGATGCTGCTGCTTCGAATAATTTCCAATCCATGGATGTAAGATTTCTGTCGCACACTTGATCTTGATAGATCTCTAAACAAAAAAGTTACACAGAAAAAAGTCCTTACAAAATGTACAAGAAAATAAGTCCTTACAAAATGTACAAGAAAATACCATTTCTTGCAGAATAATTGCTATTTGATTAATTTGATATTTGGTATGCATGATATACTTGAGGATGATATTTAATCTAATAGGGGGATTAATATGTAAAATGTGGATTACAAAATATCTATATTTATATATATATATATATATATGCTGGGCTTCCCTCCTTATGGGCTGACCCACTTTGTATTTTTTGGTGTAAACCATTTGGGCCTTGGGCAAATAAAATAATAGAAAAGAAAAGCAATAAAAATCAGAATTTTGGGAGATGAAAAGGCAAGTTCTGGAGTCTTCCTACTTTACCTTTCTTTGCCTTTTTTCGTTTGGTGCTGATCCTGGTCCGATTGCACTCTATTTTCGTCACTTTTGCTCAAGGTGTCATCTAGCTTTGTTTGGGTATAAAAGACAGCACTTGTTATTGTCATCGTGGAGCTTCATATTTGATTTTCTGGGCAATATTCTGCTGCTGTCCAGTTGAAGTTTGTGTGGCTTATGCTCCATCAATCTTGGTTAAATTGGGTTCCTTTGTTGCAAGCTTGGAGGCCTTTTGTTCTACTAATTTGGTGAGGTCTTTCCATTCTTGTATTTGTTGAAAAATTGTTGAAATACACCTTTGGGTGTTTGTTTAATTGTATTTGAAACTTTGTGTCTCTTGTACTCGAACTTTGTTTATAGTGGAGAAATCGACTTTGGTCTCGCTCATGGATGTACCTCATTTTGAGGGAACCACGTAAATCTTTGGGTCCTTATTTTATTTCCTTTGCTTGATATATTTTCTGAAACTTTAGTTACTGTGTTTTTATTATCTCTCCTTGATTTGCACTTGTGGGAAGCATTTTTCCCAACAACTGGTATCAGAGCCAAGTTTATTTAGAGTTGTTATTTTTGTGTGTAAAGCATGGAATTTAATATTGGCCGTATGGTTAGTTTTAATGGAAGTAATTGAGTGACTTGAAAACAAAAATGAAAGACCTCTTGTATTGTAAAGATTTATGTGGACCCATTGAAGGCGACAAGGGTAAACTGGAAGGAATGAAAGATGCCGAGTGGAAAATGCTTGATAGGAAAGCTGTTGGGTTTATTCGACAATGGATTGATGACACTTTTTTTCACCATGTCTCTATTGAAAAAACAGCACATGATCTTTGGAAAAGATTAGAAAGTTTGTATGAAAGAAAAACAGCCATGAACAAAGCCTTCTTAGTTCGAAAGTCGGTGAACTTGAAATACAAAGAAGGTACCACTGTTACGGAGTAGTTGAATGAGATTAAAAGTATTTTAAATCAGCTTGCTAACATGAAGATTATTTTTGATGATGAGATGCAAGCTTTGTTCCTGCTTGGCTCATTACCGGAAAGTTGGGAGACCTTAGTTGTAACGGTTAGCAATTCGGCACCCGATGGAGTTGTTACTATGAGTCAAGTTACTAGTAGCTTGTTGAATGAAGAAACAAGAAGGAAATCAATGGGCTCTTATCAATCCAAGGCACTTGTTGCTGAAAAGCGGGGAAGAAGCAAGAGTAGAACTCCTCACCACCGTGACAAGTCTAGAAGTAGATCAAACTCAAGTTCAAGGAAAGACATTGAGTGCCACTATTGCCATAAGAAAGGTCATATGAAGCGGGACTGTAGAAAACTCAAGTTCAAAGAGCAAAACAAAGAGAAAAATGGTGAGAAGAAGCAAGAAGAAACCAATGCGGTCACTTCCGATGGAGAACTCATTATTGTGAGTGATGAGGGTTGTGTAAATTTGATTGGTCAAGAAGCTAATTGGGTGATAGATTCCGGTGCTTCATTTCATGTCACTTCACGGGCTAATTTCTTCACTTCCTATACTCACGGAAATTTTGGGTGTATTCGAATGGGAAATGAAGATTTGTCAAAAATTATTGGCATAGGTGATATTTGCTTGGAAACTAATATTGGCTGCAAGTTGTTGCTTAAAGATGTGAGGCATGTACCAAATATTCGACTTAATTTGATCTCCACCGGAAAGTTAGATGATGAGGGCTACAACAACCAATTTGGTGATGGAAAATGGAAGTAGTCCAAAGGCTCTTTGGTGGTGGCAAGAGGGAAGAAAAATTGCTCTCTTTATACAACACAAGCAAAAATCAGCAAGCGTGATGTGAATGCCTTAGAAGATGATTCCTCCACCGAATTATAGCACAAAAGGCTTGGGCACATGAGTGAAAAGGGGCTGCAAATTTTGTCCAAGAAGCAACTCCTTGCCGGCATAAAAGGCCTTTAAAAACTTGTGTTCATTGCTTGGCTGGTAAATAACATAGAACTTCATTTCGCAAAAATTTTGCTTCTAGAAAATCTAATATTCTAGACTTGATCCATTCTGATGTTTGTGGTCCTTTAAAAGTTAGAACTATTGGCGGTGCTTTATATTTTGTCACTTTATTGATGACCATTCTAGGAAAGTGTGGGCTTATGCTTTAAAAACTAAAGATCAAGTGCTAGATGTGTTTAAGTATTTTTGGGCCAAGGTTGAAAGGGAAATAGGAAGGAAGTTGAAATGCATTCGCACAGACAATGGTAATGAATATCTTGGGCCTTTTGATGATTATTGTCGGAGTCATGGTATCAAACATGAGAAAATTGTGAAGAAGACCCCTCAACAAAATGGAGTAGCTGAGAGAATGAATCGCACAATTATTGAGAGGGTCAGATGTATGCTCTCACATGCTAAATTGCTAAGATCCTTTTGGGGTGAGGCAATGAGGACAGCCGCAGACATAATTAATTTATGTCCCTCAGCTCCTTTGCGTGGTGATGTACCTGAAAAAGTTTGGACAGGTAAAGAACCTTCTTATGATCATTTGAAAGTGTTTAGTTGTAGAGCTTTTGTTCATATCCCAAAGGATGAAAGATCCAAGCTTGACAGCAAAGCGAAACAGTGCATATTCCTCGGCTATGGGCATGAAGAGTTTGGCTACAGGCTGTGGGATCCAGTGGACAAGAAAGTTGTTAGAAGCAGGGATGTTGTATTCTTAGAAGACCAAACAGTTGGAAAGTTTGAAAAGACCGTGCAATCCAAGCCTCAAGCTGATGATCTCATTGATTTAGATCTAATTTCTCCACCCGTTGTGCATGAGAATAATGAAGAAGAAATGCAACCAGCCCATGATGATATGGTTGATGATGAAGCTCCTATTGACAATGAGGTAAAAGATGAGGGGGAGCTGCCACTTCAAGAGCCACCAGCACAACCACAGTTGAGGAAGTCAACTAGAGAGCACCAACCTTCTAGAAAATACTCCACAACTGAGTATGTCATGCTATCTGATATGGGAGAGCCAGAATGCTATCAAGAAGCTTTGGAACATGAGAAAAAAGATGAATGGTTCAAGACTATGCAAGAAGAAATGAAGTCTTTGCATGAGAATCACACCTATGAGCTTGTGAAGCTGCCAAAAGGAAAGAAAGTGCTAAAAAATAAATGGGTTTACAGGTTAAAGAATGATGAACAAAGTTCACAGCCAAAGTACAAGGCAAAGCTTGTTGTGAAAGGCTTTGGGCAAAAAAAGGGTGTTGATTTTGAGGAAATATTCTCTCCTGTTGTGAAGATGTCATCCATTCGGGTTGTGCTTGGAATGGTTGCAAGTATGAATTTAGAAATTGAACAACTTGATGTGAAGACCGCCTTTCTACATGGTGAACACTTAGAAGAGGAAATCTACATGGAACAACCCGAAGGCTTCATTGAGAAGGGAAAAGAGCACCTTGTTTGCAAATTGAAGAGAACCTTGTATGGCTTAAAACAAGTTCCGAGGCAATGGTACAAGAAATTCGATTCCTTCATGATTGAGCATAGCTATTCAAGAACCACCTCGGATCATTGTGTGTTTGTAAAGAAATTCCCATATGGTAATTTTATCATTCTTTTGCTTTATGTTGATGACATGCTAATTGTTGGCCAAGATTTGTCAAAAATTAACAAGCTAAAGTTGGAGCTAATCAAGTCCTTTGCCATGAAAGACTTGGGACAAGCTAAGCAAATTCTTGGGATGAAAATTGTTCATGATCGAAAGCAAGGGCAGATCTGGTTGTCACAAGAAAAATACATTGAAAAGGTTTTTGAAAAGTTCAATATGAGTAATGCAAAGCCAGTTGGGAGCCCACTTGCAAACCACTTCAAGCTTAGCTCAAAACAATGTCCTACAAGTAAGAAAGAGAAGGAAGAAATGCAGAAAACTCCATATGCTTCAGCGGTTGGATCTTTGATGTACGCGATGGTTTGTACAAGGCCTGACATCGCTTATGCAGTTGGTACTGTTAGTCGGTTCCTCTCCAATCCAGGTAAAGAACATTGGGCGGCAGTGAAATGGATTTTGAGATACCTTAGAGGTACTTCCAAGTTGTGTTTATGCTTTGGCAACGACAAGCTTATGCTTGCTGGTTTTTGTGATGCCGATATGGCGGGTGATGTTGATACTAGGAAGTCCACCTCTGGGTACTTGATGACTTTTGCAAGGGGAGCTGTGACATGGCAATCAAGGCTGCAAAAATGTGTTGCTTTGTCTACCACTGAGGCTGAGTTTATTGCTATCACTAAAGCTTGCAAGGAAGTTTTGTGGTTGAAGAAATTTTTACAAGAGTTGGGCATGAAACAAGAAAGGTATGTTCTTCATTGTGATAGTCAAAGTGCTATACACTTGAGTAAGAATTCTACTTTTCATTCTAGATAAAAACATATTGATGTTTGATATCATTGGACTCGGGATGTGTTGGAAATGAAGCCTTTACAGCTTGAAAAAGTTCACACCGATGACAATACTTCAGATTTGATGACCAAGGCTTTGTCCAAGGAAAAACATGAGATGTGCAAGACCTTAGCTGGTTTGGTTGAGTCCTCTGCATAAGTCGGGAGGGGGAGATTGTTGGGCTTCCCTCCTTATGGGCTGACCCACTTTGCAATTTTTTTGTGTAAACCATTTTGGCCTTGGGCAAATAAAATAATAGAAAAGAAAAGCAATAAAAATCAGAATTTTGGGAGATGAAAAGGCAAGTTCTGGACTCTTCCTACTTTACCTTTCTCTGCCTTTTTTCGTTTGGTGCTGATCCTGGTCCGATTGCACTCTATTTTCATCACTTTTGCTCAATGTGTCATCTAGCTTTGTTTGGGTATAAAAGACAGCGCTTGTTATTGTCATCATGGAGCTTCGTATTTGATTTTCTGGGCAATATTCTGCTGCTGTCCAGCTGAAGTTTGTGTGGCTTATGCTCCATCAATCTTGGTTAAATTGGGTTCCTTTGTTGCAAGCTTGGAGGCCTTTTGTTCTACTAATTTGGTGAGGTCTTTCCATTCTTGTATTTGTTGAAAAATTGTTGAAATACACCTTTGGGTGTTTGTTTAATTGTATTTGAGACTTTGTGTCTCTTGTACTCGAACTTTGTTTATAGTAGAGAAATCGACTTCGATCTCACCCATGGATGTACCTCATTTTGAGGGAACCACGAAAATCTTTGTGTCCCTATTTTATTTCCTTTGCTTGATATATTTTCTGAAACTTTAGTTGCTGTGTCTTTATTATCTCTCTTTGATTTGCACTTGTGGGAAGCATTTTTCCCAACAATATATATATATATATATATATAAAAGATTAGTTTTTTATATCAGTACATGTTTGGAGGGATTGTATTCTGTACACAAGTGAGTTGTACTATACCACTCACACATGCATGGTATGCATATATATCTTTTTTTTTTTTTTTTTTTTTTGGTGCAAGGTATGCATATATATCTAACAACAAACAAATGATTAGTAAACTGATCATGGTGAGAATATGCTTATCCGTTTATTTGTCTGTGATCACCCCATCAGAGCATACTAAGTTTTTATGTCATATATCTTTCTATATATGAGGGTTTGCACTTGTTTTTTTATTTTTATTTATTTATTTATTTTTGATAAATTTTTCTTGGATGTTATGTTCTCGTGTAGCAACCCTTAATTTCAAGTTTAATTTATAGACATCTTCGGGACCCAAAACTTAGAAGAATCAATGAGAAGAAACGAAAAACATATAGGAAGTACAGAGGAATTGAACCCCGTCATTGATCATCGAGTAGGTGTTGACTAAACAGGTTGCAGCCGATATGTCAAGAGTAGGTGTTGACGCACGCATTTAAACCCAAAAAAATGCACAACACGCCTTTGGGCGGGTCCCAGCCTTGACAATTCCAACTAAAGCACAGACAAAAGGTAGAGACTCAAGAATTTAAAGTCATCAACCCGCCCGTAGGGACATGGGCAATCAAGCAGCTTCTACGTACCAGAAAGGAAAAATCCTATGGATAAGTCCAAAAAATTTGGAAGCTACACATAATGCATGTCTTTATTATTTTGGCAAAATGAGTGGACATAAAGCTTTGAAGGGGTAATGCAAATTCCATGAAACCAAAAGCGAGTAAAAACAAACAAATGAAGATTAAACTGACAATGGTAGTGGAACCATGCTTGCCGCACCCCTTTGTATTCCTGAAAAGTTATGTTTGTCTGGTTGGAATGGGATTCGAAATGAAATAGATAAAATAGAATCCCATTTCAATTCATTTCAAACAACATGTTTGGATGAGATAATTAAATGAGAATGAAATCAAACAGTAGTAATGAATTATAATGATATTCATTTCGTAATATTTATTTCATTCTCATTCCATTCTAGACTATTTTGAGTATGAAATCATATTCCATTCTCATCCATTTCATTCCAACCAAACAAAATAGTAACATAATTTTTTATTTTTTTTTCCAAAATTACCTAATCATAATAGGTATTGTTTCGAAGATCATAACAAGTAGATTCCAAAAATATACTATGGGGTTATTGCAAAAATATACTATAGGGTCATTTGCAATTGGTGTCAAAAGGGGCTATGGGTTTATGAATTTGTTTATGGGGTTATTGCGGAAAAACTCTTATAACATTCTAACATAGGGCTATGGCCTAAAATCCCAAAAATATAAAACCTCGAGTAATTGATTAAGTGTTGACGGATTTGAGGCCAAGAGAAGCCTAACACATGCTTTGGGCCTTGAATGACACAATGAAAACACAATTGGGCCCGACTATTGCCACCCCTCAATTTTGTCAGTGCCTCCGACTTGTTTTAGGTTTTTAAAGATTTTATGCAAAATATTAAATGGGGGTTTTATGAAAAATGCTTGCGTTGTTTATTAAAAAATGTCATTTTGAACAACTTTACGAAAGAAAGATTTTTCAAAATCTACCGTTTAAGTAGACTTTTTGGCATATATAATCTCTATTTCTTTTTTTGTAAAAAAGTTTATTTAAACGATAGATTTTGGAAACACTTTAGTCTCCAAAGTTGTTCAAAATAATGTTTTCTAGTGAACCGTGCTATAAATTTTTATAAAACCTTTTGTATTTTGCATAAAATCTTAAAAAACCAAAATAAGTGAGGGGTATTGATAAAATTGAAGGGTGACAATAGCCGGAACCAACACAATTAGGTAGATTGAAGAATCTAAGGTCATCGATTGACTCATGCGTAATCATGTGGCCTTTTGTGTCCTAATATTTTCCACAATGCCTAGACTTTCCACAAATTTGGCAGTTAGTTGGATTTAGTGTACATATGAACATAAATGCGAACGATGAAGATGTGCTCTATACGTGAAAAAGTAATGAAAATCTTGACGTTTAAAAAAAAAAAAAAAAAAAAAAAAAAAAAACTAATGATCATAAGAATTCAAGGATGTCAAGGAAAATTTAAAAAATTTATCAAAAAATAAAAATTTTAAAAATTAAAGAAGAGTATATCAGCCAAGGAATGGATTTCATAGTTAAATCTGGGTTACACCGTGATAGGTAGACGAGCGACTTGGTTTGTTGCAACCTGAGAACCGAAACGACTTGACCTCACTCAACGAAGCAAGCTGCGCGCATTGGGTTGATTTGGTTTGATTCATTGGAGGGCTTGGTATACGTGTGGGTTAATTGTCATGACCTTCCACAACTTCATGGAATTTAAGAAAAAAACTCCATTCTTATTGCACATCTATCTACCTATACTGTTACAGGAAGGGGGCTGTGTTTTTGGTTGGATGTACAAGGTAAAATACTAATTGATCCTCATCAATTTTCAAGATTGAAAGAAAAAAATAGGGTTAGAGTGGTCATTTTAAATAATAGAGGTGGTTTCTCTTAATCAAAACTACCTTCCTAATGTCTCACTCCTTAACTACTTAATAGTAGTTTTTGTTTTTTATTTGAATTCAAAATGTTTAATTTTACTAAAATATTTTCACACCAAACAGATTTAAACTTTTCCTATGTGTGTTTTTTATTTTCTTTTTTGGCACGCTTTGACGCGTGCGCTCCAGAATCTAGTCATTAAGGGATGTGCATCTACTTCTGAGAATAGTTACTTCTATTAGTCATCCTCAAATTTGAAAATTCTTTGGATGTGTCCTTAAATTTGCGGGTTATAATGTCTATCATTTGGGCTAAAAATACAAACATAAAATTTTGTAAATTCAACTAAATTCGGAGAGATTGGACTGAGTAATTAACTTTTATCATTGTTATTTTTTTATAAAAAAAGAAAAAACCATATTGTGTTGAATTTTATAATTGAATAGGGATAGTCCCTAGTTTCCCATCTCTCTATGAGGGTTTGCACTTGCTTTTGCTTTGATGTTTTTTCTTCTTTTCTTTCTTTTTTTTTTTTTTTTCTTTTCTGAAGTAAATTTTTCTTCGATTTTTTATTTTCTTTTAGAAACACTTTAAATGTATAGACAGCTTCATGATCCAAAACCTAAACTGAAGAATCAATGAGAAGAAATCAAAATCATAGGAAGTACATAGGAACATTGAGTAGCATTGACGCATTTAAGCCGAAAGAAGAATCACAAGTCACAACACGTCCTTGGGTGGTCCCTAACGATTCGAACTAAAGTAAAGACAATAGGAAGAGACTGAAGAATTTAAAGTCATCAACCCGTGCGTAGGGACATGGGCAATCAAGCAGCTTCTATATACTAGAAAGGAAAATCTTATGGACAGTCCAAAAATTTGAAAGCCACATATAATGTCTTTATTAATTAAGACAATTCATATAATGATGATTCGAGCTAAAGCCATGAATACCAAAAGAGTGTAGAATCACCAACTCTGATACAAAATTCCTTATGCACTTGGAACTTAAAAGATTCGCTTCCTTAATAGCAACCCTGATCATACGAATGCATTGATGAAAGTTGGGAATAACATCTTTAAACCGAATAGAATTGCGTGAGTTCCAAATGACCCAACAACCCATGCATACCGCTACTAACCAAAGCTCAGAGAGTTGTGGACTGAAATCTGGAGGCAACAAAATCAAGTCTTCGATAGAAGATAAATCAGCCAAAATACATTGAAAACAATCTAAAAGCCAAGACCAAATAGAACGAGCAACTTGTCACTACACCCGATCAAGCAGTCGCTATTCTGCACCAACTTGTCACTACACCCGATCAAACAGTCGATCCTAGAGAATGACCGATAGCCTGCACCAATTTTGCTAATTTGGGATTTTGGTTTATTTTTGCTACTTTTAAGTACTTAATATTAATTCCTTGTCATTTAGTTGCAACCAATGTTAGTTTATTAGTTTTCTAATAGATTTAGATTTCCTAGTTGAATTAGAATTTCTTATTGGTGCTGGCTATTGTCACCACAAAATTTTCTAAGCACCCCCACTTATTTTAAAATTTTCAGGGTTTAATTATGAAAAATATTAAAGGTTTTTACTAAAATTGATCTCGTTTGTCCACTATAAAACACATTTTAAACAATTTTATATAAAAAAAAAAAAAAAAAATCTCCAAATCTGTCATTTAAGTGGACTTTTAATCATTTTTCATGGAGAATTCCCTAAAAATAAACAAAAATTGTAATTGAAGTACAGTAATTACCCAGTTGATTTTGAATTACCGCTGCATGCAAAGCATTTGCGCCATGTGGGCCCACACGAGGAGATGATGGAGAAGTTTCCAAAATATGAAGTATGATGTCTGGAAATTTTCCCAACAAAGCAAGAGACAGTGGAGCTTGATCATCACTATCAACCAAATGTTAGAATTTCATATATGTGGGCTTTACATTGATTGGTTTTCTAGATTGTGAAAAACGGGTTGAATGTCTAGCCTGCAATGATATACGGTATAGCCATCATAGTGTGTGATCAATTAAGTATTTGGGCTCTAGTGCACCTTGGTTTGTGATGTGGGATTATAAAGTGTAGGCCTATTCCTTGTAAGTCAAGGAGTCCATGATGGGCAAGACTCCATAAAGTTTCTTTATAAATAGGTCAGGTCCCCTCTACACTCCAAAAGTTGAAAATCCTAGTAGCCTGTCCCATTGGTGGCTGCATAAAGAAAAGAGGAGCAAGTAGAGGAAGACCAACCTCCTAACCGTATGTCTCTTTTGCAAAGGTTTGTTAATTGGATTCAATGGCTTCCACAAGTACGCGCATATTATTTACTATTATTATTTCTATGTGTTCTAGTTTTCTAGTATGGATTTAATATTGTTCTATCAAGTGGTATCAGAACCACCATGCTAGGACTAGAACCATGATTAAAGTATTGATATTTTGGTATGGCATTCATTAATTTTAAAAAATAATAATAATAACAATAATAATAATGGCAACGAACCTCCTCTCGGCAAATCTATTTCCCAGTATTAACCTTCACACTAGTTTCAAACCATTAATTCATGTTTATTATTGTTGTTATTATTATTATTTTTTCTTTAGTTTAGATAGGCGAAAGTAAATCGAAGTAATGGTTAATTTTCACACCAGTGGAAGTACGAGCTAGGAGGAGATACAAAACTAGTTAGTTACCACACCATGCCCATGTGCACTGTTGACGCGCGTGGGATATGCATGTGCTTTGTATTTTGAGCCCATTTTTTATTTTTATTTTTATTTGGTGAAATCGGGGGCACAGCCCAGAACAAGAGCAAAAGACTAAACTAATCTGGGAGTAGCCATTCCCCTATCATCAACACGATTTTGAACCCATTTTTGTGTGTGGACTCATGCATCTTGAGGACATGTTTTCTGCATGCCATGGTAAAATGAGTAGATATATCTCTGTTCAAGGTCTTTTTGGTTGAATGCAATCCAAGACGATGAAACTCATAGCCGTTATCTGGCCAATCTTCGACTAATGATTATTCAATATATATTTTGAGGTCTTTAATTTATCTTAATAGATTGCATAAAATAATAATAAAAATTACATGTAACATGTTTTTAGGTTCTAAAATTTCAGTCGAAATTTTGGTTCATAACAGATAGTTTCTTGAGGATTTGATGGCCAATCTATGGACAATATTTGCTCCATACATGTTTTAATGGCCTATATTAGATTTTTCTTTTATTCTTTTGCTGAAATAAGTAAAGAAACTAAATTTTGTGAAGACCCTTTTCCACATACCCGTATCAGCATGCGTGACCTGGCTAGAGGTAGGGGATTACCCCTAGCCTATTTCACCAAGCACACACGCATGATAGGCATGTTTGCTTTGTACTGTCAGCCTAATTTGAATTTTTGACACGCAATTTTTTCTAGTTGGTCCCGCACTATAAGGTTTTCATTCATTTATAAATTTTTTTTTTTTAAAAAAAGGGGAGGGGTTACTTTAAGGACTATCTTGAATATTTTAAATTGTTGGCATATTTTTATTTGATTTTTGGCATAACTATTTTTTGTACAAATTTACAATAAGTGCCAATGTCCAAGAATAATTGTAGAAGTATGTGACTCTCCTTAAATACATGATAATGGCTAATGGCTTTTGGGCATAATGGCATGTTTAATCCTAAGGGCGTGGTATTTTACAGAGGTCACAGTCTCGACTACTGACATTGTGTGGGTGCATGTATAGTGTGTTAGAGTATGTATACGTGTATATATTTCATGCATTACATAGGCTTGCTCAAACATTAAGTATATGTATATACAAGTGCTTATTTATCACACCTTTTGAGACTTGTAATGAATAACAAATATAGTGAATCTATTTGCATGCATTCACATAGACACTACAAGTTGGAACAATCAACGGTTAGTTTAGAAGGTGAATTGTGTTGTTGATTTACTTTATGATTCTCATATATCTACTTTATGATTCCTCTGTATTTAACGTGCAAAATTTTTGGTAAAAATTTTATTATGTAATTTGCAAATGCGTTGGTAACATGATAGCATACTTTTTTTTGGATTTATTATTATACCATGAAATAATTTTTGGGTTATGTATACATGCACGAACTCAATAAATGAATAAATAAATTTTCGAATTATTTTCAATCACATATAAAATAATTTTAGCATGCAAATAAAGAATTGTGATTGGGATTTTTAGAATGGGCATAAAGGCTATCCTAGTTTGGGGAATGTAGTTGGCCAAAGTGGGTGGTAGCCGCCAAAGTGGCCCATTCACAAAGGTTGACATAATTTTCCAATTCAAAGTATTGTGGAATAGGATTGCATTTTTGGGTTATAGTATACAATCACTTGCCTAAAGGGGGTTATTGTGTGTGATAATTCAAGAATGGCATTGGGTGATTGGCGGGAAGGCATGGATCTAGAGAGTACCTTCTACATAAAGGTGATGGGCTTCTCGAAAATCTGTACAGTTCTTGTTGATCAGCCTTATAATAAAGTTTTCTGGAGAGCACCTATTAGCATGTTGTATTCTCTGCCCAAAGGGGAGTTTATGATGATGCACCCAGAGCTCTCACCATAATAAGACTCATAAGGTTTTCGATCTTATTTATGGGTATATCTAATCAATTGCCCATATTGGTTAGATAAAGGAAATGATCATCCATTATTGTAATTGCATGCATTATGTTTGGATGATATGTGATATTTTTTTTGAATTGCTTCCGCAGTTTTTTTTTTTTTTTTGTATTTAAATTCTTCTGTTTTTACAAGCCAAATGCTTGTAATTAAAATTTTCGCTAGTAATAACTATGGGAAATTGAGACAACATGTACAGATTGTACTTGGGTTTGATAGACTTATTGACATGGATAATATTGAGTATCAGGATGATTATATTGTTTTTGTATCCATGATTTGGAGTATGTTTGCTATCAATAATTATGTATCTATGATTAAACTCTGATTGTTACAAATATATCATAAAGAATTAAGATATATAGTTAATTCTTGCTTGGCGAGATGATGCCAAACATTATTAAATCCCATAATACATGAAAGGGGAAGCATTAACGACTTTCTCATGATTCCAATATCGATCGTGGACTTAGAGACTTAAAAAAATTAATTGATGGTTAATATTGATTGCCCTTTCCAATTCCTTTCTAAGACAAATAATTCTCAATCATAAGTTTTTTTTTTTTTTTTTTTTTTTTTTTTGATAGGATACTAGGTACTATCATAGTGATAAGATACAATATATTATTGTATCATTGTATTCAGAAGTAGAGAGAATTTATATTTACTAGACTGATTGTAAGCCTATTGAGAATTATCACCAACTATAAAATGTTCATATTCATTAATGCAATATAGGAATGGATTAATAATTATTGGTGATTGTCACACCCCATTTTTGCACCACCTTACTAGGGCTCATCATTTCATGCATGTTTTTGTTTTGTTTTTGAGTCTAGTCACTTGCATTAGTTTTCTAGAGTCACAAGGACAATGGATATGAATTTTGGTTCAAATTGGAGTTGATCTTGAGGGATAATAAGAGCTTTTGTGACTTGAGGGGCATAATCGTCTTTTAAGTCCCAAACTTTTCATTTGACCTTGGAATGATCTCCAAATTGTCAATTGGAGTTCATATGGATGCATATGAGGTATTTCTAGGTTCAATTAAGTCCCGTGGCCCTGATGATGAGTTTAGTGTGGTTATTTACGGATTATCCTTGAAGAATTAGTGCGAATCACAGCATGAGATTTTTGGTTAAAATGAAAAGAAAATTATTTTATTAAATTAGCCATTTTTATCATGACACTAACACGTGTACGTATGTGATGAGTGTGTGTACGCACATACGATACATGTGCATGCGTGTTAGCGGTCAGTCTCCCAATTTTTATAAAAGACAATTTCCTTTTCCTATTCAGATTAGAAGTCTTTTATCATTATAAATACCTTTTGATTATTCTCCAAGGAAACCTAGTCCAGGAAGGAAAGGGAAACTCCAGATTTCAGCTATAAATACTCTCTTAATGTCTTTAAACAAGGGGGAGGAGAAGAGGGTTTGGAGGGAGTGAAATTCGTCATAATTTAGCAGCAGATTTTCTGAAAACCAGCAGTCGTATTTTAATCATAACTTTTTCATCCGAAGTCATAATTTGATGAAATTGGTCTTGTTAGAAAGATAATTCAATTCTCTACAACTTTGTATTTCACAAGCTTTGTCCAAATCCAACGTTTTCATACCCAAAAACGCGATTGAAGTTGCTGCTGCTGCAAAGTGACGAAAATCACTTTTCTTTTCTCTTGTTCTCTTTTTGTTTTCTATTTCTTTTCAAAGTTGAGTGAGTTTTGATCTCTTTGCTGTGATACCACTTTGACAAAGAGGAGGATTCGTGTTGGTTTGATTCAATCTAAAGACCTGAGGAGCCACGAACAATTACAAACACAAGGGGAGCCACTTTATGCATTAATACTTGAGTGTTTGAGAGAGAATAAGGTATTCTCCTTCTCTATTCAAGCTTAAACTAGGTTTTCATATGGGTTAGGCTTATTGCATGTTAAAGGTAGCCTTTTTATCATGTATTAACACTCTAGCTAGTTAATATACATGGAATATCTATTTTTTATCTACGGTTTAGCATGCTTTAGGGCTGTCCTTTAGGTTTTTAATGCATAGTTATGATTCTTGTGCTCCTGTTTGTCCTTGTGCTAGGATTAGTGTCATTGCATGTTAGAGTTAGGATTTTCATCATGTTATATTGCTTTAGTTAGTTAATATGCATGATTTAATTTCTGTTTAGTTTGGTTTTAGCATGATTAAAGTATGTTTTGTATGTTTTTAAGCATATTTGTGAGTTTAGGGTTTTAGAGTCATTGTTTCATGTTTGTTTTCATATAGCATGATAAAGTAGACTTTTTTATTGGTTTTTCTTCGTGTTTGCTGTATATGTTTTTCATATGGAGTAAACATGATGTTTTTGCATGCATGTTAGTATGTTTTAGGGTTTTTATGCATGATATGGTTCTAGGAATATGTTAGGACTTATTATTGTTCGCTGTTTTTGCTATTGGCATGCTTAGTGGATGATTTTAGGTCATAATACTATTCTGTCCAGATTTGCATGTTAGTGTTTTTGCATGGTTTTGAGCACTTGTAAGGGTGCAAATAGGTGTGGTATTTGTCCTATGGCAAATAGGGCTGCTTATGTCTGAAATAGCTAATGTTTAGAGTAATTGCGCTCAGGTAAGTGGGTGTGAAGGTGCCCCAATTCACCTTTCTTCCTTATCCCTTCTCTTCTCCCTATTTAGGGTTAATTTTTAATATGATCCTATGGTTTAATCAAAGGTTTCCTTAACCAACAAAATTCTGGTTTTTATTAAAGTTTCCATTTTGTGGATTTCTTTCCTAAAATCAAACTTTCTATCATATTCAACTCTTTTGATCAAATAAGGAAACCTAGGGTTTTAACCATAGGTTTATATTAGGTCTTAACCCTAATTCTAATCGAACTACGTGGACTTTGATCCATGTATTTCGTTGCATGGTACGTAGGCGCTCTTCGTGAGGCTCAAGTCCGTTCTAGGATCCAAGCATCCTAGGTTTATTTTTGTTTTCTTTTCTTCTTTTTCTTTTTCTGTTTTTATGTGCTTATTATGCATGGATGGATGAATGAAATATATGATATGCATGCAATTCTTGTGATGATATACTTGCTGATTTTTGTATGGGAAAGATCTTAATTTAGCCCAAATGAACTGAGAGACCGAAAGGGTGACATGGGTGCCTATAGGCTTTGCCTAGAACCTTCCCATGTCATAACTTAGCCTCCGAATCCCTGATTTCTTTGGTTTTCAAAAGATTGGTTTTTGCCTTTTCCTTTTTTTATGGAGTCATTCAAATTGTTTTCCTAAAACAACCTGATTTTTAGGGTTTTCCTTGTTTCCTTTAAAAAATAAGGTGGCGACTCCTTTCCTTTTTCTTTTTCAAATCCATTTTCTTTCAATCCCTTGTGGGCCCAATTTCCGGGGTTCACAGTGATGCTGAAGTTATAGTTAGGTTGAATGCAATCGGAAGTACATGATTGATGTAGTATGTTTTCAAAGATTGTGATATTAATTGTGATTTTAGTTTAAAGCTATTTTTGCATTAATTTCAATTATAAACTAAATTTGACACATTTTCTTTGAAAGCTACTATTTTTAGTAGTCTTATAAATTTTCCTTTGATTCACTAACTCTTAACGCTTTACTGAAATATGTTTTCAATGGTCAAAATTATTAATCTTAACAACTATTTGGAAATTTAATACTGAAAATTTTTCAAATTGATTTCATGAAAGTAGAAGAAAATTTTGATTTTATGTGAGTAACGAATATATTGGTAATTTAAATGAGAATGTTAAAAATTTTGAACGTTCAAACTAGTGCTAATAAAGTAGATGAGTAATTGTATTCCAAGAGCAACATAGTGTGCATTGGTTGCTGAGGATTGATTTTAAGTTCTCATATAATAGTAGTACGTCTATCTTATTACATATTGATCTGCGCACTATTGTACAAATTTTCACATATATAATTGAACTAAATTGTTCTAAGGTGAGCAAAAGGGTAAAATGTGAATTGAAGAAATTTATATATTTTTAGTAGACATTAATATAGTGATAATATGTTAAGAATAATTCTTATCAATGTGTGAATATTAAGGTTAGTGGGAGCTGAGTAAGTTCATTTATGATTTTATTATACTCAAAGCATATTGTCATTCAAGTTTTTAAAATAAAAGGCTTGAGGAAATATTTTATATTCGCTTTATTTTGTTGTATTTAAAAGACCCTTATAGTTTCCACATAAAGAATATATTATTGCATATGAAAAATATCATGTATTAATTCTATTATCATAAAAGGACAAGTTGAATATAAAGTTAATGAAAAATTAAGTTAGAAATGATTTATAAAGAATGTATGTTATGTTTTTACTAATTTTGGAGCATATTAAGTATTTGAGATTATGCTCATTTAGGTTTTGCGTATGCGTTAGATTTACATACTGATCAGCAGTGTTTTCTTTGAATAAGCAAAAACAATACGATGATTAAGATATTTATCATGAACTAAAGCCTTATAAATTTTACTTATCCATGATGGAACCAATAAGGTCAAAGGGCTATATGAAATAAAGAGTTGATAGACTTGTATGAATTTTTCACCATGATTATAATATAATTTTTATATATGGCATAAGAGACAATAACTTTTGTATGACGGGTATATAGACAAAATGTCCAGAGAATTAAAGTAAGCAAACAATAATTATGGTTAAAATAATTATGATTGGGCTCCACTAACATGCTTAGCCTATAAAGTTTTATAGTTGTCTTAGACTATTTTGAATATGCTTGATCAGTGGGAGTTCTAGATTATGTGATGATTGAATTTTTTGATGTGATGCATAATCCCATTCGGGATGAGATAACCCATAAAGTATGGGGTTTTTTTGCCTTTAAGGTTTGTGAAGTTATTTTGTGAAATAATATTTATTTGTTATATTGCCATATTTTGTGCACATGTAGTTTTCTTTTAAGGCAAGATGAACTCATCATAAAGAAAATCGTTCAAGAAAGTAGACGTCTATCTTGAAGTATAGTGGGTACCAATTAATTTTCTTATACTGTATTAGTGTGCACATAAAGTATGATTGATGTCATTTTGAGCATATGATATATGCTATGTACTTATATCTTATTGTTGTGAATGACATCAATAAAGATCTCGAGATATAAAGTAAAGACATAAGAGTCTCATTGGAGACATGTGAGATTCAGTTAGAAGCATAAAGGCTTCATTGTGAGGCATAAAGAGGTTTCATGAGAAACCATAAAGAGGACCAATATTGAATTTAGCACAATTTTGATCACATTTAGTATGCTATTTTCATGTCACACTTACTCATCATTTAAAATCTATGTCGATAGGGATATTAGCATTTGTGACTGTGGTGTGGTCTTATGTCGCTAAATGATATAATGACTTCCATGATTCAGTGTTGGTATTCTTATTGGACCGGATTATGTTACTAAGGTGTTTTCATTCAGGCTATATGTACGTGTGGCCACTTCAGTAAATCAACCCGAGAGTCGTTTTTCAAAATATCATATATGTATGTATTATTTTATTGTTATTAGTCAAAAAACAATCAATGTAGCCCAAGTGGGAGAATGTTAGAATTTCATATATGTGGGCTTTACATTGATTGGTTTTCTAGATTGTGAAAAACGGGTTGAATGTCTAGCCTGCAATGATATACGGTATAGCCTATTATAGTGTGTGATCAATTAAGTATTTGGGCTCTAGTGCACCTTGGTCTGTGATGTGGGATTATAAAGTGTGGGCCTATTCCTTGTAAGTCAAGGAGTCCATAATGGGCAAGACTCTATAAAGTTTCTTTATAAATAGGTCAGGTCCCTCTACACTCCAAAAGTTGAAAACCATAGTAGCCTGTCCCATTGGTGGCTGCATAAAGAAAAGAGGAGCAAGTAGAGGAAGATCGACCTCCTAACCGTATGTCTCTTTTGCAAAGGTTTGTTAATTGGATTCAATGGCTTCCACAGGTACGCGCATATTATTTACTATTATTATTTTTGTAACACCTGTAATTTAAAAGTAAGGTATTAAGGGTTTAAGTTGCTGAAATTTGGTTAAGTGTTGGGAAAAAAGTAAATTTTTGTAAATCTTTGTTTTTAAAGATAATTTTTGGCGATAATGGAAGTTTATAATATTATAAGAGTTCTGTGATTTTATGGGATTTTATTAGCATGTTTGGATTGGGTTCCTCACATGTTTGTTCTAGGAAAATCTGTCGGGAGACGGATTTTGTACTAAAACTTGGAAATGAGATTTTGATATACTTGGAATTTGATTTTTCTGATATTTTATTTGGATTCAAATGGGGGGTTTTTTGCTTATTTTCATTAAATAACTTAAAGTAAAAGGGAGAATAAAAGAATGGAGAAGATTACTTAAATGTTTTTAATGAAAAGAAGTCCGAGGTCTGTGCTGATGGGGAGAAGTGCCTGACTGATGGCTAGTTTCAGCTGTCTGAATGTTTCAAACGTCTGAAACTCATTTTCAGACGTCTGGAAGTGATATTTCAGACGTCTGAAAATTCTAGAGAAGGATGATTTTGAGGTTACGTCTGAAGCTCACTTTCAGACGTCTGAAACTCATTTTCAAACGTCTGAAAGTGTCGGCAGACAGTTTTTAAAAAGGCTTGTTTGACAATATTACCCCCACTTTCCCTTATTAAACCCATTCCTAATGGGTTTCTTACCCATTTTTTGGCAAAAAAGGAAAGAGAGGAGAGAGAGAGAAAGAGGAGCTCGACGGTGAGGAGCGTGACCACGAGAGCTCGAGTCCAACCCCACAACGCATGGATCTTGTGATTTTCACCCTGATCTACGCGTGTACACCTTTAGATTCACGTTCCTAGCCACCATTTGAGAAGTAGGTGCATTTTTCATGGTTGTAAACCATTGTATGCATGATTTGTACATTATCATGGGTTTTTGTATGTTTACATGATATGATACATGTTTACATAGGATTGGGGTTAAATTTCTTAAAAATTCATATATTTTGGAAGTAGGGTTTTGTTTTATACCTTATTCAGCTATATTTGTGTTATTTTACATACCCTCACATGATTTGGGGAACAATGGGTTGATTTTGAAAACCTATTTGTTAAATTCTTGCTATTGACTATTTAAGGGTCACTTCTTATATAAGTGTTGCAAACCCGTTTATCTACCATTAAAATAGAATGGTTCTTGGGAGATTAACATGTAAATGGATGTGGTGTGAGGGCTACTGGAGACAGGATTACTGCGGTCCCGAAGGAAAGGGACGTCTTGCCGTGTCTTCCTATCCTATAGTCCTGGGCTATATGCTCGAATTGAGGTTACTGCGGTACCATGTAGGGATGTCTTGCTGTGTTTCCTCTTGAGGTTACTGCGGTCCTAGATAGGGATGTCTTGCCATATTTCCTCTTATTTCCGCCCACGAGGGCCCCGCATAACCTGGAGAGGATTTTTTAGTTTAAAAGACTGATGATATAGATTGCCAGATATGGCGGATGATGTTATGGATTGCCAGATATGGTGAATTTATGTTATGATTGATTTTCATGTTCTCTTGTACCTATTTTAAGATTTGTGATATGCAACCCTTTGTTATCTCATTTTATTTATTTGTTTATAATGGTTTTAAAATCTTGATATACAATTTTGAAAAATGTATTCTACTGAGTTTATACTCATGCCTATTTTTAAAACCTTTTGCAGACTTTGAGTAAAGTAGGGATGACTCTTATGAGGAGGCATCACATCGGGCTTAGCATAAGCATTGCATTATGGATGTTATGCAAATGCATTTTACAATTTTTATGGCTTGTATATTATTTAGACAGACTTATTGTATTATATACTGCCTGTATTGACAATAGAACTCTGTGGGAACTAGTATGCTAGCTTATTTTAATTACCTGTTGTGGATGGTTGAATGATTTTGATTTTAAATTGAACAGGTTTAAACTGTCGAGAACTTGGTATGTCCTATTTTCAGACAGGACCATGCCGGATTTTCTAAAAATATTTTATAAAGCTATAATTTTTATGATAAACCATCCTCGAACTTCATTTTATTTATTCTTCTTTCTATTGACACGTCATAGCCTATTTTTGGGTCGTGACAATTTCTATGTGTTCTAGTTTTCTAGTATGGATTTAATATTGTTCTATCACCAAATCCAACAATCCAATGTCTGCTTCCAATATTAATACCTTCACTACGCCAAACTGACCATTTCTCACCGCGACATGCAACGCGGTTTCCTCCTTTTCTAGATTCACCATCCTCAATAGGTCCTTTACACGGACTTCTTGGCTTTCCACATCCTCATCCAGTGTTTTCGTACCGTTTATGAGAAGTTCTGCTAATTCCAAGGACCTTCTCCTGGCCGCTACATGTAGTGGGGTGTCGCCCTTGACGTTGGCCTTCAGGATAAGTGATGGACATAGGCTAAGGACCTTTTCGGCAAATTCCTTTTGTTTAGAGTGCACAGCAATGTGAAGAACAGTGTTTTGCTGGGGTGTTACTTGGTTGAAATTCAATTTATGGGCTTCAGTTTGGCAAAGGAAATTGATGTCGCCTGATGCTGCTGCTTTGAATAATTTCCAATCCATGATGTTAGATTTCTGTCGCGCACTTGATCTTGATGGATCTCTAAACAAAAAAGTAACAAAGAAAAAAGTCCTTACAAAATGTACAAAAAAATACCATTTTTTTAAAATTAATTGCTATTTGATTAATTTGATATTTGGTATGTATGATATACTTGAGAACGATATTTAATCTGATGGGGGGATTAATATGTAAAATGTGGATTACAAAATCTATATATATATATATATATATATATATATTGTGTAGGAATATCTCTAAACCGAGGATCCAGCTCGGGGTAGAGAACTCAAACCTGAAACGCTGACACGTGGCAAAGGCAATTCAACCAAGCCAATTACAACACACGTGATCCCCCCCTACGATTCAATTCGGGCCAAAGAGTTAAACCACAATATCTGACACGTAGTTAATGTAACACGATGAGACCTGTTGCAAATCACGTGATCTCTCAACTCGGGGCCTTGCCTTGAGCTCGGGACATCTGTCCTATGACTCACACTACAATCCAAATCCTACTACAGTCCAAAACTGTTACAGCAGCTATAATTCCTGACACAGCAGTTACTAGAAACCATGATTCCATGCCTAACCACGATCTACAAACCATGGTCAGATGGTTATTGGCAAACCATGGTCAGATTTGACCTAACCAAGACAGTTACCTGACCTCACATGGTCAGTCCATACAGGTGGGTATAAAAAGAATACGATATAGCCACATGTGGTAAGCTAAAGTACCCTAATTCTTTGAGATTCATCTTCTTCCTTGCCTCATTCTCCCTAAATTGCTTCTGACTTAAGCTTTGGAGAGGGATTGGCCAAAACCCACCTTGGCCTACCCTCTGACTCTTTTTCCAAGCTTGTGATTGCAGGTCCAAGCGCGAGAGCAAGCTCCTCCATCAATATCTAGTTCGAGGAACAGTTTTTACCCCATACAGATATATATAAGATTAGCTTGTTATATTAGTACATGTTTAGAGGGGTTGTATCCTGTACACAAGTGAGTTGTACTATACCACTGACACATGCGTGAGTATATATATATAACAACAAACAAATGATTAGTAAACTGACCATGATGGGAGTATGCTTGTCCGTTTATTTGCCTATAACTATGATCACCTTGTTGGAGCATACTAAGCGTCGTCAGTTTTTGTGCCATATCTCTCTCTATATATGAGGGTTTGCACTCGTTTTTTTATTTGATCTTTTTTTGATAAATTTTTCTTGGATGTTATGTTCTCTTGTAGAAACCCTTAATTTCAAATTTAATTTATAGACATCTTTAGGACCCAAAACTTAGAAGAATCAAGGAGAAGAAATTAAAAAAATATATATATAGGAGATACAGAGAAAGTGAACCCCGTCATTAATCATCAAGTAGTTGTTGACTAAACATGCTGCAGCCAATATGTCAAGAGTAGGTGTTGACACACGCATTTAAACCCAAAAAAGAAGCACAACACGCCTTTGGGTAACTTTTTGTGATTGCTTTAGGGTGTGTTTGGTTCAAGGAATGGGAATGTGATACCTGGGAAAGGGGCATTACTTGGGAATGGGAATGTGATTACACATTCTCATTCCAACATTTGGTTGGTGGTAATGGAAAGTAACATTCCCCCTATACATTCCCACACCTGTGTTTGTTTGGGATAAGGAAATTGATTCCAAATGTAGTAAATTCCGACAATACCCTTGCTTTCGTAAAAATACTTCTCACAGATCTGAGACACCACTACTACTGCTGCTTCATCTTCTTCTTCATCTTCTTCTTCTTCTGTCAAATTATTCTCAACATTATACCGAAAAATGGCCACAAATTGCACAATGAAAAAAGCTTCTCACATCGTCTCCTTTTCTTTCTTCCGTGGATCAACACTACTACTGCTGCTTCTTCTTCTTCTTCTTCTTCTTTTGTCAAATTATTCTCAATGTTATACCCAAAAATGGGTACAAATTGCACAATAAAAGAAGCTTCTCACATCGTCTCCTTCTCCTTCTTCCATGGATCACTACTACTGCTGCTTCTTCTTCTTCTTCATCTTCTGCTTCTTCTTCTTCTTCATACCCATGTATGCTGCCAAACCCCCAATCATGAAGATAAGCTCCCAAAAAAAAAAAAAAAATGGCTTTCAATTCACCGTGTAAATTATATCCCAGAAGAAAAAATGGCTCCTTTTTGTAGCCAAATTCAATTCACCGTGTAAATTGGAAAAAATTAAAAACAAAAACACAAACAAAAACAAAACCCACAAAAAATCAATAATTATAAGGGAAAAATAATTAATCTCATACCACTACATACAATCCTATACAACAGAGAGTGATGATGAAGCTCCGTCTGCCATCCATGGAGGTGCTTTGCCGGCGAGTCCTCTCCGTCTTCTCCCTCTGCATCTCCGGCACCTCCTTGGCAAATGGATCTGAAGCGGAACACCCCCTCACCAGGCCATTGACGGAGTCAAGGATGGCTACTGCTGTCGTTGCCGGTGAGTCGAGGGATGGCGACGTCCGTTGAAAAGGGCTGGAGAAGAACAATCGTGAGGGTAAGGGTGAGGGCGAGGGTTGGAAATCGTATTGTGTTTTAATTGGGGAGAAGGGACATAAGATGGAATTACGAATTTTTGTTCCTCAAAACAAAGGGCACGCTTGTCTTTTAATTTTATTGTAGAAAGCTTACCCGGGAATGGGTTTCAAACCCACGCTTGAGATGGGATTCATTTTAGGACTTTAAGTGGGAATCTGATGGTACCGGGAAAGCAACATCCCTGGATATCTTTGCATGCCAAACATCGGAAAGGGTAATGAAACCCCTTTCCCAGGAATGTAACCCTCCAACCAAACACTGCCTTAGTTCCATCCATCAACTCCTTACCTAATATTGTTATCTGAATTGATGGCGTTGGAAACAGTGCTATGAATTGCTTAGAAAAAAAAAGAAAAAAAGTGTTGACTAAACAGGCTGCAGTCGATATGCCAAGAGTAGGTGTTGACGCAAGCATTTAAACCCAAAAAAGAAGCACAACACGCCTTTGGGCGGGTCCCAGCCTTGACAATTCCAACTAAAGTAAAGACAAAAGGCAGAGACCCAAGAATTTAAAGTCATCAACCCGCGCGTAGGGACATGGGCAATCAAGCAGCTTCTACGTACTAGAAAGGAAAAATCTTATGGCTAAGTCCAAAAATTTTGGAAGCTACATATAATGTCTTTATTAATTAAAACAATTCATATAATGACGATTCGAGCTAAAGCCATGAATACCAAAAAACTGTAAAATCACCAACTCAGATACAGAATTCCTCATGCACTTGAAACTTAAAGGATTCGCTTCCTTAATGGCGACCTTGATCATATGAATGTACTTATAAAAGTTGGGAATAACATTTTCAAACCAAATAAAATTGTGTGAGTTCCAAATGACCCAACAACCCATGCATACCGCTACTAACCAAAGCTCAGAGAGTTGTGGACTAAACTCTGGAGGCAACAAAATCAAGTTTTCGATAAAAGAGAAATCAGCCAAAATACATTGAAAACAATCTAAAAACCAAGACCAAATAGAACGAGGAAGGCTGCAATCCCAAAATAAATGAATGGAAGTTTCATCATGCGATGCCAAGTCACAGAGTTTCATCAAATGATGAGCACATATTGATATAAATTTTATCAGTCTTGCATTAGGAATTATATCTTGTGCATTAGTTAGTTACATGGTATATTGGACCATTGCACTGGGTACAGCTCCTAATACAAAGAGATATTATAAGTTAAGTAAACACATTCTCACTTGATTGGATATATATATATATATATACATATAGGGTTAGGATCCATGGACTCATATAAAGCACTTTATTTTTGCATTTCAACTGATTTGTCAAATGGTGAGTAGAACTTAGTAACGTCAGCTTTCTAGAATATTGTTGGATCTTGTGAATCCAATGACTTAAAAATAAGGTGAAAAAATTGAGTACATGAATCATGATCCTGACCCATAAACATATACATATATATATATATACATACATATATCTATATATATATATATATATATATATATATATATACACACACACACACACACAAGCATATAGCGGACAAACAACCAGATAAAAGGAAGAGTGAACTGAGCATGGTGGAGGTACGCTTGCCTCTTTATTTTCCTCTAAATGTGATGACCTCGCACATATGCTGGCCAGTTTATGTCCCCTCCCTCTGTGCGTGCGCACGCTTTTGCTTTGATGTTCTGTTTCTTTGGGAGAGCACTCCAAATTTATTTATAGACAGCTAGATTGTTTAAAAGCCTCAGAATCCAAAGCTTAGATTGGAGAATCACACGCGAGTATAGGAGAAATGGACTACTGCATGAAGAAATAGACCAGTCATCACTGGAGTATCACTCACTTCACATATTAGTGACCATGGGCATCTATTCGATCTTCCTCTCATTGCCAAGAACAAAAGTATTCGATGCATTTATTATCGAATATTGGCACGTGCGCACATGTAGCCACAATCTGGTGTATATGTACATACACAAGGGAAATGTTCTGAGCACTTCAAAAAAAAAAAAATTATTACAATACTTTTTACAACGGTTTTATACTATTTTCAATAATTTTTTGTGAGACCTATAATTTGCAAATCCACAGTTAGATTTCATGCATGTCAATTCCTCTTGTAAACGTTTTTCTTATAAAATATCAAATTGATAACAGATTAAGAGCCGCTTCTTTTAGAAATGTAAGTTCATTGATAATAAAGTAAAGATAAATACATAAATAAAGTTAATTGATCCAAATACTGAGAAATTATCCCATAAAGTTAAATACATAAATGCACGGCATTCATGCATGAGAAGTGTATCTAATTTAATTGCAGGCTTAAACAAACGTGAATCATATAGAAATGTTATTATTACTATTATTATTTTTTAAAATGTAGAAGAATTGGTTCCTCAATTTTGACTCATATATGTAAATGTGTGTGCTTGTGAGAGGATTAGGGAACACAAATTTTAAAAAAATCCTTCGAGACCATTAGATCTTGTGGTTATCAAATAGATATAATCTGATCTAGTTTAGGAATCAAATAAAGATATTGAAGCTGGCTCTTCACACTAACTAGAAAACGAAACAGTAATTTGTTCCTATTGAACATCTGGGAACAAGCATGGAATGACCATTGGATCTTTTGCGGAGATGAACTTGCAGCCTCTTCTCCATTCGAACGATGGCATGCTACAATTCGAACGATCGATCCCTTCCTTAAAGTGACCACAAACTCCCATTCGAACTAGACCTCACTTGTGTTTTGCTAGGAGTTTGTTGGGTACCCTGTTCTGATTGTTGGGTTTTGGTGGAAGTTTCGTCTCTCTGTAGGTGTATTGTAATTTTTTAATATGAAAAAAGGTAATAAATTTTTGCCCATCCAAAAAAAAAAAAAAAAAAAAAAAAGACACTTGCTTAATAATTTGGTATACAGTGAGTAGATCCACATCGTTTTTTCCAAAAAAAAAAAAAAAAAAAAATGGCCAAACGAAAGAGAATTCATTAAAAAAATCAGAAACAAGGAGGACTACTAAACATGCAACGAGGTAAAACGAAAACAACAAATAAAAAAAATAATAGCGAACCTGTGAGCTACCTGCACTGCACCGCCCAACTCTTCTCTCTTGGCATCTGCCAGTTTAAATTATCCCATACTCGAACAATAAATTCCTAAGGAACCTCCTAGGCCTGCTCAGGCCAGGAAAATAGTCTCCCAATGGGTCGACAAACCAAAAGGCAGTTAAAACCAACGTGAGGCAACCGATTATGAGGTAGGCAGTAATTGCAAGTCCAATTGACTTGGTCAGCACTACGTACATACCTGTCGCAAAGGCTAATGCCATGCTTGTCAGGGCCATGAAATTGAATACAAAAGCCAGTAAAACATAACTGGGGCGCTGTTTGTAGACAAAGAAAGAACCATTTAGAAGATGCACTATCGCAACTGAGAAACAAAATGCTGTGGTATCAAATATGATGAACGCTTTGAAAGCTGCTCTGTCTATGAAATTTGCCATTCCTTGGTCAGTGCCCACACTATTGTTATATCCGCCAGGCATTGAGAAGGCTGCGGCAAAGGTGACAGTGGCGATGAGCATTGCTACCACTAGTTGGAAATCGAACGTACTTTTTCCTGAAAAGTCAAGACCCTGATCATTCGCATTGACTGAGGCAGATTTTCCCTTCTCGACAGCCTCTGACTTATCGGGACACTGATCACTGCCAGTGACTGAGCCAGATTCTCCCTTCTCTACAGCCTCTCCTTTCATTTTTGTTCTTAATTTTGTGTCAACCCACTGTTGTGTGAACGGTAACCCACGAGCACCATGTTTCAACTGATAAACGACCTTCGAATATGCAAAATCAACCTAAAATATATATGTATATATAGAAAACAGGTTAGTCAATATCGTATGACAATATGACAAGAAGACAGTTGTCGATTTTTGCTTGAGCTTGCCAGGACCAAAAAAGAAGGCTGTTTGAGCTTGGCAGCCCTCAAGTGAGCATTTGCTAAATTCTCACGTGAGGTAGAAGAGCAACGTGTGGTATTAGATAATGATCCATAGCGCACTTTACAAAGTATCATTGGGTTCAATGGTAAAGTTTGGTGGTCCATACAAGAGATATGCCTAGCAATCTCTTGTATGCAATACATATCCACCAATAATTGTTCACCTATGCCAGTTAATCAAAGCCTGCTTAACTTAACCAACAACTTTGATAGCTGACGTATAGATGGAATTGGACAAAGCCATGGGCGTTCCCAGAGGTCCAACTTAAAGATCAGATGCTTACCAAGGCCGCATGGGCGAAGATAGGAAACTACCTCAGCCCTCGGGTGAGGCAATTCATTACAACTTATTACGTTTTAGTAATCCCTTTACAACTTAATACCATATAAAGGATAATGTTTGTCAAGTTATTACAAATTGACTGCATACGTATTTCAAAATGACTATTAATTACCTTTATTTGGTATTAAATTGCGAAATTATCATCAAAAAAGAAAAATATTAAGAAATTTTTTTGAAATTTTCAGGTGGGGCAAATGCCCCACCTGCTAACATGCTGCCTTCGCCCCTTGGGAAGGGGTGTCGATCTATCTAGAAGTGCTTGCTGAGGGATGCTTACCTAGAGGTGCGGGACTGCTAATCAATTGGATTATAAATTTGGACTATCACTCTGGCTTTTTGCTATCGCTTAATGAATGCCAATAATTTATTGTACCTTTGGTTCTTGTGATATAAACAAGTCGTATGCTGTAAAGAAGTCGTTATTTGTAGCAAGCTTGTCCACTCTTCTGTCACGCGAAAGAATCGAGATAATACTGTATTTTTTGTAAGCAACAGCCAAATGCAAAGGAGTATTTCCTTCTTTATCTGGTTCGTTTATAAGGCCAACGAGCTCCAATACCTCCAACATGTATTTAACCATTTTTTCCCTTCCACCTATGACTGCGACATGAAGAGCTGTCCGTCCTTTGTCATCAACCATTTCCCAAATATAGGGACTACTTTGAATCAACTCTCTCGCCACATCTACTACGCCATAAAAGGCTGCAACGTGGAGAGGGGAGATTTCATCTTTGTCAGAGAGGTAAGCGCCAGAATTATCAAATTGCAACAAGAGACGAACGGCTTCAAGGTCACGACCAAATGCGGCATAGTGGAGAGGTGTCCACTTTAGTATATCTGCTTCTTTGATCATATCTCTTCTTCTCTCCACTAGTATTTTCATAATACCTTGAGTTTTAAAATGAAATGATAAGGAATCAAGGGTGGACATGTGAGGTGAAAGAAGAAAAATAATAACGACGTCATGTGTGCACACCAAGTTTTATATAACACTTATCAAAATTTTGGATACATAAATAATTTGATGACTAAAATTTAGCTAAAAATCTAGACAAAAAATATGTAACACGTGTGAGTATCATGCATGATTCTACACCGTTAATTTGTCATTCAGTACAAATTAGATGTTGAACTTTTAGTTATGCCTATAATCCAACATAAAAATAATGATAATCTTATATTTTAATTGATGCAACTACCATCAAGCCAAAACAAAAAAAAAAAAAAAAAAAAAAAACGCACATGCCTACTACTAGTAATGAGAAGTAATTAAGAAATGATAGAAGTACAATTACCGTGATGAGAATTAATTACGGCTTGATGCAAAGCATTTGTGCCATTTTTGCCCCCACAAGGAGATGCCGGATAATTTTCTAGGATATGAAGTATGATATCAGAAAATCCTCCCACCGCAGCAAGAAAGAGTGGAGATTGATCAGCGTTATTTACCAGTTCCAACAATCCAACATCTGCTTCTGTTAACAACTTCACTACACCAAAGTGACCATTTCTCACCGCAACATGCAACGCGGTTTCCTTCTTTTCCAGATTCGCCATCCTCAGCAGCTCTTTCAACACATCGACTTCTTGGCTTTCGACATCTTCATTTATTTGCGTTCTTGCACTGTTGATGAGAAGTTCTACTAATTCCAAACACCCTATGCTCGCTGCTATATGTAGTGGGCTGTTACCCTTTGCATTGGCTTTCAGGAGGAGTGAAGAGCAGAGGCCAAGGACCTGTTTGGCAAACTCCTTTTGTCCAGAATTCACAGCAATGTGAAGAACAGTGTTTTTCTGGGGTGTTACTTGGTTGAAATCCAATTTATGAGCTAATTCCATCTGGCGGAGGAAATCAATGTCGCCCGATGCCGCTGCTTTGAACAATTTCCAATCCATTATTGTTGGATTCGAACAATTTTCTCTTCTCTGCAATTTATTCAAACAGGATGAAAAGAAGGTTACTTTCTCTTCTTTTCTCTCCATTTCTCCCCATCCAGATGGACTATTGTTTTTATTTTTGATGGGCAAAAGCAATTTTATTAAATTTAAATAAGGATCAATACACTATATATCCCAACCAAGATCACATCTATTGATCACAGAGAACACATCTTACACACCTTCTAAGACAGCACCTAAACTAGCCCAAACTCTAACAAACAATGCCAATACACAAGCAAAACAACAAACACCTAGAATGCAAAAAAAAAAAAAAAAAAAAAAAAGACAAAAACAAAAGAGAAACTTACAATGAGATCAATTAAAATGCACCCAAGTCTCCAAAGAACACTCAGGACCTGTAAGCTAGAGAATCGCTATTTCTGTTTTAAGATTTCGCTAGTGTTCTCCTCCAACCAAAGAAAACACCAAAAAATCCACGAATAGAACAAGGCTAGAACCTGGTATCATTACCTGCCTTATTAAGCGTGGCTTCACTATAGACTCGAGGATCAAATTATTCTCGATATAAAAGTTTTTACATTTTTTTTTTTTTAATTTTTTATGAGCAAAGGGTAATATTAATAAAGGAAAGTCGAAGGAAGTCACAATGGTCAATGCAGACAACATGTTGTATACAGAGTCCTCCGCGGTCCAGTTCACATCCAGACGTACAGTGGGGGTCTACGCGGTCTGTATAATGAGTCAACCCAGTCATGGAAGGGGGCATATCTAAGTGCACTGCAACTTCCTCAAAGGGAGTTTTTTTTTTTTTTTTTTTTTTGGTCAATAACACATTTATACGGAATTGAAATCAAAATCTCGCAACACCTAAGATGAATGGGACAACACCTAAGATGAATGGGACATGTCATTAGTTCAGTGGTTAGCCCTTACAGGGAAACCATGATGATGCTTTAGCGAACTTGAGCCATGATCTTCCCCACGGTGTCACTATCTTTCATGTTACCCCCTCCTCGGATCCTCTCTGTTTTGCATAATGACTTTAGAGGGGTTGCCCTCCCTAAATTATAGTGCAGTTGGCTCTTGTTTGGGCTTTGCCCCCTCATTTACCCAAAAAAAATAAAAAAAGTCGTCTTGTTTAATAACTCTAACATAATTAAGAAAGGAATTATACAATAAAAATAAATCATAATAATAATAAAAAAATAATATTGGCAAAAATAAAATAAAATTTCTATGGTAGAATAGTAAATGGAAACTAAACAAGAAAAAACGAAGACCAATTGCAGTCATAACAAAGTCAAACAAAAAAGCAAAACGCTGTTTATCCAGGAAAAACAAAAAAACAAAAATGCAAAAAAACGAAGAATAACGCGTGGTTGACTGTTCAGGATTCAAAACATGTCACTTGTGCCTTTAAAGCTTAGGTAACTCTCAATCACCATCCTGCAGGACACGGACTAGTCTGTAAAGCTCTATGCCTAAGTCCTTGAATTGTTCGAAGATTTTATTGAGAAGCTGCTCAGATGTTTTGGATTGAAGTTTTCTTTTCTACGCGGCTCACTCATTTCTAGGAAAGTAAGAGACCAAAGTGTTTTTTTTGGATAAATATAAGAGACCAAAGTTGCCCATACCATAGATGTTTATTGCATACACAATCATTCAAGGTATTTAAATTAAGTGTATGGTTGATTTGAGGTGTTTCAGGAGCTTATTGAGCTATTCTGAATACTTCGGATTGATCGGGGTCTTACCCGGATTGATCGGTTGTGCTCTAGATTGTTTAAATAGCCTCTGCCACACCTCGATCGATCAGAGTTAGGGGTCGATTGGCCGATCGATCGGTGCTTGCTTAGAAAGTGATATTCCATTATGTCACCCCCAAAATGATTGGGCTTGGACCCAGCCAGATCAATAACGGTTCATAAATTCTAATTTTTCTACTTCTAAGTACCTTCTTATTTCATTCCTTTTTTGATTTCATTCTCTTGGGGTTACTTAATTAGTCTTTATATATAGAGGGTCTTTCAATTGAAAAAGGTATGCAAGCCTCTCCTCATCAGGTTTTTCATCATTCATCATTATCTCACCTCTCTAGAGTATATTAACTTAGGTTTTCACAACCTTGAGTGTTTGTAAAACCGTTGCGACAGTGATCGAGTTTGTGAGGTCGTGATTAATAGCATCGCTATGAAAAAAGTTAAATTGGTTGCAACCAAAGCCGTGAAAACGGAGATTGATCGACGAATCGTAGGAGTGACAGCAACTACATGAGTCCTTGAGTCTATAAATGTGTTTTGTACTCGTTGATTTCATGATGAATTTGCTTCAACTAGACGAGGTCCTGTGGTTTTTCCCATCTAGGGTTTTCCACGAAAAAATCTTTTGTGCCATCTGTTAATTTCTTATTTTGCCAAACCTATTGTTGGGTTAGATAATCCCCCTAACGATTGGTATGGCAAAATATGATTCCTAAAAAAATAAAATAAAAATAAAAAAAATGAAATAAAAAAAATAAAGAAAGAGGGAATTTTTGGCCATAGCCCCATGTTATAAGAGTTTTTTTAACAATAGCTCTATAAACAAATTCATTAACCTCATAACCCCTTTTGACACAAAATTGATAAAATTACCCTCTCTCACAAAAATATCATTTGCCTTATCTTTGTTTCCTTACAAAAGGTATTTCCATCTCCGCTGACCAATAGATCCATCTTTTTTAGTTTTAGCTGCAACCAATCAAGCCAATTCTCATCTCCTCCAACCTTTGTCCCCACTCCTAAACTTTTAATAAGAACTATGGTCCACTTTTGCACTCTCCGTACCCAAAAATAAAAATGAAAAATGAAAAACTTATTGTAACCTCTCTGTATCCAAGGTACAAATAAATAAATAAATAAATAATAATCTCATTTTTATGTAAAGAACAATAACATGTTACTGTTTAACAGTATATAACAAAATAGTAACATGTTACTATCTAACAACATAATTTACATGAATAAATCTTTTTTCAAAATTACATAATCACAATGGGTATTATTTCAAAGATCACAACAAATAAATTCCAAGAATACAAGTTTAATCAAAAACTGATTTTTATCCTATAAGTTATAAGGTTTTAAAAATTAGAAAATTAAAAAATAAGTTGGATACAAAAGGTTCCCTTAATAACAAAAAAGGAAGTACCCCTACAAGCAATTTTCTCTACAAAATATACTAGAAGGGTATAAGAGAAAAGTTTTATACAAGGTGTAAGTTGATCCCTCCCTCATATATATATATATATATGTCAAACGAGAGGTATCCTAAGTCATTAGGTCCAAACTAATCCTTACGTGATGCACAAACCACTAGCAAACTCGTGCATCCAATAATGATGGAGTGGAGATTAGTAGTTGTACAGTAAAAGGCCCTTTAAATGGCCAAATGTAAGTTTTTAAGAAAATTTTTCTGCTTTTAGTAGCTTTATTTTAAGGTTTTCCATTTCCAAAATGTTTATGACTTTGTCAATTAGCTATTTTAAAGACTTTTAAATTTTTGCAGAAGTAGGATGATATTTTTGGCAATTTGCAGCAATTCCTTCTGTTTTCTCGTTTAATCTTGTAAGTTGAAAGTCCTGGGTTCGAGCGCATTGTGCTATTATTTCATTGTCGAAATATTTTTATATTCTTATCTTATTCCAAAAAAAAAAAAAAAAAAGTAAAATTAAACAAATGAAAAAACTAATCCTATTATGGTTAAAAACTTTATACGAAGTATTAACTGATGTTATGTGATTATCCGGCGAACCCATCCTGAATCCTAATCACTAAGTTTGAGTTCTGTACATTAATGGTCTAGCTTAAAATTCTGCTAAGAGTTGATCCACCCTTTTTTTGGGGAGGAGTGGGGGTTGGTAAGAAGGGAGTAGATTCACTTGAACAACAAATTAAAGTATAGCTTATGATTACTCAAAGTAAAACACTTTCATCTCAGCATATTTAAATTTTAAAGTATCCCAAATTCAGACAACTTGTTCCTAAAGTACCTCCTCAGCCCATCAAGGCCAGGAACAGGGTACCCAACAGGGTCACAAAACCATTCCACAAGAAAAATTAACACCAAGTACCCGGCCAGCACATCAGCGGCAATTGCAAGTCCAATTGACTTGGCCAGCGTTACATGCATGCCTGCTACAAAGGCCAATACCATACTTAGCATGGCCATGAAAATGCACAAAAAGACCTTGTGAAAGGAATCGGGCCGTCTATTGTAGCCCAAGTAAGAAGCATAAAATAGAAGATGCACTGCTGCAGCCGAGAAACAAAATGCAGTGGTATCACATATTATGAAAGCTTTGAAAGCCAACTCGTCTATGAATGTTGGCATTCCTTCGTCAGGGCCGCCATTTTTATAGCCACCAGGCATTGTGAAAGCTGCAGCGAAGGTGACGGTGGCTATGAGTGTTACTACCACCAGATGGGCTCCAAATGAAGTTGTGTTTGATTCGTCGGAGCACTCCTTCGTATTGAATGAGATTGTGTATTTTTCCTTCTCTACGGCCTCTCCTTTCATTGCCTTTTTCAAGTTTGTGTCAACCCACCTTGGTGTGTCTGGTATCCCATGAAATGCATCTAACTGATGATAGACCTTTGCAACTGCAAGACTTTCAATCTAAAATATAAAACAGAATATATATTAGTCAATATATCCCTACATAGAATTTGAGAATGCTTTGAAAGGCCAGGGTTCAAATCCTATGAAATTCCTCTTATTATTAGCATATATATCCTATTGCTACTCTTCATCAAAATTGAGAGGGTTGGACCGTTGGAAAGTCTCACATCCGACATCACCCAAATATTGGGCTTAGTACAGCCTCATATACTTGCCTGTTTGGATCCTCCCTAATAACTTACACTTTTAAGTTGAAAACATAACAAAAAGAGAAGGAATAAAAAAAGGCGAGCAGCTTCACCGCTTCCTTGAGAAAGTAATCACCCGATGCCAAAGATATAGTGTATACCTGGGGTTTTTTGGAATAATAACTGTCAAAGGTTGTGAAGAACTCGTTATTCATAGCATGCTTGTCCACTCTTTCATCACGCGAAAGAATCGAGATAATGCTGTATTTTTGGTAAGCAATAGCCAAATGTAAAGGACTATTCCAATCTTTATCTGGTTCATTTATAAGGCCAACAAGCTCTGGCACTTCCAATATGTACTTGACCATTTCTTCCTCTCCAGCTATGACTGCAACATGAAGAGCTGTTCGGCCTTTGTCATCAACCAATTCCCAAATATAGGGACAACATTGAACCAACTCTCGTGCCACATCTACATGGCCTACGCAGGCTGCAACGTGAAGAGGAGACATTTCATGTTTGTTGGAGAGGTAAGCAGCAGAATTATCACATTGCAAGAACTGTTGGACTGCTTCAAGGTTATAACCATAGAATGCAGCATAATGGAGAGGTGTTCGCCTGAATTTGTCTGCCTCTCTGATCAATTCTGGTTTTATCTTCACTAACCTTTCCAGGGTACCTTTAAAAAAAAAAACAGAGGAAAGACAGATATATATATATGGAACAAAATTCATCTTAGGCGGAATGTTAAAGACATGACAAGCTCGTTCTAATGCAATGAAAAAAAAAATGAAGTACTACTCATTTTTCATGTCATGTTCCAAAACAAGCAATCAAATGTGATTTAATTATTTAAATAAGTTTTTTTTTTTTTTTTTTTTTTTTTTGCCAAGCAACGAAGTGTCCGAACTGTCAGAACCCGACTAATTCCCGCTCCCCACTCGGGGCCACCGCCTCATGAGGTCGTTTAACGTACCGGCTAATAGCCCTGACTGGTAGCTGGCCAAAAGAGATTGGTTGGTTTCGAACCCGGGATGTCTGAGTTTACAACTCACCCCTTTGCCGCCAAGCCAACTCTCGTTATTTAAATAAGTTATTTAGGTAATGTAATTGTAGCACTAGACCGCCAGGCCACTTGTCCTATTGCGCCTTACTCTCTATTATTTGTTATGACGGCAGAATTTATCTTTGATGAACTCAAATTAATTTGAAAGTTAGATATATTAAATTTTTATTTACTTAATGGAGGTCTAAACTTTTGTAATTCACTTTATCATTTATATTTTTGATTGACTCCTAATTATACAAATTGCATTTAAATTGGTACAAATTGAGACACTTTGTGATAATTGGTACAAATGCCAATGGGATCATAACCCAGATGGCATCTCCCCTTTAGGAGGGTTGTGATTTCTAACTCCTCGTAGATATTTGTATACGGGGAAGGGTTTGTGGGAAAAAAAATAGGAAGCGTCTATTGGCACCCAAAGACTTGCTTTTCATCCCCCAATTATTTTACATTTTAAGATTTTATGAAAAATATATAAAGTATTTATAAAAACTGATCTTATTGCCTATTAGAAAACATCATTTTGAATAACTTTTTGGAAGAAAGTTTTTCCAAAATCTATCATTTAAGTGGACTTTTTAGTCATTTATGAAGCGAAAACTATAAATGGCAAAAAAATCTACTCAAATGATAGATTTTGGAAAAACTTTCTTTTAAAAAATTGTTCAAAATGATGTTTTCTAATAGAATATGCGATCAGTTTTTATGAAAACTTTCTATATTTTTCATAAAACTTTAAAATGTAAAACAAATGGGGGATGAAAAGCAAGTCTTTGGGTGCCAATAGAGGCCCCCAAAAAAATATGCTATCCCTTGTGTAGCCCAAGGACCCATTGGGCTGTCCTTAGAACCAACAAAAATGATGGGAACAGCTATTGCAACCCCCCATTCCTATAAGCCCACCCCCCATCCTTTAGGTTTTTAAGGTTTTATGCAAAATATAAAAAGTTTTTATGATAACCGGCCGTGACATCCACTAGAAAACATCATTTTGAACAACTTTACAGAAGAAAGTTTTTCCAAAATTTATCGTTTAAGTAGACTTTTTGGCAAAAAATGAAATAAAGGCCATAAATGGTTAAAAAGTATATTTAAACAATAGATTTTGGAAAAACTTTCTTCTGCAAAGTTGTTCAAAATGATGTTTTCTAGTGAACATCATGGCTGGTTTTCATAAAAACTTTTTATATTTTGCATAAAACCTTAAAAACCTAAAGGATGGGGGGTGGGCTTATAGGAATGGGGGGTTGCAATAGCCGTTCCCGTTCATGATTCCTAAATCGAGCCCGAATTTAGGCTCAAATTAGGCCCAAATCGAGGATTGGCCAGGTTTGACCTCATAGTTCGGATGACTAGGAAGCACATGGTCTGGGCCTTGGCTTGACAAAATAGAAAATGGGCTGCCCTGCTGGTCCTGTGACCAGTCAAAGCCCGACTAGGCTACGCTAACATCTGCTCCCAACATCTTCACTACACCAAAGTGACCATTTCTCACCGGCGACATGCAACGCCGTTTCCTTCTTTTCCAGATTCACCATCCTCAACAGCTCCTTCACATTGACTTCTTGGCTTTCCACATCTTCATGCAGTGTTTTTGCACTGTTGATGAGAATTTCTGATAATTCCAAGGACCCTATCCTCACGGCTACATGTAGTGGGGTGTCACCTTTTATGTTGGCTTTCAGGAGAAGTGATGGGCATAGGCGAAGGACCTGTTTGGCAAACTCCTTTTGTCTGGAGTTCACAGCAATGTGAAGAACAGTGCTTTTCTGGGGTGTTACTTGGTTAAAATCCAAATTATGGGCTTCCGTTTGGCAGAGGAAATTCATGTCGCCTGATGCTGCTGCTTTGAACAATTTCCAGTCCATTTCTGTTGGATTGTGTTGCTTAAACGTGATAGATATATCTACAAATCATACTTAGGCTTTTAAAGAAATTAATTAGAGTTGTCTCAAACTTAGGAGCTCGGCTAGCAAATCGACAAATATATTAAATTTTAAAAGCACGAATCCTTCATTACTTTCATATAAATTTTTAATACACCCAGTGCCTTGGTATATATAAATTTTTTCAAGTCCTCATATCAATTACTTCATCTTATCAGTTGGACCATGAGAAAGCAAATCGTAATGATTCAAACTTCAAAGCCAAGAAAAATTTAGGATTGTTAATTAGTGTCTTTTTCTCTTTCTTTCCTTTTTGTGTTTTTTTTCCTTTCTTTTCCATTTGGTAAGCTGACTGCAAGAACTTGAGTTTGCGACTTTACGTGGGTCACCATTAAGGTATTTGTCCTTTGTATAATTTAGAGTTAATCAATTAATTAAGCTCCTTTAAACACCTGTAGATTCCTCTGGGGCACAAAAGCATTTGACATCCAATACTTAATTTAAAATGGAGATCGATCCCCATTTAGTCGGATTATAGAGTACGAAAGGTATATGCATTGCATGGGCCTGTGTGACGAGAATCTAACTAGTATGTGGGTTCGTCGAGTCACTGTCAATCAGGACACGCAAACACATGTCCAACATGTGAATCTCATGTACTTTTATGAATACTTGTCTTTGTGTTCAAGTGTCCATCATTTGCATTATTATTAGACTGTAACCCTAAATTGTAATAAAGATATAAAGAGGATATAGAACTATTGTTAAAAACTATTACCACAAGGATAGCTAAAATTATTCAACTAAATTGATATTTAGAAGATATTATTCATTGAGTAGGACCCACCATCTAGCGGGTTCTAATAGGCTTTTGATGCATATGAGGTCTAATTATATCGAGGATAATATTGTTTTTTTTTTTTTTTTTGGTTGGTAATATGGAAGGTAACATTGTTAATCAAAAGCTCTTCAGCCTAAGGGACATTTATTATATAAAGTATAGTGTATTAGTGTGTGTGTGTGTGTGTGTGTGTATATATATATATATATATTTTGGTGTGCTAATGCACATCGTAACTCATGCTTGTCTTTTTTCCATTTTTCCTTTTTTCTAAGGCTAAGATAAGGAGTGGGAAAATCATGGGATCACACGTCTGTATGACTAAATAGAAGTGACAAAATATAACATAGGACTATAAGCTATGTCATACTCCAAACGTTACAGGCACTCCACACTCATGTTTGTCATCAAAAAGAGTTCTCCAGCTGTTTCAGCGTCAAACTACAATTTCTGAGTTCCCAAAATAATAAGCCTCAACTTCCAAACAGGAACCCATTTTCAAGCATTTCAAATCATTTCCCTTTCATTTGAGCATTTCTAAGCATTTCCCTTTCATGTCCCTCATACCTAGCTCCCAAGATTCAAAAAGATACATATAAAGAAACTAAGATTCAAAATTTCCATGTTTCATCCTTTCCTGCATTTCAACCTGCAGGCTGAGTATAAAGATTATTACTGAATATATGAATATAAGCAAGACAAAAACATACAAAATAAAATAGTTCTATCTTGTCATCTGCCGCTTAAATTATCCTCCATATTTAAACAGTAAATTTTTGAAGTACCTCCTAGCCCTAGGAAGGCCAAGAACGTCCGGGCCGCCTAGGTCTGGACCAAAAAACCACTCGACTAAGAAAACTAGTACGAAGTAAACAGCCATTATATCGGCAAACATTGAAAGTCCAGCAGCCGACTTGACCAACATTGCGTGCATGCCTGCAACAGCGGCCAATGTCATACCTACCAAGGCTACGTAAATGTACGCTAAAACCCGATGAAAGTAATTGGGTCGTTGGTGGTAGCCGAAGTAAGAAGCATAAAATAGAAGGTAGACTGCGGCAGTTGAGAAAGCACATGCAATAATATCAAATATCACGAACAGTTTGAAAGCCACTATGTCTATGAAAATTGGCATTCCTTGGTCAGGGCCTTCGCTTTCGTACCCACCAGGCATTGTGAAGGCTGCAGCAAAGGTGACGGTGGAGATGAGCGCCGCTACCACCAGATGGGCTTCGAATGTTCTTGCGAGTGATTCATCATGACGACCATCTTTCTTTATGGTAGGTGAGATGGACTCTTCGTTCTTTACAGCCTCTCCTTTCATTCCTATTCTTGAGTTCGTGTCAACCCAGAGTGATGTGTTTGGCATCCCACTGAATCCGTGAAGAGGGGACATTTCATCTTTGTCAGAGAGGTAAGCAGCAGAACTATCACATTGCAAGAGTAGTCCAACTACTTCAAGGTAACCATAGAATGCAGCAAAATGAAGTGGTGTCCACTTGAATTCGTCTGCCTCTTTTATCAATTCTGGTCTTATCTTCACTAGTCTTTCCATGATACCTTTTTTAAATACAAAAAATAAAAAGACAAAAAACAAAGATGGAAAAAAATTGATCTTCGACGGAATGATAAAAAGGTGAAAATTTTGGAAAAAAAATTTTCTACAAGGTTGTTCAATTAAAACAATGTTTTCTAATAGACAAAATGATCAGATTTCGTGAAAACCTTTTATATTTTTTTTTGATAAAACCTTTGAGATGTTTAAAATAGATGGAAGATAAAAAAAGCTAGTCTCACAATGCCAATAGCCGCCGCCTTAGAACATGGGTTGCCCAACCATCCCATTGACTGGTGAAAGGCCAACCTTGGGCCTAAAAAATTTGGACCTGGTTGGTTCAACAGCCCGTTGCCAACCTCAGTCGATCATCCTTTTTTTGGTTTTAGGTAATGAATAATGTGAGTCCTAAATAGGTTAAATCCTTTCTTTCTTTCTTTTTTGTCAACAAGGATATCAAAACTTTTGGCCAAGCTATTCCCTTGAAAGATGGATTAGGTCACTAGCCACGCCACCTCAATTAACGTTTAGGACAAACTTGATTGGTGGTTAATTCTAAGAGGGAGTGAGAAGTCCTTAAATCTTTTCTTTTTCCATTCTAATTTGTTTACTGACAATTTTCATTTTGGGACATCTTAAAATCTTAACCCATTTTAGAAATTCAAAGCAATTAATTTTTTTTTTCCCCAAGATATCAAAATTGTTAATGATTTTCCCATTCAATTATGGGTGATAAAATTAGAAAATTAAAAAATAAATAAAATGACATGGCTATACTTTAAATGCACCACCTAAATATTTATACATAGTCAAAATAGGGCAAACAAAATAGGACAGGGCGACTAATAGTCCTAGTGCAATTATTACCATAATGATGTTGAAATACCGCTGTATGCAAAGCATTTATGCCACTTGTGTCCCCACAAGGAGATGATGGACAAGTCTCTAAGATAAGAAGTGCAATATTAGAAAATCCTCGCATCACAACAAGAGACATTAATGGAGATGGATTAGCATTATCAACCAAATCCAACAACCCAACATCTGCTTCCATTAACAACTTCCCTACACCAAGCTGACCATTTCTCACCGCCACATGCAACGTCGTCTCCACCTTTTCCAGGTTCACCATCCTCAACACCTTCTTTACACTCCTTACCTTTCCACATAATCTTTGTGCTGTGCTTTTGCACTGTCGATGAGAAGTTCTGCCATTTCCAAGTGTTAATATTCAAGTCGGGTACATGAGCCATACCTGTGGTCCACCCACATGTGGGTGGTGGACCTTATGAGTGTTTTCTATTGAGTGGGCTTCCTATTGTTTGTAAAACCCTAGTCCTTTAGTTTTACGACTTATAGGAAACTATATAAAGTGGTTTTCTCTATAGATTAGTGTTGGCCTCTCTATGCATTATCTATCATTCTGTACAACCACTCTCTCCCTCTCTCTCTCTCTCTCTCTCTCTCTAGTATTCTCTCTAAGGCATCACCATAGCCTTATGGATTTGGAAGTGTGGAATAAAGGGAGGACTAGCTCTAGTAGCGATCCCTACGACTTACACACCGATAGTAGAGTGTACACGAAGGCTTGGTTTGAATTCACAACATTCAGATGGCATACGACAACCCCGCGGCTCGTAACAACAAGCGACGGTCCCTCTTGGGTACGTCTCTTCTGCAAGAGGTAACTCTTAGACCCGTGATTTATTTGCTATGTGCAATATGTATAGCATGTTTACACCAAGCACCCTATCCTTGCTGCTACATGTGGTGGGGTGTCACCCTTTGCGTTGGCTTTCAAGAGAAGTGATGGGCATATATAGGCCATGGACATGTTTGGCGAATCCCTTTTGCTTGGAGCTCACAGTAATGTGAAGAACAGTGTTTTTCTGGGGTGTTGCTTGGTTGAAATCCAAATTTTGACCTTCATTTTGGAGGAGAAAATCAGTGTTGCGCGCCTAATGCTGCTGCTTCAAAGAGTTTCCAATCCATATTGAGGCTTTAAAAGAAAAAGAAAAAAAATTGTCTAAAACTTACAAGCTAAGTTGGAATAAATTCATTCACACTCACATTCACATTCACATTCTTGTTTCAATTGCAAATTAAAGATATACTTATCTTCCAGTCCCATAGTAATGAAATTCTCCAACAATTACCGAAACTCTAATCGGATATCGAACATTTTTCATAGAACAAAATGAACATGTAATTACCATATATGTTTCATTAATTATTTAATTATTTTTACACCAAAGCATTACGCATCAATGACAGCATTTCCTTCTTATTTTGGGAAGTGAAAAATTGCGAGTTACGCATGGTGACAATAAAATTAAATAATATATAATTGAAATTATTCTTAAAAATTATGAATTATGTCTTTTTGGAGTTTTGAAATAAGTACCAAGTTAAAACTCTAAAAATAAATATTAAAAAAAAAATACCGAACTAACTATCTTAAAGTTTATAATGCACAAATCCTCATTATTTTCGTATAAATTTTTAGAACACACCGTGCCTTCGTTTAATTTTTTTCAAGTGTTCATCTGAATTACTTCATCTCATCAGTTGGGACTATGAGAAAGCAAATCGTATTGATTCCAATTTCGAAGCCAAGAAAAATTTAGGATGTTGTCTTTCTCTTGTTCTTCCTTTTTCGCCCTTTCTTTTCTTTTCGGTAAGTACAATTGAAGCATTTGAGTTGGCAACTTTGCATTTTGGTAAAGCACAATTGAAGCACTTGAGTTGTCAATTTGGCGTGGGTCGCCATTAAGGTCTTTGTCCTTTGAAGGATTTACGGTTATGGCCCATTTGGGCATCTAAATAAAAATTAAAAAATTATAGCCTATTAAAAAATTATAGACCTTAAAAAATTAAGGTCTTTGTCCTTTGAAGACATAAATTCATCACCTTAAATGAAACCATTTAAGAAAATGATGTTCATCACAAATGACAATGAAAAATCAATATAATGGCATTTCATGAATTTCAAAAAGGGAAATGATAGCATAACATATTATCATTATCATTGCTAAAAGTAATGGCAGTCTAAACATGGCAAAAAAAATAATAAACTTTGAATTTTTTTTAAGTGGATACTAATGACACCAACTTTTTAAAATAATTTCATTCAATAAAATGATAGTCATTTTCACAAACAATAGGGAAAATTCAAATAGTGGCATTTCATAAATTTTTAAGAATTGATCATATAACATCATCAATAATTGATCCTCTAACATCAATTACAATGATGCCCCCAACTTTTTTATATATTCTAATTTAAGGTAATAAATTTGTGCATTTAATACTATATATGTAAAATTTCTTGAATTGTTTAATTTCAAATTAGATACCCGAACTGACGCGGGAATTCTACAAGGTATCACATTATCGCTAAGTGGACAACTCTTGGTACCTTAATGTTGGGAAATAACAAAGACTTGGTATTTGTGAAATGTTTTTGGAAAAAGAAGTTAGTCTAGAAACTGTTGGAAAATATTGTGTTACTTGTATAATTTTGTTAAACAGTAAGTATATAAAACAGAAATAAACCAAAACAAAATCTGGAAATTCACAAACTTATAGTACGTAGAAGTCGATTGAAACAAAAATAGGATGATCAAGGCTAGCGTTTGACGCTATATACTTAAGACAAATTTCACTCCTCACTTGGTGCTTTGAATCTCTCAGATGTCTGCCTCCCAGGTGTGAACCCCGGAAATTGGGCCCACAAGGGTTTTGGAAAGAAAATAGATAAGTTTGAAAAAGAAAAAGGAAAAAGGAGTCGCCACCTTATTTTTTAAAGGAAACAAGGAAAACCCTAAAAATAGTTTGTTTTAGGAAACAATTTGAATGACTCCATGTTTAAAAAGGAAAGGCAAAAACAGTCTTTTGGAAACCAAAGAAATCAGGGATTCGGAGGCTAAGTTATGACATGGGAAGGTTCTAGGCCAAGCCTATAGGCACCCATGTCACCCTTTCGGTCTCTCAGTTCATTTGGGCTAAATTAAGATCTTTCCATACAAAAATCAGCAAGTATATCATCACAAGAATTGCATGCATATCATATATTCAATTCACCCATCCATGCATAATAAGCAAACAAAAACAGAAAATAAAGAAAAAGAAAGGAAAACAGAAATACACCTAGGATGCTTGGATCCTAGAACGGACTTGAGCCTCACGAAGAGCGCCTACATACCATGCAATAAAATACATGGATCAAAGTCCACGTAGTTCGATGAGAAATAGGGTTAAGACTTAATACAAACCTATGGTTAAAACCCTAGGTTTCCTTATTTGATCAAAAGAGTTGAATTTGATAGAAAGTTTGATTTTAGACTCCACAAAATGGAAACTTTAATGAAAACCAGAATTTTATGGGTTAAGGAAACCCTTGATTAGAACCATAGGATCATATTAAAAATTAACCCTAGAGAGGGAGAAGAGAAAGGATAAGGAAGAGAGCTGAATTGGGGCACCTTCATACCCACTTACCTAAGCGCAATAACTCCAAGCATTAGCCATTTCAGATATTGGCAGCCCTATATGCCATATGACAATTACCACACCTATTTGCACCCTTACAAGTGCTCAAAACCATGCAAAAACAATAACATGCAAATCTGGACAAAATAGTATTATGGCCTAAAATCATCCACTAAACATGCTAACAGCAAAAACAGCAAACTTTCATAAGCCCTAACATATTCCTAGAACCATATTATGCGTAAAACCCTAGAAATAAACTAATCATGCATGCAAAAATATCATATTTACTCCATATGAAAAACATATACAGCAAACATGAAGAAAAACCAATGAAAAGACCTACTTTAACATGCTGTATAAAAACTAACACAAAACAATGACTCTAAAACCCTAAACTCACAAATATGCTTAAAAACATACAAAACCAACTCTAAACATGCTAAAATAAAAATAAACAGAACCTAAACCATGCATATTAATTAACTAAAGCAATAAAACATGACAAGAAACCTAACTCTAACATGCAATATCACTATCCTAGAACAAGGACAACAGAAACACAAGAATTATAACTATGCATTGGAACCTATGAACTAACTCTAAAGCATGCAAAACTCATCATGAACATCATCAATATCACATGTATTAACTAATAGAAATTTCAATTCATGGTAGAAATTACAAGCATTACATGCAATAGAGCTATCCTACATGATTCCTTTGTTTAAGCTTGAACAGAAAAGAGGAATACCTTAGAAAGAGCCTTCCTTGCTGCTGTATGGACTCCCTCTTACTCTTATGGATGTCTTCAATCAATATTCTCCAAGGCTACAGCAAGAACTCCAGCTCTCCTTCAAATCTCTCTCTCTTATTCTCTCTCAAACACTCACATATTAATGCATAAAGTGGCTCCCCTTGTGCTGAAGCATAGGGGGTATTTATAGACTTCAACTAGGATTAACCAATGGCTGGGATTAAAACCCTAAAAATTAATCCAAGGGCTATTAGAGACCCCCTTGGGGCTTAAGTAACTCAGAAGTTACCAAAAATTAGAAGGAAACTCGTCCAAAAGAGTCATTGTTCGTCAAAATAGGGAGGAATCCGCTTCAGCAAGGAAACACAAAGCAAATAGGAAAGTGCTCTCGGGTGACCACCAGGGCCTGGGCGGCTAGCCACCTGGGCCCAGGCGGCTAGCCGCCCGGGGCTGGGTGGTCACCCGAGCCCACTTCGGATTTTTAGCCTATTTTGACTCTCAATGCTTCTAGAAGTGTTTCAGGGGGCAAATTAACTCCGATTTTGATGAAACAAAAGCCAAAACGACCGTGTTTCGATGAGGAATATGTTTTTGAACATTTTGGGATAAAAACCACTAACCATGGGGGCATGGTTAGGTTTGAACAAGGTGGTTAACCACTACGCTCTACCTTTGCAAAGCATAGGTATGCACATAGGATCAAACCAAATGCTTTCCATATCAAAATTAACCTTCATAAAACACTTTTGGGGGTAAAATGATGACTAATGAAAGTCAATTTGAAAAGATTTGATTGGTAATTGTGAGTCAATTAGAGCTAACCCAAGGAAGGGTCAATTAACCAACTTGAACTACATCGAGCCATTTTAATCCTGAGCCATTGATTTATCAAATTGAACCTAGAAATACCTCTTATGCATTCATATGAACTCCAATTGACAATTTGGAGATCATTCCAAGGTCAAATGAAAAGTTTGGGACTTAAAAGACGATTATGCCCCTCAAGTCACAAAAGCTCTTATTATCCCTCAAGATCAACTCCAATTTGAACCAAAATTCATATCCATTGTCCTTGTGACTCTAGAAAACTAATGCAAGTAACTAGACTCAAAAACAAAACAAAAACATGCATGAAATGATGAGCCCTAGTAAAGTGGTGCAAAAATGGGGTGTGACACCAGGATACATGATCTACACCACATAGAAGAAATAATACAATCTGTGCGTCTAGCGAACCACTGTATTTATACTCTCTCTATGACAACTCAAAAAATGATGCGGAAATTAATCTATTAATTAGTCTCTAATTGTGTGTGAAATGCAATTTATATAAAACTCCAAGTAACTCTCTAGAACAGTAATTAATTTGAATTAGCAAAATTAAATTTTGCTTAGAAAATAACATACATGGGTTGGTTTTATTTGACCCAACCCAATCTGGTGTGGTGTGGTGTGGGCACGTGTTTTTGGGTCCAAGCTCAATGTTGACTAGGTCCTCCCCCCTCACTAAACTTGGGTGCCCTTTGGGCCTAAATCATAAGCCCAATGTATGTATACATAAATTCACTAAGGAATCATAATTTTCCAATGTAGGACAAGCTCTATTACTATTCTTCAACCAACTCTTCAAGGGTGACTTTTAATATCAATTTCTCATTTAACTCTTAATAATTTTAGCTAATTAAATATTTGAATTAATTCTCCACATGGAGATTAATAAATTCCAATATGGACCGATCTTAAATTACACATGGAACTTACATTAATAATTGGGCCAACATCTGTAACAGAAACTAGTATTATTCATTATATCTTGTTATCTGAGTCTAGTAAGTTGCATGTGTTGCTATGTCTAGTAAGTTGTATTTCTATTTTGCAAAATGTATTTGACTATTTTGTAATTTGGAGTATTGTTGGAAGTTGTAGAAGGTGTTAGCTTTGTATTAATGCTACGAGTGCTATATAAAGGTGTAGAAATCTTATGTAAGGAGAATCCAAAATATTGAATGAGAATTCAACCTTTGTCTTTTGAGAATGAGTTCTTCTTGTGGTATTAGCTCTGTATTTCTTTGGTGGATTCCATTGAGTGGTGAGCGTTACCAACACTCTTATCCCTTGGGTGAGTTCCTTAGGGTGGCGAATCTAAAATTAACCTGAATTCCTCTTGTCTATTTCCTAATCGTGTTTGGTTCATATCCGCTTGTTTTGGCCCCCATTTTCCGGCGTCACAAACAAGTCCTAAATAAATGGTTGGTCACAATCATATATACTTTAGAATGGTAAACCTCACAATATTACGACACTCAACCTAATCAATTTTTTGTAGTGTACATGCTACAAATATCCCTTGCTATTCAACAAGATCCTTTAGTGTTTATCCGTCCCCTTTTTCCTTTTTTCTTTTCCCCCATTGAGTTGAAACCAAGATGGTTCTTTTCGTAGAGTTTTTTTATTATTCTTCTTGGGGTTTTTTTCGAAGTTCTTGGTCTTTCTTCTAGTGTTTTCTTGCAATGTTGAAGATCCTCTCTTGGTTCATTAGAGGCTTGGGTTCTAGCATTAAAAGAAAGGCCGTCAGGCACTTAATTCTTGGAATGTTGGAGGATGATTTTCTTTATGAAATAGCCTAGGAGTAGCATCGCCACGAAAGGAAAGGAAATATTGTGGTTAATATAGTAATGGTTTTTGAAGGGTGGTTGTGGTGTTTCGTTCTACTTGGGATCTGGGTATCTTTATGGCATTTGGAAGTGCGTTGCTTGTTGAGTGTTCTGGGCGTTTGTTTGCAATCTCTTTGATTTTTTTTTTTGGGAGGCCTTCTTCATAGCCCATTAGCATGCAATTGCTGGTGTGGGTAGTCAATTTCTTCTGTGGTTTGCTGTATTCTTTTTGGGCGTTTTTCTATTATTGTTGTTTTGGGCTGGCGATTGTACGTTGTTTTTGGGCTGTCAAGTTCCCTTGTGGGGTTTGGTAGTTTTTCTATTTAGGTACAGCTATTGCAACCCCCCAAACATATAAGTTGCCCCCACTTAATATCCCCACCCCCCAAATTTACATACCCACCCCTCTCAAAGACTAAAATACCCCTCATTCTCACCCACACACCCTTCTCACCCACCCTACACCCTCATGGCAATGACGACCAACGAGAAGAAGAAGAAGAGACAGCAATGGCGACGGCGACTGACGAGGAAAGGTAACGGTGACGGTGCCATTTTTTCAAATCTGTGTGTTTTCCGACACGCTTCTCTCTTCTTCTCCTCTTCTTTCTTTCTTTCTTTCTTTTTTTTTTTTCCTCTGCTGGTCAGATCTGTGTGTTCCTCCATTTTTTCCAGTGATGAGAGGGAAGAGAAAGAAAAGAAAAGAAAAAAAACGAAGGCTGTCGACGGGAGGGAAGAGGAGAAGAAAAAGAAAAGAAAAGGAAAGAAAAAAAAGAAGAAGAAGAAGAAGAAGAAGAGAAGAAGAAAAAGAAAAGAAAAGGAAAGAAGAAAAAGAAGAAGAAGAAGAAGAAGAAGAGAAGAAGAGAAGAAGAGGGAAGAAGAGGGCTACCAACGGGAGGGAGAGGGGTTCTGGGAAAGAAAAAAAAAAGGAAAAAAGAAAAAGAAAGAAGAAGAAGAGGAGGAAGGAAGAAGAGGGGTGTGATGCTCGACGTCGACAAGTAAGGAATGTGGGAGAGGGGTTCTGGGAAGGAAAGAAGGGGAAAAAAAAAAAAAAGAAGAAGAAGAGAAGAAGATGAAGGAAGAAGAAGGGTGCGATGCTCATCGTCGCTGTTGCCTCGCCATCGCCGGTGGGGTGAGGAGGGGTGCAGGAGAGGGGATGGGTGAAGGTATTTAAGCCCTTTTTGGTAATTTTGCATAATAATTTGTTAAATTAAAAAATATGGGGGGGCAACTTAGAGGTTTGGGGGGTTGCAATAGCCGTTCCCTTTCTTAGATTTGGTTTTTGGGGTTCTTTCACTCTTTTTGTGAGGTCCTTTTTGGTGTTCTTCCTGGGGTTGTCTTCCCCTCTACCTTTTGTATTCATTTTCTTTTTGTTTCTAATAATATCAATTTGCTCATTTAAAAATAAAATAAATAAAAATAAAATAAAAAGATGGTTCTTTTGGCTTCAGAAAGTTAATTGAACAACTGGACGGGTTGTATCAACATTGGGGTCTTCTATTGGCACCCGAGAACTTGTTTTTCATCCTTTGTTATTTTACACTTTAAGGTTTTTTGAAAAATATAAAAGGTTTTTATAAAGACTGAATGCATTATCTATTAAAAAACATCATTTTAAACAACTTCGTAGAAAAAAGTTTTTCCAAAATCTATCATTTAAGTGGAATTTTTGGCTATTTCCTGTCTTTATTATATAAATGGATACAAAGTCCATTTAAACGATAGGTTTTGGAAAAACTTTTTTCTACAAAGTTGTTCAAAATGATGTATTTTAGTAGAATATGTGATCAATTTTAATAAAAACTGTTCGCACTAAAAGTGGTCTTCCTAGGTCGATGAATTTTGCGGGCGTGCCAGGGCCAAGTTCAGCCCGAAGTTGTGCGTACACAACCCCTTACGATTTGGGAATGGATTGTTAGGCGATTGCGAAAGGAGAAGGGGTTCTTCCTTTAAAGTTTTGGCGTGAATGTCACAAAAAAGAAACAAGAAAACATGTAAATGTTAAACTGAAATGAAAAGAGTTGAGAACACATTACCAGACATGATCTGAAAATGAAATCCACAAAGCTTGAATTCCAAATACGAACCAAAAGCAATTACAATACGAAATTGTTTGCAAGATTGAAAAGAAACCGATTACAAAAACGAGTTTGAAAGTTGATCTAATTAAAAACTACTCCTATGATTGAAAGATCCTGAGAAGGATTGTTGGTTGTGGAACCTTCAATTAGTCTTCATTTCTGCATTTTATAGTGGGCTGACTTTCCTTCAACTGCCTGGACGTTTTTCTCCCATAACTGCTGTAGCAGTTACTCCATTTTCTGCAGAAAAACCAACCTCCACTGCCCACGTTTTAGGCTTGCTGCTCCCACAATTGTAGCTTCTTTATGCTCCATGCTTGCCCCATGATTGCAGTTACAGCCCACCTCTCTTCCACGTTTGGCAGCAACCCCTGTTTTCTCTCGCCCATGCTCTGTTTTCCTTTTATTTATGTAGCTGCAGTTGTAAAGCCACATATGCATAATTCTCGCCACTTGTCCTTCTTCCATTAGCCACAATTTCCAGTCAGCACAGCCCAGTTTTCATCCACGTGGACCAATCCCATGGTCTCCTGCCAAAATTCAAATTTATCGGAAACACTTTGTCCCCTTTATCTCTGTTTTTGAAAACCTACAAAATTAGAGATAAAAACCCCTGGGATTCCCACCTATCTGAGGAGTAATTAACCCCTAACCAACCACCAGACTCCTCATTAATCACGGCCATCAATTCCCTTACGTTTCCCATAAAACCATCATTACCACCGTCACTTACCTTTATCTATCTGCTTCTTCCAAAAACTAAACCCTCATTCCCTTCACGCAAGAGAACCAGCAAAACCATGGCTAGAACTAACTCACCTTCTTCTTCCAAATCCAAAAAAACTTCAAAATCCAGCAAAGGTGTGCAGAGCAAGGACGTGTTGAGCCCAACCATCCCCATTGTTGCGAGTCTGCCTAAGAAGAACATTTCAACTGAGGTAATTTCCCCTTCAAACTCCATAGGCCCCTACTTGCTTCAAAATACCTTCCCATCCACCTTAGAGCCATATTTTCCTTTGGCTCACCAAGAATCTCTGATGATGAATGCTCCATCCTTGAACTGGGAAACCTGGATGAAGGATAAGTTTAATCGTTCATGGCTTACGGCCACTGAAAATTGGATTAGCTGGATGGACTTCTTAGAACCCTCATATGGCCATGTATGGAAATCCACTGGGATTTATGACTTTTTGCAACTCTGTAAACATACATTAGCCATGGATAAACCACTTCTGGCCGCTGCTTTTTGCTTCTGGTCTTCAACCTCCAACGCTTTCTTCTTCCCATGTGGCCCCATGACTCCCACTGTCTTTGACATTTGCTCTTTGACTGGCCTTCCATGCACTGGAGACATTCCTAGTGCAGCTTACTCCCCTGATTCACCTATCAAATTCAAAGAAAAAGCCTCCTCTGTGGCCTGGGGTAGCTACATTAACATAGAACATGATGATTCAAGGCCGACCAGTGACCAAGAACACTGTGCCTTTCTTCTTATGTGGCTTTGCAGGTTTGTAACTTGTTGTTCCTCGGGTCAGATGACTCAAGAATATCATAAAATTGCGGTTGCTCTTGCTTCAGGCCATAGATTGGCCTTAGCCCCTTTTCTCCTTTCCCATCTTTACAGAGGTCTTTATAAAGTAACTAAAGATAATCTGAAGATCGTTGGAGGCCCCTTTTGGATCCTCCAACTCTGGTTATATAAGTACTTCCCTGAGAAATTCACCTTTTCATCCAAAAAGAAAAATCTGAACTACTATGGGGAAAAATGGATGCAACAGACCATCCTCTGCTCTTCCTTCCAAGACTATTTTTTTTTCTTCTGTGGTCTTTCCATTGATAGATCAGACAACCTCTTCTTCCCCTTTGGTAGCGGTAGATTCGGCCCAGATTGGTATACTGCTGAGATGGCTTTGTAAGAAAAAATTAGTGATCAACAAAAAGAGATATGGGGCTCTTACTTGATTGTGAGAGACCTGCATTTTGCTGGGAATTTCAATAACAGATTTTTGAAATGTGGGGTTGAGATATACAGCCCAAACCTGGTCTGCAAGCAGTTTGGATTCACCCAGCATCTTCCCATCCCCTCTCATATTTTTTCCACAAACTATCCCCCCACAGAAAGAAAATTGATCAAGAAACCAGAAGCTTTGGCCAAGATGGACTCGGCCTATTTGCAGAGAATCACTACTTTGAGATTGGAGCTCGTTAACACCCCTGTTGCCACTACTTACTTCAAGAGTTGGTGGTCCAAATGCTACACTGCCATGATGATTTACAACAAAGAACACTGCTTGAAAAGACTTTCTCTTCCTTCAACTATTAAAGCCAGAAAGCTTAGCACCCAATCTTAGGCCAAGACTTCCCAAAAATCTCAGAAGAAAGGTACTTTCTATCAACATCTTAGGGAAATTAAAAGATTTGAAATTTTTTTCAAAATAAAATGGAACCCACAAGACCCCAGGATGTCATGGCCAAAAAAATAGCCACAGCCCTATTTGAAATGATACAAAAATCACAACCAACCTGTTTTTCAAGCCAAGCCACTGCTAATGAATTAAAAACTAGGCGGCCTGAAAACCCAACTAAACACCTCCAACCATTTGGCAAAAAGATTCCTACCATACGCACTGCACTCTTTGCTGTTCCTGATCCATTAAAGCCTCCAAGACAAAGAAATGAAGTTAAATTCTCTGGATTCTACTCCACTGCCCATGACATTGAGCCCAACCAAGAAGCTGTTCGCATTATCCCTGGCCAACTAATATTTATAGGTATAATTTTTCTGCTACTTCTTTTCCTCTATAATAGTAGTGGCCTAACTTCTATTTCTGTGCAGTAACTGCTCCCACTCAAACTCCTGGTGAGACATTGTCCGACCAAGGTGAAGCCATAGAAGATTCTGCAGAAAGCTCCCCACCAGCTCCTCCTCCAAAACAAGACAAACCACAGAAGCCAAAGGTAACCAAAAGACCAATCGGTTCTAGATCCTCTGGCCGATTGAACCCCTTATCCACTGCAGGTGAAAGTCCTGGCTCTAGCCCAGTGAAGATTCTTGATGACAGCATGGAGGCCTCAGGCTCTTCAAATTCTCCTATCTCAAAGAAAATAAAAGTTGAACAGCTTGAAGAAAAGCTGCAAGAAACCAGCCTGATGGCAACTACAAAGGAACTTCCCCAACCAGATACTTCAGCAACAAGTCCTATTGAAATTCCAGATGACCTTAAGGAATGGTTCGCAGCCCTGGAAGACCTGGAGCCAACCCCTATTCTCCCAGAAGATACCCCTGCCTTTGCTTCTGCTTCTTCCAATATTGAGCTTGAAAAAGCTAAATACAGATTTCTAGAATTAATGGCCTTGAAGCTTTCTGACTTTACTGCAGATTTGCTTGCAGAGTTTGATTCTGCATGCACCTTCCTCACTTCTTGTACTACTGATGACATAGAAAAGGAGAAGCTCAAAGCCATCATCGCCAATTTGAAAGACCTTCTGGCAGAGTTCTCAAATACCTCCACCCAAAAAAGTAAAGCAGAAAATAGCCTCAAGGACAGAGAAAACACCAAGGCCATGATGGAGTCTACCAAGACCAAGATGCTAGCAGTGCAGAAGGAAGTCCAAGCCTTGACTGCCAGTATCAAAATCAAGTCCACCACCATTGCAGAAATTAAGAAAGAAATCCTACAACTTCAAGAAAAGAAGAACCAAATGGCCTTAGAGCTAGAGACTGAAACAACTCAACTGAGGGCAAAGAAGTCTGCTCAAGCCGTGGAATTTGCTACTGTTGCCAAGCTGAAGACTCCTTATCAGGTTTCCAGTGCATAGGCACCTACTTGGGAGAAGGAAAAGAAAGATGCTGAGGCAGAGATGGACCGCCTTTAGAGAAATTGGACTTCAGCTCAATCAAGCCTTCCAAAAGGTTTCTTTTCTTAGGCCGATCATTTTCTTTAAGTACTTTGCAGTTATTTCTCTTTTTTGAACAATGTCTTGTATTTTTTGGAACTGCTTTAATTTAATCGGCCTTATCTTCATATAATTACTCCTTTTGTTGGATGGTTTCCCACATAGTGGGAAAATATTTTTTCAAATACCATCCGTTGATTGAACTAAACTCTTTACCTGAAGTCACATCTTCAAGTACATAGGCTCCTCTAGGTATCACAACTTTAACTCTAAATGGTCTTTCCCAAGTTGGAGACCACTTACCAAATACTGGATCTTTAAAACCCAAGGGCAAAATTACTTTCCACACCAAGTCACCAACAACAAATGACTTGAACTTAACCTTCTTATTTTAAGCCCTTGCAATTTTCTTTTTCTGCACCTCAATAGAGTTTAAGGCCCTAAGCCTTTCAACATCCAAATTCTCTAACTCCACAATCATCGCCTCCTTATATTCAGAAGGCAATAACTTTTCTTGAAAAGCCACCCTTAAAGAAGGGATGGTGACTTCTAATGGTAAGACTGCATCATGCCCAAAAGTCAAGGCAAAAGGGGTTGTCTTAATGCTTTCTTTATATGAAGTCCTATAAGCCCATAAAACTTCAGACAACTACAAATGCAAAGTTCGAGGCTTATCCACCATCATCTTGCTCAATATATTTTTTAACACTTTGTTTATAGCCTCCACCTGACCATTGGCCTGAGCATAATAAGGAGTGGAATTTGTAAGCTTTATACCGTACTCCGCTGCAAAGGCCTTAACTTGCTCCCCACAAAAAGACTTTGCCTGATCAGTGTTATACTTTCAGGCAATCCAAACCTATGCACAATGTGTTTTTTTATAAAACTAATCACAGCCGTTTTATCTACTGAATTTTTTGGAACAGCCTCAACCCATTTTGTAAAATAATCAGTGGCCACAATCACAAAATTATGTTGGCCTGAAGATGGAGGATATATCTTGCCTATAACATCAATCGCCCAACCTCTAAAAGGCCAGGGTTTTATAATGTATCGCAAATCAATGGCCGGAGCATGTTGAACCGGGCCATGTTTCTGACAAGCACTACACCCCTTAGCATATTCTATACAATCTTTCAAGATTGATGGCCAATAATAGCCATGTCTTCTTATTAACCACCTCATTTTTAACCCGGCCTGATGAGCACCACAAATTCCCTCATGAACCTCGGCCATAACTAGCATTGCCTCATCTTTTCCAAGGCATCTAAGCAACAAACCATCACTCTTTTTATACAATTCCCCTTTATACATCACAAACTGAGTAGCTAGCAACCTCAACTTTCTATCTTTTACCCCATCTGGATTCAGCAATCTAATCATGATCGGTGTTCTCCAATCACTAGAATCTGGATCAATTGCCATCACCTCCAAATCTAAACCTCTATCACGAATAGATGGTAAAACCCTTTTTTCTACCAAAATAGTTCTTTGGCCTAAACCATCTCTTATTTTCAAGCCTGAAGCCAACTGAGCTAACTCGTTAGCCTCCTTATTAAGATCCCTTGGTTTAAATATTAACACTACATCATCAAATAGATTTAGCAACAGGGAAGCAGTAGCAAAATAAGGTGATAATGCCCAACTGCTACATTTGAAAGTACCAGCCAACTGGTTTATAACCAATTAGCTATCCCCCACAATCTCTACATTCACCACATTCATCTCTTTCATAATCTCCAGGCTGATAATTAATGCTTCATATTCGGCCTGATTATTACTGCACTCGAAGTCTAATTGGAAATCATATTCGTACCTTTGACCACCGGGAGAGGTAATGACAATTCCTACTCCACACATTTTCTCCATCCTAGAACCATCAAATTCCAGTATCCAGGCCGACAAATCTGCATACCCCAGATCCAGTTCGATTTCCTTTTCTTCAATGTCTATAGGATGATCAACCAGAAAGTCTGCTAGCGCCTGACCTTTTACGGATTTTGAGGAACATGCCTTAATGCATATCCAGAGATTGGGAAAGACCAACGGCCGATTCTATTTCTAGAAATAGGTTTAGATAGCATATACTTCACCAAATCATTTTTTGAAATAATGGAAATAGTATGATTAGCAAAGTAATGCTGCAACTTCATAACAGTATGGAAAATTACAAAACAAGACTTTTCAATAAAAGTATAATTTTGCTCAACACTTGTCAAAGTCTTGCTAAGATAATACACAGCCTGCTCTTGTCCTCTGTCATTGACTTGAGCTAACATGGATCAAATGGACTTCTCGGCCGCTAAAACGTAAAGTCTGAGTCCACAGCCTGGAGAAGGTGGGATTAAGACCGGTGGACTTGTCAGGTACTGCTTAACACGATCAAAAGCCTCTTGATGCTCTTTCTCCCAAATGAATTCTTCCGTTGCCCGTAATTTCAGCAACGGCGAAAACACTCCTATTTTCCCTGCAAGATTAGAAATAAATCTCAGCAGATAATTAATTTTCCCCAAAAACTTTTGCAACTCCTTCTTATTTTGAGGAGGCTTAGCTTCCATGATAGCCCTGGCCTTGTTTTTATCTACCTCAATCCCTCTTTGATGAACCAAAAATCCTAAAAAGTTCCCTGCCTTTACTCCAAAGGCACACTTTAAAGGATTCAATTTTAATTGATGTTTTCTCATTCTTATGAAGGCCTTTTTTTAAATCTTCTAAATGACACTTATTTCCTTTGGACTTAACAACAACATCATCAATATACACTTCCAAAAACTTGCCTATCATGTCATGAAATATTGAATTCATAGCCCATTGGTAAGTTGCCTCGGCATTTCTCAAGCCGAACGACATTACTCTCCAAGCGAACATTCCTACGGCTCCTGGACATCTAAAGGCTGTTTTAGGTATATCTTCCTCATCAATAAAAATCTGGTTGTACCCAGAATGGCGTCCATAAAAGATAAAATCTCATGCCCAACATCCCGATCCACTAACACATCGGCCACCGGTATGGGATACTCATCCTTAGGAGTTGCCAAATTCAGATGCCTAAAGTCCACACATACTCTTAATTTGCCATTTTTCTTAACAACAGGGACTACATTTGATACCCACTCAGCATACCTGATTGGTACTATGAACCCTGCTTTCAAAAGCTGCTCCACCTCCTCTTTAACCTTTAAAGTAACCTCAACTGTCATACACCTTGGTGGCTGTTTAAATGGCCTGAAACCTAGCTTGATTGGTAATTGGTGCTCCACCAACTTGCGGTCTAGCCCGGGCATTTCGTGATAATCCTAAGCAAAGCAGTCTTTAAATTCCTTCAACAGAGTAATCAACTCCACTTTAAAACCATTATCTAACAACTGGCTGATAAACATGGGTCTTTTTTCTCCATTCTCTCCCAAATCAACTTCCTCCAAAGGGTCTTGAACATCAGTCTTAAGGTCATCAAGTTTGGCTGGTGCCAACTCCAATTCTTCTAGGCCAATCTCCTCTTCTTTTGATTCTTCCTCAACCTCCATAATACATTCTGCTTCAGAAACATCAAACAAGCTTTTCTCTTTGGCATATACAAACAATCTTTGAGAAAGAGCTGCCAAACACTCTTCCTGCTCACTCCTCTTGGTCGTACTATTCATGAAATCTCCTCTATAATGCATTTCTGCACCGGCCTGTAAGGAATTATAACATTGGGCCGGTGAATTTCCTTTATCACTTTTTCAACTGACTCAAAAGGAAAAGAATTCACTTTTGTAGTCATCTTCTTTGGATTTCCATACTTGTCAGTTCCTACAAACTTGATTGGGCCAACCTCTTCACCATAAAGGTATGCTTCTGTTAAATTTGATCCGGCCAGAAATGGTTTCTGGTCTGCCTTCACGATCTCTACTTTGTCACCATTCCAAAAGATCAGAAACTAGTGCAACGATGATGGAACACAACAATTGGAATGTATCCAATCACGACCGAGCAATGCATTATAAGACGAAGTTGAATCGACCACAAAGAAGGCCGACAAAGACTCCCTGTTTCCAACCGCCAAGTATATTGGAAGTACACCTTTTGCCTTGGTTATTCCACCAGAAAAATTTGCCATTGTAACCTCTGAAGGGATCAAATCTTTTTCAGTTTTCCCCAAAGTCTTAAGCATACTTGAAGGCAAGATATTAACAGCTAGCCCATTATCCACTAAGACACGTGAAACAGGGCTGCCATTCATATGAACGTTGATGTATAACGGCCTCAAATGCTGAGTCATAACTTCAGATGGCTTTTCAAAAACCATCATTTTTGTTTCTTCTTTTTCCTTCTTCTCTTTCATCGAAACTAGACTCATTAAGGCCGCTGGGGCCTGAGCATCTACTACATCTCCAGCCATATACTCACTTTGATCTGGCTTGGCCTGAAATGAGAGTGGCAAAGTAAAACCATACTGCAGCCAACAATAAGAGGTAAAGATCCGAACTGAATAGTAAATGACTCCTCATCCCTTTCTTCAACTTCAGCTTTGTCCTTCTCCATAACCACCTCTTTGCCTTTTCCTTCTTCAAGCCAAGAATCTGGTTCAATTCTTTCTACAACAGACAAAATCCCAATCTTCGCTTTTTCCTCGACTCTGTCAACCATTATTTCCTCCACTTTTCCTCGGCCTTCACCTTTCCTTCGTTCTGAAGCTCTACAACGCTGCATCCTTCTTTTCTGACTTCTGGAAAGAGGTTGTGGAAATTTGGGATGTTGCAGCCTTGTCCAAACCCCTTCTTTAGTCACAGAAGGCTTAACTGTTCTGGCAGGCCTTGAAATTTCACCTTCATCAGCATTCAACTGCAAAACATTGTTAATCTGGGGATTGGATTCCAAAGGTTTCCGATGCTATGACCAATTCCTCTTATCCACCAGGGGCATTGGTCTCACAGGAACATAGGGCCGTGGATTTCCACCAACGTGAAGATTAGGCCGATTATAATGAGGCCTAAACTGCTGTTGGCATTGAACACACATCTAGGATTGATTTCTTGGACTATTCATTGTAGGCCTCTGACTATATTCAGGCTTTGGAGGAATTCTTACACCATGGACTTCATGATTCCTGAAATTCCTCAGATCGACTGAAGCGACATTCACTGCCAGAAAAGGATCTGAAGTTACCACTATATCATCTTTCTTTTCAGGAAACTTCAACATCCCATGATTAATCCCATCTTGAACAAGATTCTGGAACACTACACAATTGTTGGTGGTATGAGATTTTACCCCATGCCACTTGCAATATTGTTCGGCTTATGACCTTCCAGCACTCTAAGATATTTCCCTGCCAACAAATGATCAAAGATATCACTTGCTTTTGAGATATCAAAAGTATACTTTTTCCCCACGTCCATTGGGTTCCTCCTGGCCGTTGTTGCAGTCGGCGGAGGCACCTCAACATCTTTTCTTTACAAAGCTGGGCATACCATTGGCCTTTGGCCAATGATTTCTACAAGATCAACTTCATAGTTAGGATCCTGAAAACAAGTTCCATAAGAAGAGCTGTTATATTGATCAACTTCTTTTAACAATCTTTCATATCTCGAGGTCCTGGTTGATAACTCAAACAGATCCTCAAAATCTACACCTTCAAATTTCTTTCTGAGATCAAAGTTCAGGCCGTTTTGAGCCAGCCTAACAAATTCAGGCTCTGGTAATGGTATGATACATTTTGTTCTAGCCCTCTTAAAATAAGAAATATATTGCTCAGATGTCTCCCCTGGCATTTGTCTAAACCTAGACAAATCTGCCATGGTCACCTCAGGTTCAGATCGATAGAATTGCATATGAAAACTCTCCTCTATATCTCCCCAAGATTGAATAGAATTCAGAGGCAAGTTGATATACCAAACAAAAGCAGGGCCAGTTAAGGAATTCCCAAACAGCCTGAGTTTATAAAACTCATTGTTTGCCAACTTTCCGCATTGAATGGTAAACCTACCAACGTGTTTAACAGTAGAGCGACGTTCTTCCCCAGAAAATAAAGAAAAATCAGGGCATCTAAAGCCTCTAGGAAATTCATTACATTGGTCAATCCACTCCGGATAAGGCTTTCTATACATTGGCCTACGAATTCTTCTATTAGGATGATGGCCAACATATTGCTCGATCATATTCATAACTTCATTACGGTCAAGCCGACCGTTCTGAGGATTTCCATAATTTCTTTAGCCATGCCTTTGGCCTGTATATTCAATAATAGGCAAATTGTAATTATCAGAAACTGGCTCTTGTGGCCTAAAATGGCCGCTGTTTGGCACAACATTAGAAAACTGCCTATTGTCTCGGCCTACAGTAGAGTCTGGTGGAGTTTGAACTCTATATGGCCTAGGTTCATTTTCAAACAGAGGGTTTGTCACCCTTTCAACAACTTCTTTCCCCTTAGGAATTTGAACAATTAAAGGACTTTGGTCATTTGCTCGGCATACAGTTTCTTGGCCGATGGAAATACCATTTTTCTTACCCCTTCCCCCTTGGGAAGTCTCAGTTACTGGTTGGTCTACTTGACCAACCCTAAAAGGTGGAGGCACATAAACTTCATCAGGCCGAGGAAGTGGTGACCTTGAAGAAGGATTGACAATATTCACCCCACTCGCCTTTTCTTGGCTTGAGTCCGTAGGACTCTTGCTTGGTTTTTCTTTGTCTAAGAGTGCTTGAATAGCATTGGTTAGCAAACCAAGTGCCAATTCAATTTTAGTCGCTGAAACTTCATTTTTTTTAGCAGATTCTTTAACTGAAATCACAAGGCCTTGCACAGCCTCAGACAATTGACGAAAAGCTCCAGTCTGCTCATCAGAATTTTTCTTACTTGAGATCATAAGGCCTTGCATAGGCTCGGACAAATCCCTGGACATATCCTTAATGGAATTGTAGGGACATCCTCAAGTGAGCCTTCCTCTTCAGAAGGTTGTTGCATGTCCTTCCAAGGCGCTTCCAGTCGCACGAGTGTTTCTTTTCGACATTGACACCTACGGTCCCACTGGGCGTACCAAAATAGTGTTCGCACTAAAAGTGGTCTTCCTAGGTCGGTGAATTTTGCGGGCGTGCCAGGGCCAAGTTCAGCCCGAAGTTGTGCGTACACAACCCCTTACGATTTGGGAATGGATTGTTAGGCAATTGCAAAAGGAGAAGGGGTTCTTCCTTTAAAGTTCTGGCGTGAATGTCACAAAAAAGAAATAAGAAAACATGTAAATGTTAAACTGAAATGAAAAGAGTTGAGAACACATTACCAGACATAATCTGAAAATGAAATCCACAAAGCTTGAATTCCAAATACGAACCAAAAGCAATTATAGTACGAAATTGTTTGCAAGATTGAAAAGAAACCGATTACAAGAAAGAGTTTGAAAGTTGATCTAATTAAAAACTACTCCTATGATTGAAAGATCCTGAGAAGGATTGCTGGTTGTGGAATCTTCAATTAGTCGTCATTTTTGCATTTTATAGTGGGCTGACTTTCCTTCAACTGCCTGGACGTTTTTCTCCCATAACTGCTGTAGTAGTTACTCCATTTTCTGCAGAAAAAACCAACCTCCACTGCCCACGTTTTAGGCTTGCTACTCCCACAATTGTAGCTTCTTTATGCTCCATGCTTGCCCCATGATTGCAGTTACAGCCCACCTCTCTTCCACGTTTGGCAGCAACCCTATTTTCTCTCGCCCATGCTCTGTTTTCCTTTTATTTATGCAGCTGCAGTTGTAAAGCCACATATGCATAATTCTCGCCACTTGTCCTTCTTCCATAAGCCACAATTTCCAGTCAGCACAGCCCAGTTGTCATCCATGTGGACCAATCCCATGGTCTCTTGCCAAAATTCAAATTTATCAGAAACAAAAACCTTTTATACTTTTCATAAAACTTTAAAATATAAAGTAAACAGGGGATAAAAAGCAAGTCTAATGCACACAACAAATTTCGATATGTAACTTATTCTGAGAACCTGATGGGAAGCCAAGTACAATAATACAAATTGTCCTAAATGGTGTTACTTGGTGTTTTTACCCGGTTAATTAAGTTTGGATAATAGCATATAAGAGTCTCGATAATGTGAAAACAAATTGAACTACCCCGCTCAATACCCATATTTTGCAACACATACAAATATAATCAGTAGATAATTTAATATTGTGCATATATAATGGATTCTGCTAGCTTGGTTAAATGTAGATAAAAGAAAAAAAGAAACGTGGAATTGATAAAAAATAAATAAATAAATAAAAGAAAGAGACCGATATTTGGAATGCACGGCATTTATGCATGGGAGGTGTATCCAATTTAATGGAAGGCTTAAGAAAACGTGAATCATACAAAAATGTTATTATTAATTTTTTTTTTTTTAAATGTAAAAGAATTGGTCCCCCAATTTTGACTCATATATGTAAATGTGGGTGCTTGTGAGAGGATTAGGGAACACAAATTTTAAAAACAATCCTTTGAGACCGTTGGATCTTGTGGTAATCAAATAGATATAATCTGATCTAGTTTAGGAATCAAATAAAGATATTGAAGCTGGCTCTTAACACTAACTAGAAAACGAAACAGTAATTTGCTCCTATTGAACATCTGGGAACAAGCATGGAATGACCATTGGATCTTTTGCGGAGATGAACTTGCAGCCTCTTCTCGATTCCAACGATGGCATGCTACAATTCGAACGATCGATCCCTTCCTTAAAGTGACCACAAACTCCCATTCGAACCAGACCTCACTTGTGTTTTGCTAGGGGTTTGTTGGGTACCCTGTTTTGATTGTTCGTTTTTGGTGGAAGTTTCGTCTCACTGTAGGTGTATTGTAATTTTTTAATATAACAAAAAATAATAAATTTTTGCCCATCCAAAAAAAAAAAAAGACGCTTAATAATTTGGTATACAGTGAGTAGATGCACATCGTTTTTTTAAAATTTTTTTTAAAAAAATGCCAAACGAAAGAGAATTCATTCGGAGAAGAGAGAGCCCATAGCAACAGGCCAAAAGCAGAAACAAGAAGGACTACTAAACATGCAACGAGGTAAAGCGAAAAAAAAAATACAAAAAATAATAGCGAACCTGTGAGCTACCTGCACTGCACCGCCCAACTCTTCTCTTTTGGCATCTGCCAATTTAAATTATCCCATACTCGAACAATAAATTCCTAAGGAACCTCCTAGGCCTCCTCAGGCCAGGAACATGGCTTCCCATTGGGTCGACAAACCAATAGACAGTTAAAACCAACGTGGGGCAACCGACCATGAGGTAGGCACTAATTGCAAGTCCAATCGACTTGGTCAGCTCTATGTACATACCTGTCGCAAAGGCTAATGCCATGCTTGTCAGGGCCGTGAAATTGAATACACGAGACAGTCTAACATATTTGGCGCTGTTGGTAGACAAAGATCGAACAATTTAGAAGATACACTGTGGCAACCGAGAAACAAAATGCGGTGGTATCAAATATGATGAACGCTTTGAAAGCTGCTCTGTCTATGAAATTTGCCATTCCTGGGTCAGTGCCCACACTATTATTATAGCCGCCAGGCATTGTGAAGGCTGCGGCAAAGGTGACAGTCGCGATGAGCATCGCCACCACTAGTTGAAAATCGAACATAACTTTTCTTGAGTTGTCAAGACCCTGATAATTCGCAGTGACTGAGGCAAATTTTCCCTTCTCTACAGCCTCTGAGTTGTCGGGACCCTGATCATTTGCAGTGCCTGAGACGGATTTTCCCTTCTCTATAGCATCTCCTTTCATTCTTTTTCTTAATTTTGTGTCAATCCAGTGTTGTCCAAACGTTAACCCATGAGGACCGTGTTTCAACTGATAATGGACCTTTGAATTTTCAAAATTAACCTAAAATATATATGCATATATAGAAAACAGATTAGACAACTTATTACCTTTCAGTGATCACGTTACAACTTAATACCATATAAAGGACAATGTTTGTCAACTTATTACAAATTGACCGTATACGTAATTCAAAATAACTATTAGTTTCCTTTATTTGATATTAAATTGCGAAACTATCATCAAGAAAGAAAACTATTAAGAAATTTTTTTGAAATCTTCAGGTGGGGTATTTGCCCCACCCGCTAACATGCTGCCTCCGCCCTTTGGGAAGGGGTGTCGATCTATCTAGAGGAGCTTGCCGAGGGGTGCTTACCTAGAGGTGCGGGGCTGCTAATCAATTGGATTATGAATTTGGACTATCACTGACTTTTTGCTATCGCCTAATCAATGCCAATAATTTATTGTACCTCTGGTTCTTGTGATATAAACATGTCGAATGCTGTAAAGGACTCGTTATTTGTAGCAAGCTTGTCCACTCTTCTGTCACGCGAAAGAATCGAGATAATACTGTATTTGTTGTAAGCAACAGCCAAATGCAAAGGAGTATTTCCTTCTTTATCTGGTTCGTTTATAAGGCCAACGAGCTCCAATACCTCCAACATGTATTTAACCATTTTTTCCTTTCCACCTATGACTGCGACATGAAGTGCTGTCCGTCCTTGGTCATCGTGCAATTCCCAAATATAGGGACAACTTTGAATCAACTCTCGCGTCACATCTACCTCGCCTTCAAAGGCTGCAAGGTGAAGAGGGGACATTTCATCTCTGTCAGAGAGGTAAGCGGCAGAATTATCACATTGCAACAAGAGTCGAACGGCTTCAAGGTCACCCAAATATGCAGCATAGTGGAGAGGTGTCCACTTTAATATGTCTGCTTCTTTGATCATATCTATTCTTCTCTCCACTAGTATTTTCATAATACCTGGAGTCTTAAAATAAAATGATTATGTGTGGGTTAGATCAAAATTTTTGAGCCACACTTCTTTAAAAATTAAATAAATAATTGATAAGGAATCAAGGGTACGGTGGACATGTGAGGTGAAAGAAGAAAAATAAATAACGACGTCATGTGAGCACACCAAGTTTTATGTAACACTTATACATACTTGAATTAGACCAAGAAATAGTAGATGCCACAAACAGTTGTAATAGTAGATGCAATTTTGGATTTGAATTGGACCAAGAAATCAAAACTGCACTGCACAAAAATTAGGAGGCACTAAAATAAAATAATTTGGTCACATTCAAATAGAAAAAGGTCAAATTTAGTGAGTGAGTTCAAAATTTTGGATACATAAATAATTTGATGACTAAAATTTAGCTAAAAATCTAGACAAAAAATATTTAACACGTGTGAGTATCATGCATGATTCTACACCATTAATTTGTCATTCGGAACAAATTAGATGTTGAACTTTTAGTTATGCCTATAATCGGACATAAAAAATAATAATTATCTTATATTTTAATTGATGCAACTAACATCAAGCATCAGACCCAAAAAAATAATAAAAAAATAAAAAATAACCACACAGGCCTACTACTAGTAATGAGAAATAATTAAGAAATGATAGAAGTACAATTACCATAATGAGAATTAAATACGGCTTGATGCAAAGCATTTGTGCCATTTTTGCCCCCACAAGGAGATGCCGGATAATTTTTTAGGATATGAAGTATGATACCAGAAAACCCTCCCACCGCAGCAAGAAACAGTGGAGATTGATCAGCATTATTTACCAGTTCCAACAATCCAACATCTGCTTTTGTTAACAACTTCACTATACCAAAGTGACCATTTCTCACCGCAACATGCAACGCGGTTTCCTTCTTTTCCAGATTCGTCATCCTCAGCAGTTCTTTCAGCACATCGACTGCTTGGCTTTCGACATCTTCGTTTTCTTATGTTCTTGCACTGTTGATGAGGATTTCTACTAATTCCAAACACCCTATTCTCGCTGCTACATGTAGTGGGCTGTCACCCTTTGCGTTGGCTTTCAGGAGGAGTGAAGAGCAGAGGCCAAGGACCCGTTCTGCAAACTCCTTTTGTCCAGAATTCACAGCAACGTGAAGAACAGTGTTTTTCTGGGGTGTTACTTGGTTGAAATCCAATTTATGAGCTAATTCCATCTGGCGGAGGAAATCAATGTCGCCCGATGCCGCTGCTTTGAACAATTTCCAATCCATTGCTGTTGGATTCGAGCAATTTTCTCTTCTCTGCTATTTATTAATAAAGGGAAGTCGAAGGAAGTCACAATAGTCAATGCAGACAACATGTTGTATACAGGGCCCTCTGCGGTCCAGTTCACATACAGACACACAGTGGGGGTCTACGCGGTCTGTATAATGAGTCAACCCAGTCATGGACAGGGGCATATCTGCGTGCACTGCAACTTCGTCAAAAAGAGTATCAATTTTTTTTTTTTTTTTTTTTTTGGTGAATTACACACGCTCTTAGAGTTAAAACCAAAACATCCACAAACTCCACACCCATATTAAGATGGTGCATGCCATTAAATCAACCATTAACCCTTAGAGAAAGTCTTTTACTTTACTGTTTCTTATATAAAAAGGTTATTTAGTCGTCTTGTTCAATAACTCTGACATAAATTAAGAAAGGAGTTATACAATTAAAAATAAGAAAATGATAAGGGGTTAAAAATAAATCATAATAATAAAATAAAATAATATTGGCAAAAATAAAATAAAATATCTATGGTAGAACCGTAGAATAGTAAGATAGAAACTAAACAATAAAAAACGCAGATCCATTGCAATCAAGAAACTAAGTCAAACAAAAAGGCCAAAAAAGAAGAATAACGCGTTGTTGGCTGTTCACGATTCAAAAAAACATGTCCCATGTGCACTAAAAGTTTAGCTCAACTCTCAAAACATGTCACATGTCGCGTTGACTGTCTCAAACATACCCCCTCCCCATATTTTGTTTCGAATCTTAATCATTCATATCCTATCATCTAAGGGTTGAAGTATGATCCAGGTTTGTTTAACGTTTTTAATTATATATATATAAAATATTAGTTTTATTTTTGATGTGTCCATTTAGTTTTAAATCTTAATATAATTCAATTCTTGAATGGAAAAAAATCTTAGTTCATATTTTGACCCCTCCTAAGATGAAATTCTGGTTTCATCCGTGAGGACACGGACTAATCTATAAAGTCCAAGTTTTGTGTTGACATATATGCCCAAGTCCTTGAATTGTTCAAAGATTTGAGAATCTGCTAAGATGTTTTGGAGTGAAGTTTTCTTTTTTACGGGCTCACTCATTTTTTTAGGAAGGTAAGAGATCAAAGTTGCCCATACCATAAATGTTTATTGCATACACAATCATTCAAGGTATTTAAATTAAGTGTATGGTTGATTTGAGGTGTTTCAATCAGGAGCTTATTGAGCTATTCTTGACACTTTAATCGATTGGGGTCTTACCCGAATTGATCGGTAGTACTCTAGATTGTTCAAATAGCCTCTGCCATACCCTGATCAATCTGGGTTGGGGGCCGATCGATTGATGCTTGCTTAGAAAGTGATATTCCATTATGGCACCCCCAAAATCAATTGGGCTTGGACCCGACCAGATCAATCGAGATTCGTAAATTCTAATTTTTCTACTTCTAAATACCTTCCTATTTTATTCCTTTCTCTTGGGGGTACTTAGTCTTTATATATAAAAGGTTTTTTAATAGAGAAATGTATGCAAGCCTCTCCCAATTAAGTTTTTCATTGTTCATCATTATCTCATCTCTCTAGAGTACGTTAACCTAGGTTTTTACTCATATGCTTTAGAGACCATGCAAACCACATCTTATTCACAACCTTGAGTGTTTGTAAGACCGTTGTGACGGTGATCGAGCTTATGAGTTTGTGATTAATAGCATTGCTATGAAAAAAGTTGAATTGGTTACAACCAAAGCTGTGAAAACGAAGATTAATCAACGGATCATGAGAATGAAGCTAACTACATGAGCCCTTGGGTCTATAAGTGCGCCTTGTACTCGTTGATTTCATAGTGGATTTGCTTCAACTAGACGAAGTCCCATGGTTTTCCTCATCTAGGGTTTTCCACATAAAAATCTCTTATTCATCTATCAATTGCTTATTTTGCCAAACCCATTGTTAGGTCAGATAATCCCCCCAACGATGGGTTTGGCAAAATATGATTTCTACAAAAAGGGGATTTTGGTCATAGCCCCATGCTATAAGAGTTTTTTAACAATAGTTCTATAAGCAAATTCATTAACCTCATAACCCATTTTGACACCAAGCACAAAATTATCATTCTCTCACAAAAATATCATTTTTCTTATCTTTGTTTCCTTACGAATGGTGTTTTCATTTCCGCAAACTAATAGATCCATCTTTTTTAGTTTTAGCCACAATCACTTGACCCAACACCTCCAACCTTTGTCCCAACTCCCAAACTTCTAATAAAAACCATGGATCACTTTTGCACTCTCCACGCCCCCCCCCCCCCCCCCCCCCCCCCCCCCCCCCCCCAAAAAAAAACAAAACAAATAAAAAAAGAAAAAAAAGATACAAATAAAAAACTCATTTTTATGTTGAGAAGAGTAACATATTATTATAACCTCTCCGTACCCAAGGTAATAAAATAAAAAAATAAAAAAATAAAATTCTTATTTTTATGTAAAGAATGATAACATGTTACTGTCTAACAGTACATAACAAAATAGTGATATGTGACTATTTAACAACATAATTTACATGAATAAATCTTCTTCTTCTTTTCTTTTTTTTTTCAGAATTACCTAATCATAATGGATATTATTTCGAAGATCACAACAAATAAATTCCAAAAATACAAGTTTTATCAAAACGGATTTTTATCTTCTAAGTTATAAGCTTTTAAAAATTAGAAAATTAGAAAATAAGTTAGTTACAAAAGGTGCCCTTAATAACAAAAAAGGGAGTGCCCCTACATGCAAATATGAGTAAATTAGGATTTTTCAAAAAAAAAAAATATGAGGTTACTACAAATAAGAATACTCCGATGTGGACTAAGGGGTTAAATAATCTTTTGATGGAGTTATTATTAAAGTCATTCTTCTAAATAGGGTTATTGCCAATTTTCTCTATAAAAATATATGGAAGGGTATAAGAGAAAAGTTTTATATAAGGTGTAAGTTGATCCTTCCCTTATATATATATGTCAAACGAGGGGTATCCTCAGTCCTTAGGTCCAAACTAATCTTTACGTGATGCACAAACCACCAGCAACTCGTGCATCAAATAATGATGAAGTGGAGATTAATAGCTGTGCAGTAAATTAAAAGGTCCTTTGAATAACCAAATGTAAGTTTTTAAGAAAAAATTTCTACTTTTAGTAGCTTTATTTTTAGGTTTTCCATTTCCAAAATGTTTATGACTTTGACAATTAGTTATTTTAAGAAGGGTGTTGATTCACTCAAACGACAAATTAAAGTATAGCTTATGATTACTCAAAGTAAAACACTTTCATCTCAGCATATTTAAATTTTAAAGTATCCCAAGTTCGAACAACTTGTTCCTAAAGTACCTTCTCAGCCCATCAAGGCCAGGAACAGGGTAGCCAACAGGGTCACAAAACCATTCCACCAGAAAAATTAACACGAGGTACCCGGCCAGCACATCAGCAGCAATTGCAAGTCCAATTGACTTGGCCAGCATTACATGCATGCCTGCTACAAAGGCCAATACCATACTTAGCATGGCCATGAAAATGCACAAAATACCTTGTGAAAGGAATCGGGCCGTCTATTGTAGCCCAAGTAAGAAGCATAAAATAGAAGATGCACTGCTGCAGCCGAGAAACAAAATGCAGTGGTATCACATATTATGAAAGCTTTGAAAGCCAATTTGTTTATGAATGTTGGCATTCCTTCGTCAGGGCCGTCATTTTTATAAGTGCCATTTTCTTGTATTGCTTACTCATAATGATTATAAATTCATACACAATAGACAATGAAAATTCAGTTGTCATGGACTCATGGGACATCCAATTATAGCATAATATAAATAAATCAAGAGTAATAATCAGTGGAATCCTTGCTCGTGGTATAATAGTCTAGTAGTATTCTCTTCACTTGTTGAGGGAGCGTTCTTGGGTTTAAGATTATGAAAATGCAGTGATACTCATTTACTGATATATATAAAAGAAGGCTAGGGGTAAGATTAAATTTTATCGATTGTTAAAAATAAATAAATAAATAATTGGTGGAATCCATTTTGGGTCCTGTTTGTGTCTAAATGGAAATGGAATTAATTTAATGGCTAAAATTGTTTAACAGCTATTTTTTTGATGCCTTAATGCACGCGGGAGGAACCTCTATCTAGAGAGTTTCAATAGTTATACCAAGGAAATGGGGGAAGCACCGAAGGAAGCATGATTAAGTCAGCTATTTTTTTCTACTAATGCAAACGATCTCAATTAAATTTCATTGAGATCAATTTTTTAGTCAGTTTACGACCTTCTTAAATTACTCTATTCAAAACGACAGATTACTATGTTCACAAAATTATATGCGCACAGAAAATAACGAAACAATTCAATTTTCAAAGACCATCCAAACAAATCCTAACTCTCCGTTTGGAATAGAGGAACTTGGGGAGAATGAAAAGGAATTCGTTTCCATTTTTGGAGTAATAGTAAGTGAAATCATTTAGGTCCCGTTTGTGAATGCAAATCGTATTGATTTTATGAAGCCAAGAAAATTTTAGGATTGCTAGTGTATACTCCCCAGGGATGGCAATGGGACGGGTTTTTCGGAAACCCGCCCCACCCCTATCCTAAAGGGACGGAATGTTATATGTAAGCATGAGTGGGATGAAGTTGGCTTTTACATCCTTAACCCAAATCAGGTTTGGGACGGAACTAGGAATTGTTAAATCTAGCCCACCCGCCCCAAATACTATTAAATATATCAAAATTCTATATATAATGTGTATTTTATGTGTAAGCTATCCATAATTCATTATCAATGTGAGATTAGTAATAAGTAATAGACTTTGGTAAAACGTTGTCCACCACTACAAATAGATGAAAAAGTGGTTGCACATGCATGCATACCAAATATGTTTATCTATGTTTTTTGTCTTACAATTGAACATTTAAATATTTTTACCCATACCTGTCCCACCCCTTGTTGTAGTCATGTTCCGCAACGCCCCAATATGGGGTTGTGCCAGGGTTGGGACAATATTTTAGTTTCGTGGGTTTGGATTGTCCCGTCCAAACCTGTCCCTACTCCCTCTCATCCACCCCAAAATTAAAATATATATATATATATATATATTTCTTTTCTTTTTTTAAGGTAAAGGGACTGCAAGCACAATTGAAGCACTTTGGAATTTGAAACTTTGCGTGAGGCTATTACGCCATTACGGTATCCGTTAATTACGCTTCTTTAAAACACCTGTAAATTCCTTTGTAGTACAAAAGCACTTGAAGACTTGAAGTACTACCTTAATAGAGAATGTTGATGCCCATTACGCACGAAAGGCATATATGCCATGCATGGATCTGTGCGACGATTGTCTGACTAGCATGTTGGTCAGTCATTGCCCATGCATTAATTACTAATTGAGACATGCAAATACATGCCCAACATGGAGGCTCTCATGTGATTATATGGACATGTATCTATGTGATTAGAGTGATTCTTCTGTGTAACGATGGTATGGCGTCTAATAGGCTTTTGATCGAGACCTAATTTTATGAAGGATACATGATTAATGGGATGGATCAACGGTTTACTTTGCCATTCATGATGAGTGATGACAACTACCATTTTCTTAAATTGCCTTCTTCACCATAATGAAGTTATTAACAAAATTTTAACCCAAAAAAACAAAAAAAAAATAATAATAATAATAATATCTTTGGACTAGTTTGTAACCTCACAATAATATGTTTTATAATTGCCAAAATATTGTAGTGCACCGTTTGGACTAGTTTGTACCCGAGTTTTATTTTATTTTTATTTTTTTCTTTTCATGATTGGAGGACAGGAACCCTAGACTTACCTAAATCCTACTCCACAGTCTTACTAATTGAACTAAGGCTCGTCAATGTTTAATCCCATCTTTGCGTTCTTCATGAAAAATTACATGTGCAACCACATTGAAAATTCAATCTAGCTTATCTTTAATTATTTTCATTTTTAATTATTTGCTTGCTTGCAGATCAATGATGGGCCAATGGGCCTTGGGCCTAATGGCATTTTTTCCCTATGGGAATGGCTATTGCAACCCCCCATTCTTATCACCCCACCCCCCATGCTATTGGTTTTTAAGGTTTTATGCAAAATATAAAAGGTTTTTTATGAAAACCAGCGTGATGTTCATTAAAAAACATCATTTTGAACAACTTTGTAAAAGAAATTTTTTCCTAAATCTATCGTTTAAATATACTTTTTAGCCATTTATAGCATTTATTTCATTTTTTGCCAAAAAGTCTACCTAAACGATAGATTTTGAAAAAATTTTCTTTTGCAAAGTTGTTCAAAATGATGCTTTCTAGTGGCCCAAGCGAACTTTTTTTGCAAAAACCTTTTATATTTTTCATGAAATCTTAAAAACCAAAAAAAAAGGGGTGGGGTTATAAGAATGGGCAATAGCCATTCCCTTTCCCTATAAAAGTGGAAGGATTTCAAGTTAGAACAACATAAGTATGATTACTAAAGGTAAAACAATTTCATCTCAGCATGTGCCATTTTAAAGTATCCCATATTCAAACAACTTGTTCCTAAAGTACCTCCTCAACCCATCAAGGCCAGGAACAGGGTAGCCAACAGGGTCACAAAACCATTCCACAAGAAAATTTAACACGAGGTACCCCGCCAGCACATCAACAGCAATTGCAAGTCCAATTGACTTGGCCAGCATTACATGCATGCCTGCTACAAAGGCCAACACCATACTTGGCATGGCCATGAAAATGCACAAAAATACCTTGTGAAAGGAATCGGATCTGGCCGTCTATTGTAGCCCAGTATGAAGCATAAAATAGAAGATGCACTGCTGCAGCCGAGAAACAAAACGCAGTGGTATCACATATCATGAAAGCTTTGAAAGCCAATTCGTTTATGAATGTTGGCATTCCTTCGTCAGGGCCGTCATTTTTATAGCCACCAGGCATTGTGAAAGCGGCAGCGAAGGTGACCGTGGTGATGAGTGTTGCTACCACCAGATGGGCTTCGAACGAAGCTGTGTTTGATTCGTTGGGGCACTCCTTCGTATCGAATGAGATAGGGTATTTTTCCTTCTCTACGGCCTCTCCTTTCATTGCCATTTTTAAGTTTGTGTCAACCCACTATGGTGTGTCTGGTATCCCATGAAATGCATCTAACTGATGATAGACCTTTGCAACTGCAAGACTATCAATCTACATGGAATTTGAGAATGCTTTGAAAGGCCAGAGTTCAAATCCTATGAAATTCCTATTATTATTAGCATATCCTACTGCTACTCTTCATCAAAATTGAGAGGGTTAGACCGTTGGAAAGTCTCACATCCGATATCACCCAAATAGTGGGCTTAGTACGGCCTCATATACTAGCCTGTTTGGACCCTCCCTAATAACTTACGCCTTTTAAGTTGAAAACTTAACAAAAAGAGAAGGAATAAAAAAGGGCGAGCAGTTTCACCGCTTCCTTGAGAAAGTAATCACCCGATGCCAAAGATATAGTGTATACCTGGGGTTTTTTGGAATTATAACTGTCGAAGGCTGTGAAGAACTCGTTATTCATAGCAGGCTTGTCCACTCTTTCATCACGTGAAAGAATGGAGATAATGCTGTATTTTTCGTAAGCAATAGCCAAATGTAAAGGACTATTCCCCTCTTTATCTGGTTCATTTATAAGGCCAACAAGCTCTGGCACTTCCAATATGTACTTGACCATTTCTTCCTCTCCAGCCATGACTGCAACATGAAGAGCTGTTCGGCCTTTGTCATCAACCAATTCCCAAATATAGGGACAACATTTAACCAACTCTCGTGCCACATCTACATGGCCTACGCTGGCTGCAACGTGAAGAGGAGACATTTCATCTTTGTCGGAGAGGTAAGCAGCAGAATTATCACATTTCAAGAATTGTTGGACTGCTTCAAGGTAACCATAGAATGCAGCATAATGGAGAGGTGTTCGCTTGAATTTGTCTGCCTTTCTGATTAATTCTGGTTTTATCTTCACTAACTTTTCCAGAGTACCTTTAAAAAAATAAAAATAATAATAAAAAAATAAAAATAATAAAAAAAATAAAAAAAAGAAAAGAAGAAGAAGAAGAAGAAGACAACAGAGGAAAGACAGATATATGGAACAAAATTCATCTTAGGCGGAATGTTAAAGACATGACAAGCTCGTTCTAATGCAATGAAAAAAAAAATGAAGTACTCTTCATTTTTCATGTCATGTTCCAAAGCAAGCAATCAAATGTGATTTAATTATTTAAATAAGTTATTTAGGTAATGGAATTGTGGCACTAGACCACCAGGCCACTTGTCCTGCGCCTTACTCTCTTTCTATTATGTGTTATGATGACAGAATTTATCTTTGGTGAACTCAAATTAATATGAATGTTAGATATATTAAATTTTTATTTACTTAATGGAGGCTAGGTCTAAACTCTTGTAATTCACTTTATCATTTATATTTTTTATTGACTCCTAATTATACAAATTGCATTTAAATTGGTACAAATTGAGACACACATTGTGATAATTCCCAAATGCCAATGGGATCAGAACCCAGATGGCATCTCCCCTTTAGGAGAGTTGTAATTTCAACTCCTTTTAGATGTGTGTATACAGGGAAGGGTTTAAGGGGAAAAAACAAATGTTATCCCTTGTGTAGCCCAAGGACCCATTGGACTGTCCTTAGAACCAACAAAAATGATTCCCAAATGGAGCCCGCACTTGGGCTCAAATTAGGCCCAAATCGAGGATTGGCCAGATTTGAGCTCATAGTTCAGATGACTAGGAAGCACATGGTCTGGGCCTTGGCTTGACAAAATAGAAAATGGGCTGCCCTGCTGGCCATGTGACCAGTCAAAGCCCGACTAGGCTTCGCTAAGCCTTATACTTTTGGGCCTGGACAGCCCGTCCCATTGCTGACCCTTAAAGTCTATGCTGTTACAAGGGTTTCAACATAAATGGGTTAAATTCTAATTTCAAAGGGGAACAAAAGCCAACCCCTACTCTTCCTAATAACAAATCTAATAATGGAAACTTGGAAAGTAATTAAGAAAGTATAGGAGCAGTCATAGCACAAAAATTACCATGGCCATGGTGTCGTTGAAATACCGCTGCATGCAAGGAATTTATGCCATTGGTGCCCCCACAAGGAGACGATGGACAAGTTTCCAAAATATGAAGTGTGATGCCAGAAAATCCTCCCAACACAGCTAGAGACAGTGGAGATTGATAAGCATTATTAACCAAATCCAGCAACCCAACATCTGCTTCCAACAACACCTTCACTACACCAAAGTGACCATTTCTCACCGCGACATGCAACACCGTTTCCTTCTTTTCCAGATTCACCATCCTCAACAGCTCCTTCACATTGACTTCTTGGCTTTCCACATCTTCATGCAGTGTTTTTGCACTGTATGATGAGAATTTCTGATAATTCCAAAGACCCTGTCCTCGCTGCTACATGTAGTGGGCTGTCACCTTTTATGTTGGCTTTCAGGAGAAGCTAGTGATGGGCATAGGCCAATGACCTGTTTGGAAAACTCCTTTTGTCTGGAGTTCACAGCAATGTGAAGAACGGTGCTTTTCTGGGGTGTTACTTGGTTGAAATCCAAATTATGAGCTTCCGTTTGGCAGAGGAAATTCACGTCGCCTGATGCTGCTGCTTCGAACAATTTCCAGTCCATTTCTGTTGGATTGTGTAGCTTAAACGTGATAGATATATCTACAAATCATACTTAGGCTTTTAAAGAAATTAATTAGAGTTGTCTCAAACTTAGGAGCTCGGCTAGCAAATCGACAAATATATTAAATTTTGAAAAGCACGAATCCTTCATTACTTTCATATAAATTTTTCATACACCCAGTGCCTTGGTATAAATTTTTTCAAGTCCTCATATCAATTACTTCATCTTATCAGTTGGACCATGAGAAAGCAAATCGTACTGATTCAAACTTCAAAGCCAAGAAAAATTTAGGATTGTTAATTAGTGTCTTTTTCTCTTTCTTTCCTTTTTGTGTTTTTTTTCCCTTCTTTTCTGTTTGGTAAGCTGACTGCAAGAACTTGAGTTCTCGACTTTACGTGGGTCACCATTAAGGTATTTGTCCTTTGATTAATCTAGAGTTAATCAATTAATTAAGCTCCTTTAAACACCTGTAGATTCCTATAGAGCACAAAAGCACTTGACATCCTATACTTAATTAAGAATGAAGATCAATCCCCATTTAGTCGGATTATAAAGCACGAAAGGTATGCGCATTGCTTGGTTGACAAGAATCTAACTAGCATGTGGGTTTGTCACTACCAAGACACGCAGACACATGTCCAATATGTAAATCCCATATACTTTTATGAACACTTGTCTATGTATTTGAGTGTCCATCATTTGCCCTATTATTAGATTGCAACCCAAGATTGTAATAAAGATATAAAGAGGATACAGAACTATTGTTAAAAACTATGACCACAAAGATAGCTAAAATTATTCAACTAAATTGCTATTTAAAAGATACTAGTATGAACCCGCGCGATGCGCGGGAATCACAAATGAATATGAAGACAATAAATAGTTTAGTGATCCAGAGCTTAGGCCAACATGTTTTTATGTATGATTCAACTTTTTGCATCCCTACTTATGAAACAGTGTGTGTCCATCTTCCCATTAGTTGCCTTGGACAGTTAAGGGTTGTTACTTATACCCAATTTCTTTATGGCTCCCCCAAAAAAGAAAAAAAAAATGGAACAATCTGATTAATTGAAGACAAAATCTAGAAGAGTATAAATCAAATCAGGAAACTACTGGAAAAAATATTTAATTCTTGATTAAATATGTTGTCAAATACGTTTGAAAACTTACCAAATAAAACAATTGTTTATCTATAACAAACCAAACACTCATGATTCTCCTTTTACATGTCTTGGCAAAAGTGCTATGAACTTATTTTGATGACTAATACAAAAATGATTTTACAGGATCCCATGATTACTCATTGTTTATCTAGTCACTAACTAGTTATTTAAAAAATTAGTAATAGAAAATCTATACTAAATAATTGCTTATCTAGTCAGTATTTTCCTTCAAAAAGTAATAAAAAACTTATACTAAATAATAAAAGAAGAGATAAGGGAAAAGTGGAGGGGGAAGGAAGGTGTACGGGAAAGGGATGAGGAAAAAGTAGAAAAAGAGGGAAGGTTGTACCGTTAGGGGGGAAGGGAAGAAAAAAAAATTACTTATTTATGGGGGAGTTGCTGACATCATTTGTGGAGTCATTTGTGGGGCCAAAGAGAATGAGAGAAATGGAATTTGGAGGGAAGCTTTATCAATGAAACACATAAGCAAAGCCAAAAACTCTCTTTTGTAGTATAGTAATAGATTATTCATTGAGTAGGACCCACCATCTAGCGGGTTCCAATAGGCTTTTGATGCATATGAGGTCTAATTATATTGAGGATAATATTGGGTTTTTTTTTTTTTTTAATAATATATATCAAGGGTAATATTGTTAATCAAAAGCTTTTTTGTCTAAGGGACATTTATTATATGAAGTATAATGTATATGTATATATATGATGATTAGGTAAGCACGTGTTGATATAACTTATATCAATACCCGCATTGGTGGTTGTACTTCATGCATTGATGAGTTACGAGGTATATTAGGCCAATACACGAGGTACAACTCCCAATGCATGGTGTACAACCTCCAATACATGATACTGATATAACTTATATTAAGATGTGCTGAACTGATCGATCAGAACTGAATCACATAAGACTAACAAATACGTCATAGAATCACATATCGGTATGACAGATTAGAGGTAAGGAAATAAAATATAAGACTAACAAATACGTCACACTCCAAAAGTCACGATACTCCAAACTCATGTTTGTCATCAATAAGAGTTCTTCATTCATTTCAGCGGAAACTACAATTTCTCAGTTCCCAAAATAATAAGCCTCAACTTCCAAACATGAACCCATTTTCAAGCATTTCTAATCATTTCCCTTTTATTTGAGCATTTCTAAGCATTTCCCTTTCATGTCCTTCATACCTAGCTCCCAAGATTCAAAAAGATACATATAAAGAAACTAAGATTCAAAATTTCCATTTTTTCATCCTTTCCTGCATTTCAACCTGCAGGCTGAGTATAAAGATTATTCCTGAATGGATATAAACAAGACAAAAACATACAAAATAAAATAGTTCAATTTTGTCATCTGCCGTCTTAAATTATCCTCCATATTTAAACAGTAAATTTTTGAAGTACCTCCTAACTCTAGCAAGGCCAAGAATGTCGGGGCCTCCTAGGTCTGGGCCAAAAAACCACTCAAACAAAGAAAATTAGTACGAAGTAAATAGCCATCAAATCGGCAAACATTGCAAGTCCAGTGGCCGACTTGACCAACATTGCGTGCATGCCTGCAACAGCGGCCAATGTCATACCTACCAAGGCTACGTAAATGTACGCTAAAACCCGATGATGTTAGAATTTATTCAATATGATATTCTTTTTATATTCACAGCATGTGTAATAATATGGGATATCAAACATACCTCCATGGTTTGATGATGATCCTGCCATTGATGCTTTGTAAACTTTGTTGGCACAATGATGATGGCTGCAAAAGAACGTGTGGTTTTGGAAGAGGAAAGGAACTACTCTCAACCCTAATTCAGCAATAACATAATAACAACATAATGGGCCAATTGTTATTTATATGTAGGATGAGAGTAGGGGCTTTCCACATGTGTACAATATAGTTGGCCCATCCCATTATGGGCCCAAACAAAATAGGTACAATAAATGACTATGTTAGCCCACATATAAGATAAATACAACAATCTCCCACTTGGGCAACAGAAGTCATTCAATCACAAAATCTCAAAAGTGATTAAGTACCTAAACAATAGATTAGTCCAAAATGTGTTTGCAAGCACCTAGTTATGTGTATAATACATCGATAGGATGCATAACACATAACCAAGCACTTACACGCACGTGACATAAATAGCCAAAAGCAACTATAATATAGGAAATAACACAAAAATGTGACCAACATAATTATTTCCATAAGAAGCCCACTGAGACTAAATCTGAATGTCTTGAATCACAAATCAATAATGCCATAAGTAACCAAAATGTGCGCACAATAGCATATGGCAACATAAAAAATAACTCACAATGAGCATATGACAGTAACACACAGAACTCCCACTAACTAAATATAACAGAAGACTCCAATAATCCCATATGAGTCACATGCCCCTGAAAAACTTTTGGAGCTAAACCTTTAGTTAGTGGATCAGCCAACATATGTTCTGTAGAAATATGCTCAATGCAAATATAAGATTCAGCAACTTTCTCTCTCACAAAGAAATATTTGATGTCAATATGCTTAGAGCGTGTAGTACTCCTAGCGTTCCGAGAGAAAGAAACTGCTGCAGAATTATCATAATATATCTTCAATGGCTTCGAAATGGAATCTACAATACCCAGCCCTGAGATAAAATTCCGCAGCCACATAGCCTGACATGTAGCCCCATAACATGCTATATACTCTGCCTCCATAGTTGAGGTAGCTGTAAGTATCTGCTTAACACTTTTCCATGAAACAGCTCCTCCTGCCATCATAAATATATAACCAGAAGTGGATCTAAAGTCATCCGTGCAACCTGAAAAATCAGCATCTGAATACCCAACTATATCAAGAATGTCGGATCGCTGATACGTCAATACAAAATTTTTAGTGCGTTGCATGTACCGTAGTACTTTCTTTATTACTTTCCAGTGACCTAAACCAGGATCACTCAAGTATCTGCCAAGCGCACCAACAACAAAAGCAATATCTGGTCGTGTACATACTTGAGCATACATTAGACTACCCACAACTGACGCATATGGCTTATCCTGCATTTGAGCTCTCTCGAGATCATCCTGTGGGCATTGAGACTTAGAGAGTTTGTCACCATTCACAATAGGTGCTTTTCCAGGAGAACAAGACTGCATATTAAATCTTCTTAGAACACGCTCAACATAGGTTTTCTAAGATAACCCAAGAACACCATTAGGTCTGTCACGAAGAATCTGTATACCCAATACATAAGAGGCTTCACCAAGATCCTTCATGTCAAAATGAGAGGACAACATATGCTTTGTCTCAATCAACAACTCAATGTCATTGGAAGCAAGCAATATATCATCTACATAAAGCACAAGGAAAATATATTTACTCCCACTGACCTTTAAGTATATGCATTGATCAACAACATTCTCTTTAAAACCACAAAAGGTGACAATCTCATCAAATTTCAAATACCACTGTCTTGACACCTGTTTGAGTCCATAGATGGATTTCTTAAGTTTGCACACCATGTGTTCTTTCCCAGTCACCTGAAAACCATCCGGTTGCATCATATATACATCTTCAGATAGATTCCCATTAAGAAATGCTGTTTTAACATCCATCTGATGTAACTCCAAGTCATAATGAGCTACTAGAGCCATGATGATCCGAAAGGAGTCCTTGGTAGAAACAGGTGAAAAAGTGTCTCTATAATCAATGCCCTCTCTTTGGCTGAAGCCCTTAGCCACAAGTCTTGCCTTATACCTTTCAACCAGACCACTAGAATCATGTTTGGTTTTAAAAACCCATTTACAACCAATTGGCCTATAACCATCTGGCAATTCAACCAAATCCCATACCTTATTGTGATCCATGGATATCATCTCATCATGCATGGCATCCATCCAAGATGAAGAATTTGGGCTATCAATGGCCTCCTGAAAGGTAACTGGATCAGAAGACATTCCAACATCAAATTCATGTTCCTGCAAATAGACTATATAGTCGTCAGAAATTGCAGATTTACGAGTCCTCTGTGATCTCCTCAAATTAATATCATCAGTCATCTCCTCATCAATAATAGGTTCATCAGGCTCTATAGTAGGTTCATTACGCTCTTGAGCAATAACAGGAGGTTGCTCCACTGATGGTGGTGGTGGTGCAACCACTGATGGTGAAACAATAGGCATAGGGATAACAACATGATCCTCCCTAAGAGTAATTTGGCGTGGTAAGGGAATATTAGTGTCAGTTTCATCCTCAAAGAAAATGGCACGATCAGACTCAATAACTCTAGTAACATGAGAAGGGCAGTAGAATCTAGAGCCTCTTGAGCCTATGCAATAGCCTATAAAGTATCCACTGACAGTCTTAAGGTCAAGTTTCTTCAACTGTGGATTATAAGGCCTTACTTCTGCTTTACAACCCCAAACATGAAAATGGTGTAAACTAGGCCTCCTTCCTGACCACAACTCATAAGGGGTTTTGGGAACTGATTTGTTCGGCACCTGATTCAAAATGTAGGTGGCAGTCTTCAAAGCCTCACCCCACAAGAATTCAGGTAAGGACGAGTGACTAAGCATACATCTCACCATGTCCATAAGAGTGCGGTTCCTCCTTTCTGCAACCCCATTTTGTTCAGGAGTTCCAGGAATTGTATATTGGGCTTCAATACCACATTCTTGAAGGAATTTAGCAAAAGGTCCAGGATTACGCCCAATTTCAGTATACCTCCCATAATACTCACCACCTCTATCTGATCTAACCACTTTAATTTTCTTACTCTTTTGAAGCTCTACAGCAGTCTTGAACACTTTGAAAGCTTTCAAAGAGTCAGACTTTTCACGAATGAGCTCAACATAACCATAACGGGAATGGTCATCAATAAAGGTGATGAAGTATTTATAATTCCCCAAGGCAGCAGGAGTAAGTGGCCCACATATATCAGTATGTATCAGCTCCAAAACATCCGGACTCCTACCAACCTTTTGCCTCCTAGTTTTAGCAGTAAGTTTCCCTTTAATACAATCAATACAAGTCTCAAAATAAGAAAAATCTAGATTATTAAGGATGCCATCTTTAATCAACCTCTCCATTCTCTGTCTAGAAATGTGACCCAATCGTTTGTGCCATAACATAGAAGAGCTTTCATTGATCCTCCCACGTTTTGAACCAACTACAGAATTCACAACAGGAATACTAGGGATACAATGAGGTAAAGTAGAACGCAAATCAATTCTATATAAACCATCACACAATGTGCCAGAACCAACCACAACAGAATCATAATATAAAATAACCTTTCCATTTCCAAAGAGAAAACTATAACCATATTTGTCCAAAATAGAAGCAGATATAAGGTTTCTCCTAATGGAAGGTATATAAGCAACATCTATCAAGTCTAACACATGTCCAGAGGCCAAAAAAAGTTTCACTACACCAATGTCTTCAACTCTAACCTTCATACCGTTTCCCACGTTTACCACCAACTCTCTTTCACTCGGCTTTCTGTTGCTTCTTAATTCCTGCAGAGAATTGGTAATATGAATGGTTGCACCAGTGTCAAGCCACCAAGTATCAGAAGGCACATCAACTAGATTAGATTCAAAGCACACTAATATTAAAGGTGTACCTTTCTTTTCTAGCCAAGCCATAAACTTTTTGCAATCTGCCTTCTTGTGCCCAACCACATGACAGAAGTTGCACTTCCATTTGAAACCCTCTGTCTTAGGCCCAAGTGAAGCCCCTGCATTGGCCTGTTGATGATGCTTCCCAGAATTCTTCTTGTTATATGCCTTATTGCTGCTACCACCCTTAGAAAAATTCTTCTTCGAGTTTCCTCCAGCATGAGTTACCATAAGAGCACTCTGAGATTTTCCCTTCTTCATGGCTTCTTCCTCTTGGGTGACAATAGCAGTCATTTCACTCAAGGTCCACTCTTCCTTCTGAGCGTTATAGGTTGTCTTGAGAGCATCAAATTGAGATGGCAAAGATTCAAGCACTTGCCACACAAGAAAACTATCTGCCAACTCAACTTTCATATCCCTCAACTTATTAAAGAAATGAGTGAGCTTCATGATGTGTTCACGAACTCCACTAGCACCATCATAACTAGTGGTAGTAAGTAACTTCATGAGAGTTCCCTTTTCTACCTTGTCAAACTTGGTAAATTTCTTCCCAACAGCATCCAGAAAAGCCTTAGCGTCATCAGTATGGGCTATGCTCTGTCTAATGGACTTGTCAATGGTATACTTTATTATCATAAGACAAGTCCTATTAGAATGCTCCCAACGCTCAAAATAGGACTTAACCTCAGCAGAACTTTCAGCAGTAGGTTTAGCAGGTGCCTCGACCCTCAAAACTAAGTCTAGATTCATAATTGCTAAATTGAAGTGAGAGACTCATACCAATCTTCATAATTGGTCCCTGTTAGTGTCTTGATGGCAGATAATTGGAGAGACAGACTAGGATTGCCAAAAGCTGAGGACATTACAATAACATTTATTATGCATGTGAAAACAAAACATGCGCTCATAAATATCCTCACTTATATAATAACAAGAAATAAGATTTTCATCTTAATCGTATGCTAGAATCCGCAATACACAATGGACTCCTACGCATGATAAAGCAAAACAATTAAATACAATGACTTAAGATGACCCACTATCGACAGGATATAATTGAATCACCAAGTACAATGTACTTAATCATTCTCTTTATCGTCCTAAGCATCCTACCAAGTAATGACTCACCGAGAGGGTGAATCCATTTCCCGTATGGATCTTAGTATAATTTATGAAATAACAGTCAAGATATATTTCAAAATTCCCCTAAAAAAAAATAATTTATCATGATTAGTCCTACGATAGGTAGGTACATAATCACTCAAAATTATAGTTTTCAGAATAAGACAATATCTCCCACATTAAACCAAAATGAAAATTATTTAAGGTTCAATAGTACCATAAGGGAGAGTATGCAATACATATAACACATCAATTTCTCAATAGTATCACAATTATTTATTTATTTATTTATTTTTTTTTAAGTGTTGCCAAAAAAATAAAATAAAATAAAATAATAAAAATAGACAGAATACCACATGGCCGAAATGGCCATACAACGAAATTGGTTACTAAAGGCCCAAAAACTCTCACAGTAAAGGAGCCATCACGTGGGTCCCTCAACCACCATCAATGAAATTTATTATTATTTCTACCATGGTTTGAAATAAAAAACAAAGGAATATAGCTTAACCCAATGCCAACGTTTTCATTCATGGGTGAATAGTTTATCCTGACAAGAAGTCCTTGTCTTTTGTCCTTTGAGTGGGTCCAAAAACCATAAAGCAAGGGTCTATAAATTAATTTTATATACAACTTTCACTGCCAAATAAAAAAAAATAATAACAGGAAGCTTTTTCATCTAACAAGGATTCCTTATCTTTCGGGAAATATGTGAAGAGAGAAGGCCAAAAAAAAAGTTTCTAACTTTCAGACATACAATGTTCCGAAAAACACACAGGAACAGAACAAAGAAAATAATAAAAATAAATCAAATAACATGACAAGCAGTTGCGGAAGCGAATTCAACGTCATGAATAAATCTATGAAGATTAAGAATTTTAATCTAACACAGCCATGAACAAAAGAGTATAGCTCTGATACCAATTGTTAGAATTTATTCAATATGATATTCTCTTTATATTCACAGCATGTGTAATAATATGGGATATCAAACATACCTCCATGGTTTGATGATGATCCTGCCATTGATGCTTTGTAAACTTTGTTGGCACAATGATGATGGCTACAAAAGAACGTGTGGTTTTGGGAGAGGAAAGGAACTACTCTCAACCCTAATTCAGCAATAACATAATAACAACATAATGGGCCAATTGTTATTTATATGTAGGATGAGAGTAGGGGCTTTCCACATGTGTACAATATAGTTGGCCCATCCCATTATGGGCCCAAACAAAATAGGTACAATAAATGACTATGTTAGCCCATATATAAGATAAATACAACAGATGAAAGTTGTTTCCCTCAAAATCGGTTTTTAGTGGGGTAAAACATCATTAGTCCACGTGTGTTTGGAGTTATTTGATTGGTTGGGTATTTGGCTAATAAAGGACAAACACATGTCAATTGTTCTGAGTGGTTTCAAGATGAGGAGTGGAGAATGTGGGTGAGTTCAAATGGGAGAACATGCATCATGAGGAAGTTAGTGGTTTTGCGGTTTGAAGTTATGGGGAACACTTAGCGTTTTGCTACAGGCCAAAGGTAACTGCTTCATGATCATGGAAGTTGAGGCGAAATTGTAGGCCAGAAGTAACTGCCAGTAACTTCCAACTATCTTCTAAAGTCCAGAATGGACAGGTGGCAAGATTTCACGAGCTGAAGGTAACCGCCAGACAGTTATTTGTTCAGGTCAGAAGTAACTGCCAATAACTTCCAACTCTCTTCTAAAGTGCATAATAGACATGTGGCATAAGTTTAAAGGCTGAAGAAAAACTGCCAAGTAACTCCTTGCAGTTATTGGGAATTTCCACATGTGCAGAACTACTAAGCAGTTATTTTCACAGGTTGAAGGAAACCGCCAATAACTTCCAATCAGTTGGAATTGGCTGCTATCTATAAATTTCAGAAATGAAGATGAAGAAGGGGTTCCACAACCACCAAATCCTTCTCAGGATCTCCTTATCATAGCAGTAGATTAATTTAGAATAGCTTTCAAACATTTCCAGCAAACAATTTCGTGTTTACTTGTTTTAAGTTCGTGTTTGGAGTTCAAGCTTTTTGTGGATTACATTTTCAGACCATGTTTGGTAATGTGTATTCAACTATTTTTGTTTCAGTTTAATGCTTACATGTTCTCTTGTTTCTTTGTTGTCATTCACGCCTGAACTTTGAGGAAATCACTCATTTTTTCTCATACAATCACCTAAAATTTTAAGCATCAATTCGTAAGGGGTTGTGAACGCACAACTTCGGGCTGAACTTGGCCCTAGCACGCCCGCAAAATACATCGACCTAGGAATACCACTTTTAGTGTGAACAAAAGTAATTAGGTCGTTGGTGGTAGCCGAAGTAAGAAGCATAAAATAGAAGGTAGACTGCGGCAGTTGAGAAAGCACATGCAATAATATCAAATATCACGAACAGTTTAAAAGCTACTATGTCTATAAAAATTGGCATTCCTTGGTCAAGGCCTTCGCTTTTGTACCCACCAGGCATTGTGAAGGCTGTAGCAAAAGTGACGGTGGTGATGAGCGCCGCAATCATATATACTTTAGAATGGTAAACCTCACAACATTACGACACTCAACCTAATCAATTTTTTGTAGTACACATGCTACAAATATCCCTTGCTATTCAACAAGATCCTTTAGTGTTTATCCTTCTCCTTTTTCCTTTTTTTCCTTTTCCCCCATTAAGTTGAAACCAAGATGGTTCTTTTCGTAGAGTTTTTTTTATTATTCTTCCTGGGGTTTTTGTCGGAGTTCTTGGTCTCTCTTCTAGTGTTTTCTTGCAATGTTGAAGATCCTCTCTTGGGTCATTAGAGGCTGGGATTCTAGCATCAAAAGAAAGGCCGTCAGGCACTTAATTCTTGAAATGTTGGAGGATGATTTTCTTTATGAGATAGCCTAGGAGTAGCATCGCTGCGAAAGGAAAGGAAAGGAAATATTGTGGTTAATATATATAGTAATAGTTTTTGAAGGGTGGTTGTGCTGTTTCGTTCTGCTTGCAATCTGGGTATCTTCATGGCATTTGGAAGTGCATTGCTTGTTGAGTGTTCTGGGCGTTTGTTTGCAGTCTCTTCGATTTTTTTTTGGACGGCCTTCTTCATAGCCCATTGGCATGCAATTGCTGGTGTGGACGGTCAGTTCCTTGTGTGGTTTGCTGTATTCTTTTTGGGTGTTTTTCTATTATTGTTATTTTGGGTTGGCGATTGTACATTGTTTTTGGGCTGTCAAGTTCCCTTGTGGGGTTCGGCAGTTTTTCTATTTAGGTTTGGGAACGGCTATTGCAACCCCCCAAACCTATAAGTTGCCCCCACCTGATATCCCCACCCCCCAAATTTACATACCCACCCCTCTCAAAGACTAAAATACCCCTCATTCTCACCCACCCCTCTCACTCACCCACCCCACACCCCCATGACAGTGATGACTGGCGAGAAGAAGAAGAAGAGACAGCGACTGGCGAGGAAGGGCGATGGCGACGGCGACTGGCGAGAAAGGGCAACGGTGACGGCACCATTTTTTCAGATCTGTGTGTTTTCCAGCACTCTTCTCTCTTCTTTCTTTCTTTCTTTCTTTTTTTTTTTTTTTTTCCTCTGCTGGTTAGATCTGTGTGTTCCTCCATTTTTTCCAGCGACGGGAGGGAAGAGAAAGAAAAGGAAAGAAAAAAAAGAGGGCTACCAACGAGAGGGAAGAGGAGAAGAAAAGAAAAGAAAAGGAAAAGAAAAAAAAAAAGAAGAAGAAGAAGAGAAGAAGAGGGAAGAGGAGGAAGGAAGAAGAGGGTTGCCGACGAGAGAGGGGTGCGGGAGAGGGGTTCTGGGAAGGAAAAGAAAATAAAAATAAATAAATAAATAAAAAGAAGAAGAGAAGAAAAGGGAAGAGGAGGAAGTAAGAAGAGGGGTGCGGTGCTCGCTGTCGATGAGAGAAGGGTGCGGGAGAGGGGTTTTGGGAAGGAAAAAAAAAAAAAAAAAAGAGAAAGAAAGAAAGAAGAAGAAGAAGAAGAAGAGGGATGCGGTGCTCGTCGTCGCTATTGCCTCACTGTCGCTGGTGGGGTGGGGTGCCAGAGAGAGTTGCCGGTGAGGAGGGGTGCGGGAGAGGGGATGGGTGAGGTCACTTAAGCCCTTTTTGGTAATTTTGCATAATAATTTTTTTAATTAAAAAATATGAAGGGCCAACTTAGAGGTTTGGGGGGTTGCAATAGCCGTTCCCTTTCTTAGATTTGGTTTTTGGGGTTCTTTGACTCTTTTTGTGAGGTCCTTTTTGGTGTTCTTCCTAGGGTTGTCTTCCCCTCGGCCTTTTGTATTCATTTTCTTTTTGTTTCTAATAATGTCAGTTTGCTCATTAAAAATAAAAAAAATTAAAAAAAAGAAAGAAAGATGGTTCTTTTGGCTTCAGAAAGTTAATTGAACAACTGGCCGGGTTGTATTAACATTAGTTGAGCTGGACACAAACAATAGCCCATAGGCCATATGTATTGTCCTCGCGCGTCATCTTATTCTATATTTCTTCCTCTCTCTGTTGAAAAATACAATTATAACATCTGATTAATTTCATAAAAGTATTTATCTCAGTCTTAATTCACCGACGATTACTAAGGGAATAGTAGTACTACCAAATAAATATTAATGGAAAGCACAATAATAACAGGAAGGACATGCACAACTGAAAAAAAAAAAAATATATATATATATATAGATAGAAAATAGAATGGAAAAGCAAGAAGGTAGAGTCTGATAGAAAATATTAAAACAAATAATATTAAACTAAGCAGAAGCGAAAACAAGATGAATCGGATCTATATGGCATGGCAAATCACAATTGAATAAATAATCTATACATACCGGTAAGAGTCGAAAACGTAGTCACTATAAAGATGTTTCTACCTGTAAGAATAGAAAACCACGACGGCTGTGGTACTACACCCAGCCTTCCTAACTTCAGGATGATAGGGTTCCAAAACACAATGAAATATATAGGTGGCTGGGTGACGACCACTAACCCTAAGTTTCCAAATCCAATTAGGACTTAACCTATCATAAGTCCTATGGGTCAAGACACATAGAATCAAATCACCACATTCACTAAAACCCTACCAATATTACCAAATTATATTCGATCAAACGGTCAAAACATATTCACTGTAATTGACAAAAAACCGTTCGATCTATGGGTTCCACTTTTACAAGATCATCACAATTAACTCAGAACTTAATCTAAATAAAATATAAGCTATAGAGTCCAAAAAATTCTTACATTTTCCCACTTGGACCATAGCGAAAGATTTTAAAATTTGAAAACAAAGTCTGAGTTAATAACAAAATTTCGAAGTCGAGTGGCCACTCATTAATTTGAAAAACAAATGATGATCTTATTTAAGTTGCCCAAACATTTAGTAATATAAGAGTTTATAAAACAAAACTTATTTACAATGATTTGATAGACACCCAATCAGGAAGGGCGTACGCATTTACGCAGTACTGGCCTATTACCAAGGTCAAAGTATCTAGAAAATCATCATATTTAAGTAAGAAAATGTAGAGATATGTGTCTAATAGGACAAGACATGTAACAAAGAACAGTAAAAAAACAAACAAGCCTTTCCCATGAACGGTCATCGAAACTTCATGTGCACAAAAAACAAAAGCACATGTCACCTGGTTCCAAAATATGATTGGGACATATCATAACGAATGTGCAAACAAAATCCAGATGAGGACACTTCAGATGATTTCCAATCATCCGGAATTCCCAAGTTAGTTTAAGAATTCTAAGTCCCCAAAAGTGAGCGTATAAAATCGAATCTCACATATATTTCAATAAGAACTCTAAGGAACCAAAACTCTCAATTTGAGAGAAAACAAATACAAATCCAAATAGACCAACGCGGAAATAGATTTCCACTAATCAAACTAATAGTAACATAATATAAAATTATGACGAGAAGTAAATGTAATTTTCAATAAAACTTCTCTGACATAAGATAATAATAATAATCAAATGGTCTATAACAAAAAATTCTAATTTTGGGGGGCTCCCACAAATTAAAAGTACTAAATACAATTGAGTATTTATCAACATGATGTGCAAATAAATTTAATTCAAAATGCACACTAATCCATAAAATAATTGAATAGCATTCAAATGTGCACGAACAAAACTATTCTAAAACAATTATGGATAGCATAACAAAAAATCACAAGCACTTGCTAGTAATGATTTAAAACAAAATTGAGCCTATATATAAAACAAAATAATCTCTTGCAAAAACTCCCACTGAGAAAAAACATTCATAGGATGAAAAATGTTTATAAATAGTGGGCTAGATATAAACACGTGAATGAGGGACACATAAGAGTATCACAAAATGACCATTAAATCTAAGCCAAAAGAATTTATTTGAAATGACAAAAATAAATTGATGTTCATAAATGGTCATTCAAATTTGTGTATCGAGAAAAATCCAAAATATTTCAATATAAACTAATAGTTTACTATATCTAAAAACATTGGATTTTCTTTATCTCAAAATTTATAAACTTTAAATATACTCAAAACCTCAAGTAAATGAATTTATTACCAAATAAATATAAAACTGAGATTATAATCAAATAGAGTTCTTCAAAAATTATGAGATGAATTCAAAAATTGGGCAAATAGTTTCACCAACGAAACTTCCAAAAAGAACTCATCAAAGTGTACAATATTATTCCAAAATTGCAAGAAAATTATATAAAGCCCCAAAAATATTGTGCTTGTGAGTTTCTAGATAAATTATATTTGATCTCATTCTAAAAATTTATATCTATAATCATGAAATAGAAAACAAGAGATCAATTTTAAATTTTAAAATTCTTCTATAGCCTCAATCTTAAAACAACCAATTTCTTAATAGCTATAGAATCAAAATTTGTTTCACTATTAATATGGCATATTCGAAATAAATTATAAAAGAATGGGAGCAAATTAAATATGCCAAAAACGAACGTGGATAATATAATACTAAGCATATGTAAATGCAATAACATCCACAAAAAATTTGATCTTTAGGGTAGACCAAATTCTAAATTATTTGCAATTCAAGATTCCTCCTTTGGGTTAAAATCATGAATCAAATAACGAAGCGACTTTATCGCAAGATCAAGGCAAGTTTCCTACACATAGTGTCTTATCATTCTCAATGCCTTTGGGTCATATGTTGAAATCAATTTCACACATGCATATTTCATTTCCTTGCCCGTTCCAACCGTGTTACCATAAATGACAAAGCCTTTGGGTCATATATCAAAAATGGACACGATCGAACGCAACGTAACATCATGACATTCAAAAGTAACACAAACTCAACATAAACATGTTGAACAAAATACTAATGAGCCCTCTACTAATAGTTATAGAGATTTTTCGTCTACTTTGGCAGTCCGATAGTCTCATACAAGTATTAGCGAAAGTCTCACAATATATCATGATGCAACAATACCAGTAGTCATATCTTCCCCATAGGAGACTACTAGTCAAAACATAAATTAATATGGGCCAACATAATAATTATCTATAAAGATCACCGATAAATTGATTCAAACATATAATAATTTTGAAATAACAAATGAGAATGAATAAAAATATGTTTTGAATCAATTGACAAAACGGAAACCAAAAATCCAAAATATCAAAAGCCCAATAAATTCAATAGTTCAACACTAATTTATTTCCTCGAGCAAAAATGAGATCAAGTCACAAGTGACTAATAAATATGTTTTATTACCGAACTAGTGTCAATTTAAAAAATACGTAAAAAATTCTATAATTGATACTTATAAAATTTGACGTCTCATAAAAATTATATTTTCAAAAACTTACATCAAATATTAAGAGGAAATAACATACATCCACTGACAATTTTCAAACCTCATTGAAAACAAATAACTATGCGGACCCCATTAGTAGGATTACCCAAGCACGTGTAGCAAGCTGAAGGCATGAGCACAATTCTTCTTCTTGACTTTTAAAACTAACAACCATAGTTTTGGAATAGTTCAAAAAATTGGGTCACAAAGGTGAAACACTTTGGGAATAACAAATTGGATCAACAGGTCCAATAAAAAAAATAATAATAATAATAATAAAAAATGGAGCCTTTTCCTCTTCACGTTAATTTGTGTTTCTATAAAAGTGCAGGGGTTTCTCACAAATTCTTCAATATATTGCTTTCAAGGCATCTTACAACCACAAGGCTAATCATAATTGGCTACTAACAACCTCAAAAGAAGACACCCAAACAGCCCAAATAGTGTCGGTGCCAAACCAATAACAATCCACCACCGATCGAAATCAATTCTAGAAGATAGATCAAAATTGCGCTTTTGGCTTTCTAAAAGTTAAGGTTTAAAAAACCTTCAAACAATTTTCATAGGAATATAACAAAAAGAAAATTGCGAAACCAATGCGGTATCAATATGATGTCGAAAACAAATTAAAATTAAGGAATTTTGCAAATAATCTAATGATTTAGTGATCACCAAAACCACATAGATCTAAACCGTGGCTCTGATACCACATGATAGAAAATATTAAAACAAATAATATTAAACTAAGCAGAAGCGAAAACAAGATGAATCGGATCTATATGGCATGGCAAATTACAATTGAATAAATAATCTATACATACCGGTAAGAGTCGAAAACGTAGTCACTATAAAGATGCTTCTACCTGTAAGAATAGAAAACCACGACAGCCGTGGTACTACACCCAGCCTTCCTAACTTCAGGATGATAGGGTTCCAAAACACAATGAAATATATAGGTGGCTGGGTGACGACCACTAACCCTAAGTTTCCAAATCCAACTAGGACTTAACCTACCATAAGTCCTATGGGTCAAGACACATAGAATCAAATCACCACATTCACTAAAACCCTACCAATATTACCAAATTATATTCGATCAAACGGTCAAAACATATTCACTGTAATTGACAAAAAACCGTTCGATCTATGGGTTCCACTTTTACAAGATCATCACAATTAACTCAGAACTTAATCTAAATAAAATATAAGCTATAGAGTCCAAAAAATTCTTACAGAGTCGCCAAAAAAAAACAAAATGCAAGGTAGAGTCAGAAAATTTAAGAACCCTGATTTAGCTCAACCCAATGGTTGGTCTAATGCACACAACAAATTTCGATATGTAACTTATTCTGAGAACCTGATGGGAAGCCAAGTACAATAATACAAACTGTCCTAAATGGTGTTACTTGGTGTTTTTACCCGGTTAATTAAGTTTGGATAATAGCATATAAGAGTCTCGATAATGTGAAAACAAATTGAACCACCCTGCTCAATACCCATAGTTTGAGCCATAGACCGGGCCATAGCGTCCAGTATGGCCTGTGCATGTCCTGCGTTGGATGGGGGTGAACCAGACATGGAACCATGAGCTGCATATGCATTATAACTTTGGTCGGTGGCCGGACCCACTTGCTTGGGTCTGTGCTGGGGCTGCTGCTTCAGCCATGAAATTCTGCAACACATACAAATATAATCAGCAGATAATTTAATATTGTGCATATATAATGGAGTGATTGAAAGAAGCAGAGGGTTTCTAAGGGGAGATTAATAGATTTTGCTAGCTTGGTTAAATGTAGATGAAAGGAAAAATGAAACATGGAATTTATAAAAATAAAATAAATAAATAAAAGAAAGAGACCGATATTTGGCATGCACGGCATTCATGCATGAGAAGTGTATCCAATTTAATGGCAGGCTTAACAAAACGTGAATCATACAAAAATGTTATTATTAATTTTTTTTTTTTTTTTTTTTTTTTGTTTAAATGTAAAAGAATTGGTCCCTCAATTTTGACTCATACAAATGTGCTTGTGAGACGATTAGGGAACACAAATTTTAAAAACAATACTTCGAGACCGTTGGATCTTGTGGTAATCAAATAGATATAATCTGATCTAGTTCAGGAATCAAATAAAGATATTGAAGCTGGCTCTTCACACTAACTAGAAAACGAAACAGTAATTTGTTCCTATGGAACATCTGGGAACAAGCGTGGCATGACCATTGGATCTTTTGCGGAGATGAACTTGCAGCCTCTTCTCCGTTCTAACGATGGCATGCTACAATTCAAACGATCGATCCCTCCCTTAAAGTGACCAAAAACTCCCATTCGAACCAGACCTCACTTGTGTTTTGCTAGGGGTGTGTTGGGTATCCTGTTTTGATTGTTGGTTTGGTGGAAGTTTCGTCTCTCTGGTAGGTGTATTGTAATTTTTTTAATATAACAAAAAATAATAAATTTTTGCCCATCCAAAAAAAAAAAACCACTCGCTTAATAATTTGGTATTTAGTGAGTAGATCCGCATCCCTTTTTCAATCAAAAAATAAATAAATAAATAAAAATGCCAAACGAAAGAGAATTCATTCAAAGAAGAGAGAGCTCATAGCAACTGGCCAAAAGCAGAAACAAGAAGGAAATTAGGAAACTACTAAACATGCAATGAGGTAAAACGAAAAATAAAAATAAAAATACAAAAAATAATAGCGAACCTGTGAGCTGCTTGCACTGCACCGCAACGCCCAACTCTTCTCTTTTGGCATCTGCCAATTTAAATTATCCCATACTCGAACAATAAATTCCTAAGGGACCTCCTAGGCCCCATCAGGCCAGGAACATAGCTTCCCATTGGGTCGACAAACCAATGGAAAGTAAAAACCAATGTGAGGCAACCGACTATGAGGTAGGCAGTAATTGCAAGTCCAATTGACTTTGTCAGCAATATGTACATACCTGTCGCAAAGGCTAATGCCATGCTTATCAGGGCCGTGTAATTGAATACAAAAGCCTGTATAGCAAAATTAGAGCGACGTTGGTAGACAAAGATAGAACTACTTAGAAGATACACCGTGGCAACCGAGAAACAAAATGCGGTGGTATCAAATATGATGAACGCTTTGAAAGCTGCTCTGTCTATGAAATTTGCCATTCCTTGGTCAGTGCCCACACTATTATTATATCCGCCAGGCATTGTAAAGGCTGCAGCAAAGGTGACAGTGGCGATGAGCATTGCTACCACGAGTTGGACATCGAACATTCTTGTTCTTGAGTTTTTGAGATCCTGATCATTGCCAGTGACTGAGCCAGATTTTCCCTTCTTTACAGCCTCTCCCTTCATTTGTTTTCTTACTCGTGTCAATCCGCTGTTGTCCGAACGGTAACCCACGAGTACCAACTTTCAACTGATAAATGACCTTAAAAGTTGCAAAAGTATCCTAAAATATATATGTATATATAGAAAACAGGTTAGTCAATATCATGTGGCAATATGACAAGAAGACAGTTGTCGATTTATGCTTGAGCTTGCCAGGACCAAAAAAAAGGCTGTTTGAGCTTGCCAGCCCTCAAGTGAGCATTTGCTAAATTCTTACGTGAGGTAGAAGAGCAACGTGTGGCATTAGATAATGATCCATAGCGCACTTTACAAAGTATCATTGGGTTCAATGGTAAAGTTTGGTGGTCCATACAAGAGATATGCCTAGCAATCTCTTGTATGCAATACATATCCACCAATAATTGTTCACCTATGCCAGTTAATCAAAGCCTGCTTAACTTAACCAACAACTTTGATAGCTTTCGTATAGATGGAATTGGACAAAGCCATGGGCCCTCCCGCAGGTCCAACTTAAAGATTAGATGCTTACCAACTATGGGCGAAGCTAGGAAACTACCTCAGGTGAGGCAATTTATTACAACTTATTACGTTTTAGTGATTACTTTACAACTTAATACCATATAAAGGTTAATGTTTGTCAACTTATTACCAATTGACTGTATACATAATTCAAAATGACTATTAAGTTCCTTTATTGGGCATCAAATTGCGAAATTATCATCAAAAAAGAAAAAAATTAAGAAATTTTTTTGAAATCTTCTCCGCTAACATGCTGCCTCCGCCCCTTGGGAAGGGGTGTCGATCTATCTAGAGGTGCTTGCCAAGGGGTGCTTACCTAGAGGTGCGGGACTGCTAATCAATTTGATGATAAATTTGGACTATCACTATGGCTTTTTGCTATCGCCTAATCAATGCCAATAATTTATTGTACCTCTGGTTCTTGTGATTTAAACATGTCGAACGCTGTAAAGAACTCTTTATTTGTAGCAAGCTTGTCCACTCTTCTGTCACGCGAAAGAATCGAGATAATACTGTATTTGTTGTAAGCAACAGCCAAATGCAAAGGAGTATTTCCTTCTTTATCTGGTTCATTTATAAGGCCAACGAGCTCCAATACCTCCAACATGTATTTAACCATTTTTTCATTTCCACCTATGACGGCGACATGAAGAGCTGTCCGTCCTTTGTCATCAACCATTTCCCAAATATAGGGACTACTTTGAATCAACTCTCTCGCCACATCTACTTCGCCTTTAAAGGCTGCAACGTGGAGAGGGGAGATTTCATCTTTGTCAGAGAGGTAAGCGGCAGAATTATCAAATTGCAACAAGAGACGAACGGCTTCAAGGTCACCATTAAATGCGGCATAGTGGAGAGGTGTCCACTTTAGTATGTCTGCTTCTTTGATCATATCTATTCTTCTCTCCACTAGTATTTTCATAATACCTGGAGTATTAAAATAAAATGATTATGTGTGCGTTAGATCAAAACTTTTGGGCCACGCTTTTTTAAAAATTAAATAAATAATTGATAAGGAATCAAGGGTGGACATATAAGGTGAAAGAAGAAAAATAAATAACGACGTCATGTGAGCACACCAAGTTTTATATAACACTTATACATACTTGAAAGATATAAAATTGTTAAAACACAATAAATTCTCTCGCAGAATTTTTCTTTTTAAGATATTCGAAAAATCATACATGACTACTTGTATATTTAAATTTTGTCTCTCCACTCGTTTGATCTCCGACCACAGACAGTTGCAATAGCAGATGCAACATTGGATTTGAATTGGACCAAGAAATCAAAACTGCACTGCACAAAAATTAGGAGGCACTAAAATAAAATAATTTGGTCACATGCGAATAGAAAAAGGTCAAATTTGGTGAGTTAGTTCAAAATTTTGGATACATAAATAATTTGATGACTAAAATTTAGCTAAAAATCTAAACAAAAAAATATGTAACATGTGTGAGTATCATGCATGACTCTACACCGTTAATTTGTCATTCGGTACAAATTAGATGTTGAACTTTTAGTTATGCCTATAATCCAACATAAAAAAATAATAATTATCTTATATTTTAATTGATGCAACTACCATCAAGCATCAAACCAAAAAAATAAATAAATAAACAACGCACATGCCTACTACTAGTAATGAGAAGTAATTAAGAAATGATAGAAGTGCAATTACCGTGATGAGAAGTATGTACGGCTTGATGCAAAGCATTTGTGCCATTTTTGCCCCCACAAGGAGATGCCGGATAATTTTCTAGGATATGAAGTATGATATCAGAAAATCCTCCCACCGCAGCAAGAAACAGTGGAGATTGATCAGCATTATTTACCAGTTCCAACAATCCAACATCTGCTTCTGTTAACAACTTCACTATACCAAAGTGACCATTTCTCACCGCAACATGCAACGCGGTTTCCTTCTTTTCCAGATTCGCCATCCTCAGCAGCACTTTCAACACATCGACTTCTTGGCTTTCAAGATCTTCATTTGTTTGCGTTCTTGCACTTTTGATGAGGAGTTCTACTAATTCCAAACACCCTATTCTCGCTGCTATATGTAGTGGGCTGTCACCCTTTGCGTTGGCTTTCAGGAGGAGTGAAGAGCAGAGGCCAAGGACCCGTTCAGCAAACTCCTTTTGTCCAGAATTCACAGCAATGTGAAGAAGAGTGTTTTTCTGGGGTGTTACTTGGTTGAAATCCAAATTTTGAGCTGATTCGCGGAGGAAATCAATGTCGCCCGATGCCGCTGCTTTGAACAATTTCCAATCCATTGCTGTTGGATTCGAACAATTTTCTCTTCTCTGCTATTTATTCAAACAGGATGAAAAGAAGGTTACTTTCTCTTCTTTTCTCTCCATTTCTCCCCATCCAGATGGACTATTATTTTTATTTTTGATGGGCAAAAGCAATTTTATTAAATTTAAATTAGGATCAATGCACTGTGTATCCCAACCAAGATCACATCTATTGATCACAGAGAACACATCTAACACACCTTCTAAGACAGCACCTGAACTAGCCCAAACTCTAACAAACATTGCCAATGCACAAGCAAAACAACAAACACCTAGAATGCAAAAAAACAAAAACGAAAGAGAAACTTACAATGAGAGATCAATTGGAATGCACCCAAGTCTCCACAGAACATGCAGGACCTATAAGCTAGAGAATCGCTATTTCTGTTTTAAGATTTCGCAACTGTTCTCCTCCAACCAAAGAAAACACCAAAAAATCCACGAATAGAACAAGGCTAGAACCTGGTATCATTACCTGCCTCATTAAGCGTGGCTTCGCTATAGACTCGAGGATCAAATTATTCTCGATATAGAAGTTTTTACATTTTTTCTCTTTTTATGAGCAAAGGGTAATATTAATAAAGGAAAGTCGAAGGAAGTCACAATATTCCATGCAGACAACATGTTGTATACAGTGACCTCCGCAGTCCAGTTCACATCAGACATACAGTGGGGGTCTACGCGGTCTGTTTAATGAGTCAACCCAGTCATGGAAGGGGGCATATCTACGTGCACAGCAACTCCCTCAAAGAGAGTATTAGTTTTTATATTTTTTCAAATTTTTGATGGATAATTAGAATCGAGACATCTACAAACCCCACACCCATATTAAGATAAGACATATCATTAGTTCAATCATATACCCTTAGAGAGAGTCTTTTACTTTACTGTTTCTTAAATAAAAATGCTATTTAGCCGTCTTGTTCAATAACTCTAACATAAATTAAGAAAGGAGTTATACAATTAAAAATAAATCATAATAATAAAATAAAATAATATTGGCAAAAATAAAATAAAATATCTATGGTAGAACCGTAGAATAGTAAGATAGAAACTAAACCAATAAAAAAGGAAGACCCTTTGCAATCAAGAAACTAAGTCAAACGAAAAAACAAAAAAGGAAGAATAACGCGTCGTTGACTGTTCACGACTCAATATCCATGTTTTGTTCGTTATACGTGTAGTTGGAATCTTAACCATTCATATCCATGGATTGTATCATCTAAGGGTTGAAGTATGACCCAGGTTTGTTTAACATTTTTAATTATATATACTAGTAATTGAGCACACGTGATGCGTATGTAACACATCTTTTCAATTTTTCTTTCTATCAATGGAACTGCTATGTCAATCTCCAAGTTTTTAAACCGCATGTGTGTGTGTGTGAGAAAATTAAGGGGAAACAGGTTGTAGTGGGTTTTTCAAAGATAGTAAAATTACTAAATCGTCTTTTAGTTTTATTAACTTATAAGGGTATTTTAGTATTTTCAAGTGCAATCCAACCACAAAAGTAATTAGCTTTATATATTAGTATAGATATATAAAATATTAGTTTTATTTTTGATGCGTCCATTTAGTTTTGAAGCTTAGTATAATTCAATTCTTAAATGAAAAAAAATCTTAGTTCATATTTTGGCCCCTCCTAAGATGAAATTCTGGTTCCATCCCTGACGACACGGACTAATCTGTAAAGTCCAAGTTTTGTGTTGATATATATGCTTGAGTCCTTGAATTGTTTGAAGATTTGAGAATCTGCTAAGATGTTTTGGAGTGAAGTTTTCTTTTTTACAGGCTTACTCATTTTCTAGGAAGGTAAGAGATCAAAGTTGCCCATACCATAGATGCATGTTTATTGCATACACAATCATTCAAGGTATTTAAATTAAGTGTGTGGTTGATTTGAGGTGTTTCAGGAGCTTATTGAGCTATTCTTGACACTTTAATCGATTGGGGTCTAACCCAATTCAATCGATAGTGCTCTAGATTGTTCAAATAGCCTCTACCATACCCCGATCAATCTGGGTTGGGGGCCGATCAATCGGTGGTTGCTTAGAAAGTGATATTCCATTATGTCACCCCAAAATCAATTGGGCTTGGACCTGACCAGATCGATTGGGGTTCGTAAATTCTAATTTTTCTACTTCTAAATACCTTCCTATTTTATTCCTTTCTCTAAGGGGTACTTAGTCTTTATATATAAAGGGATTTTTAATAGAGAAATGTATGCAAGCCTCTCCCAATTATGTTTTTTATTGTTCATCATTATCTCACCTTTCTAGAGCACATTAACCTAAGTTTTCACTCATATGCTTTAGAGACCATGCAAACCACATCTTATTCACAATCTTGAGTGTTTGTAAGACCGTTGTGGCGGTGATCGAACTTATGAGTTTGTGATTGATAGCATTGCTATCAAAAAAGTTGAATTAGTTACAACTAAAGCTATGAAAACAGAGATTGATCGACGGATTGTGGGAGTGAAAACAGCGTACTACATGAGTCCTTGGGTCTGTAAGGGTGCCTTGTACTCGTTAATTTCATAGTGGATTTGTTTCAACTAGACGAAGTCCCGCGGTTTTTCCCATCTAAGGTTTTCCATGTAAAAATCTCTTGTGTCATCTATTAATTACTTATTTTGCCAAACCCATTGTTGGGTCAGATAATCCCCCAACGATGGGTCTGGCAAAATATGATTCCTACAAAAAAAATGGGATTTTTGGCCATAGCCCCATGTTATAAGAGTTTTTTAACAATAGCTCTATAAGCAAATTCATTAACCTCATAACCCATTTTAACACCAAACTAACAAAATTATCCTTCTCTCACAAAAATATCATTTGTCTTATCTTTGTTTCCTTACAAATGGTGTTTTCATTTCCGCCAACCAATAGATCCATCTTTTTTAGTTTTAGCCGGAATCACTTGACCCAACACCTCCAACCTTTGTCCCCACTCCTAAACATCTAATAAAAACCACGGATCACGTTTGCACTCTCCACGCCCCAAACAAAAAAAAGGAAAAAAAATAAAAAACTCATTTTTATGTTGAAAAGAGTAACATATTATTATAACCTCTCCGTACCCAAGGTAAAAATAAAATAAATAAATAAAAATTCTTATTTTTATGTAAAAAACCAATAACATGTTACTGTTTAACAGTATATAACAAAATAGTAATATTTGACTATTTAATAGCATAATTTACATCAATAAATCTTTTTTCAGAATTACCTAATCACAATGGATATTATTTCGAAGATCACAACAAGTAAATTCCAAAAATACAAGTTTTATCAAAATGGATTTTTATCTTCAAAGTTATAAACTTTTAAAAATTAGAAAATTAAAAAATAAGTTAGTTACAAAAGGTGCCCTTAATGACAAGAAAGGGAGTGCCCCTACAAGCAAATAAGAGTAAATTAGGATTTTTCAAAAAAAAATATATATATATATATATATACACATACTAGATATAGCACACGTGCGTTGCACGTGAATATTTTTAAATAATATTAGTTATACAAAATAATAAATACATAAAGATTTTATATTTTTTCATAAAAGATAAAGTTTAAAATTCGAAAGTACAACGAAAGATTAAAAACTCTTTAGATGTATATTCAGAATTTTTTTTTCTTCATAAAACGGAATATTTAAAAATTTTATATTCATATATATTATCATGCAACTTGATAGTTGCTCTAAAAATAAAATTTGAGTGAAAATCTAACTTTAATTTGTTAAGAGTTTGAATTAAAATCTAACTTTCATTTGTTACCAAATGATAAGAATGTTTATTATGTGTTTCAATTAAAAGAAGGGTAGATATGTATTTTTTTTTTTTTTTAAAATAAGGGTATACTGGTCGTTCAAAAGTTTTTCTGAGATTCAACCTTTTATAGGTAGTATAGATTTGCAGAGCAAAATTTAACAGAGAATGGAGAAGTTGCTGTTAACCAAAGAAGGGAGAAGTCGCCCTTAACTAGAGAAGGGAGAAGTCACCATTAATGGAAAAAGTGGAGAGAAGGTTGAAACTACTCTTAATGGAGAAAGTGGAATTTACAATCCGGCTGTTTATTTATTATATAGGAATTATAATTTCCGTTTCTTTTGAATTCTTATTTGTGTTTTACATATTAAGGTATGTGTTCCGGCTGTTGTTTTAGAATTATAGTTTCCATATTCCTATATATTTCTATTTATTATATAGGAATTACAATTTCCGTTTCCTTTGAATTCCTATTTGTATTTTATATATTAAGGTATGTATTTTAGAATTATAGTTTTCATATTGTTATATTTCCTATTTATGCAAAAGGGTGGGTAGTTGTGTATTTAAAAATTAAAATAAGGGTATTTTAGTCAATTAAAAGTTTTTCTTACATTCATCTTTTTATAGGTACTAGTTGGTGTACACGTGCGTTGCACGTGAATTTTTTTTAATTAAATTATTTTTTTCAATAATGATAATAATTTTTTTAATTTAATAATTTTATCGTGCCTTTGCATAAGATGAAAACACTTTGATCACTCAATCCTTTACTTCTTTTGATATGATTACTATTTTTTTTTTTTTCATTATCTTTTCCAAGTCATAGTACTTAAAATTATCTTTGAAACTTCATTATATATAGGTTCTTTGATATGATTTGATTTCGATATATATATATATATATATATATATATAGTTTCTTCGTTGATGCATGGTGGATCACTGCTTGTGATTTTATTTTTTTGGGCCTATACATTTTTTTTTTTATTAATGATTTTGAACCCTTTTTTTTTTTTTTTTTTGTTTTTTTTTTTGTTTGGGGTTGTGATCTAAGTTATTTTCTTTTCTTTTTGTTCTTTTTGGTTTTGTTTTGTTTATTTTGGTATTTTGGGTTTGCAGGTAGATATTACAAAGTTTCATGAATCTTACGATTTGATAGGAACTTTTTTTGGTGGTTCATTAGACCTTCCCTTTTTATTTTCCTTTTTTCTTGTGCACTCGTTAATGTTTTTCTTTTTTTCTTTTTTTTTTTGGGGGGGTTTTGTTTTGTTTTTGTTCAAGCCTATTTCTTTTTTAATTTTCCTTCAATTGAATCGTTTTTTATTCTCTTATTTTTCTTGGTAATTTGACTTGATTGTTTTCAAAAATCAGAGATTATATATGAATTTTCAACAAAATATGAAAATTATGCAGCAGCAGCAATTTAAAAGTTCAATAATGCAATTCAAGTTTTTTCTGATATACGAATCCTTAGAAAATAATCAAAAATTATATGTGTTATTCAAAACTTTACTTATGCAATTCAAGTTTTTTTTTTTTTTTTTTGGCCTCTTAATCTGGGTTTTCATTTGTTTTTGTTCAAGCATGTGTCTTTTTATTTTCATTCAACTGATTCGTCTTTAATTCTCTTCTTTTTCTTGCTAATTTTGCAATTCAAATAGAGATTTAAATGTCCAATAATGCAATGCAGGCAAAGATTTAAACGTTTATGCAGGCAGAGATTTAAATGTTTAAACATAATTTGTATATATGAGTCAAGTTTATTGATAACTACATACCAGATAAAACACCAGAAGAAAAGAGACACAATGAAAGTACATAGAAGACGCAGAAGAAGGAAGCAGTAGTTGTTCTTTCCTGTGTTAGGGTTTTATGATTTTTATAATGTGTTTCTATTTGTATTTATATATTAACATTGTTAGGGTTTTACAAATTGTAGTTTCCATTTCCTTAGAATTTCTATTTGGGTTTGGTTTTATTTAATTATTATACGAATTATAGTTTCCTTAAAATTTTTATTAAGGTATGTGTTTTATATTGCTATATTTCCTATATATGCAGAAGGGTAGTTGTGTATTTAAAAATTAAAATAAGGGTATATTAGTCAATCAAAAGTTTTTCTCACATTCATCTTTTTATAGGTAGTATAGAGTATAGATATATATATATATATATATAAGGTTACTGCAAATAAGAATACTTAGCTGTGGACTAAGGGGTTAAATAATCTTTTGATGGAATTATTATTAAAGTAATTCTTCTAAATAGGGTTATTAATTGCCAATTTTGTCTATAAAAATATATGGAAGGGTATAAGAGAAAAGTTTTATATAAAGTGTAAGTTGATCCCTCCCCTATATATATATATATATATATGCCAAACGAGGGGCATCTTAAGTCATTAGGTCTAAACTTATCTTTATGTGATGCACGAACCACCAGCAAACTCGTGCATCCAATAATGATGAAGTGGAGATTCATAGTTGTGCAGTAAATTAAAAAGCCCTTTAAATAACCAAATGTAAGTTTTAAAGAAAAATTTTCTACTTTTAGTAGCTTTATTTTAAGGTTTTCCATTTCCAAAATGTTTATGACTTTAACAATTAGTTATTTTAAAGACTTTTAAATTTTGTGCAAAAGTAGGATGATATTTTTGGCAATTTGCAGCAATTCCTTCTGTTTTCTCGTTTAATCTTGTAAGTTGAAAGTCTTGGGTTCGAGCGCAATGTGCGATTACTACATTGTTGAAATATTTTTATATTCTTATCTTATACCAAAAAAAAAAAAAAAAAAAAAAACCTAGTACGGTTAAAAACTTTATACGAAGTATTAACTTATATATGTTATGTGATTATCCGGCGAAGCCATCCTAAATCCTAATCACTAGTTCTGTACACTAATGGTCTTGCTTAAAATTCTGCTAAGAGTTTATCCACCCTTTTTTGGGGGAGGAGTGTGGGTTGGTAAGAAGGGTGTAGATTCACTCGAACAACAAATTAAAGTACTATAGCTTATGATTACTCAAAGTAAAACACTTTCATCTCAGCATATTTAAATTTTAAAGTATCCCAAATTCGAACAACTTGTTCCTCAAGTACCTCCTCAGCCCATCAAGGGCAGGAACAGGGTAGCCAACAGGGTCACAAAACCATTCCACAAGAAAAATTAACACGAGGTACCCGGCCAGCACATCAGCAGCAATTGCAAGTCCAATTGACTTGGCCAGCATTACATGCATGCCTGCTACAAAGGCCAATACCATACTTAGCATGGCCATGAAAATGCACAAAAATACCTTGTGAAAGGAATCGGGCCGTCTATTGTAGCCCAAGTAAGAAGCATAAAATAGAAGATGCACTGCTGCAGCCGAGAAACAAAATGCAGTGGTATCACATATTATGAAAGCTTTGAAAGCCAATTTGTTTATGAATGTTGGCATTCCTTCGTCAGGACCGTCATTTTTATAGCCACTAGGCATTGTGAAAGCTGCAGCGAAGGTGACTGTGGCGATGAGTGTTGCTACCACCAGATGGGCTTCAAATGAAGTTGTGTTTGATTCGTTGGAGCACTCCTTCGTATTGAATGAGATTGGGTATTTTTCCTTCTCTACGGCCTCTCCTTTCATTGCCTTTTTTAAGTTTGTGTCAACCCACCTTGGTGTGTCTGGTATCCCATGAAATGCATCTAACTGATGATAAACCTTTGCAACTGCAAGACTATCAATCTAAAATATAAAGCAGAATATATATTAGTCAATACATCTCTACATGGAATTTGAGATTGCTTTGAAAGGCCAGGGTTCAAATCCTATTCAATTCCTCTTATTATTAGCATTTCCTACTGCTACTCTTCATCAAAATTGAGTGTTGAAAAGTCCCACATCCGGCATCACTCAAATATTGGGCTTAATTAGTACGGCCTCATATACTAACTAGACAGACCCTCCACCTAATAACTTAGATGTTTAAGTTGAAAACATAACAAAAAGAGAAGGAATAACAAATGGGGAGCAGTTTCACCGCTTCCTTTGAGAAAGCTAGTAATCACCCAATGCCAAAGATATAGTGTACCTGGGGTTTTTTGGAATAATAACTGTCGAAGGCTGTGAAGAAGTCGTTATTCATAGCATGCTTGTCCACTCTTTCATGACACGAAAGAATCGAGATAATGCTGTATTTCTGGTAAGCAATAGCCAAATGTAAAGCAGTATTCCCCTCTTTATCTGGTTCATTTATAAGGCCAACAAGCTCCGGCACTGCCAATATGTACTTGACCATTTCTTCCTCTCCAGCTATGACTGCAACATGAAGAGCTCTTTGGCCTTTGTCATCAACCAATTCCCAAATATAGGGACAACATTGAACCAACTCTCGTGCCACATCTACATGGCCTACGCAGGCTGCAACGTGAAGAGGAGACATTTCATCTTTGTCGGAGAGGTAAGCAGCAGAATTATCACATTGCAAGAACTCTTGGACTGCTTCAAGGTAACCATAGAATGCAGCATAATGGAGAGGTGTTCGCTTAATTTGTCTGCCTCTCTGATCAATTCTGGTTTTATCTTCACTAACCTTTCCAGGGTACCTTAAAAAAATAAAATAAAAAACAGAGGAAAGACAGATAAATGCAACAAATTTCATCTTAGGCGGAATGTTAAAGACACGACAAGCTCGTTCTAATGCAATGGCAAAAAAAAAAAGAAGAAAAAAAAAAATGAAGTATATTCTATTCATTTTTCATGTCATGTTCCAAAACAAGCAATCAAATGTTAAAGACATGACTGCGAGGCCACTTGTCCTGCGCCTTACTCTCTTTCTATTATTTGTTATGATGGCAGATTTTATCTTTGATGAACTCAAATTAATTTGAAAGTTAGATATATTAAATTTTTATTTACTTAATGGAGGTCTAAACTTTTGTAATTCACTTTATCATTTATATTTTTGATTGACTCGTAATTATACAAAATTGCATTTAAATTGGTACAAATTGAGACACTTTGTGATTATTTTCAAATGCCAATGGGATCATCACCCAGATGGCATCTCCCCTTTAGGAGGGTTGTGATTTCAACTTCTCTTAGAGGTGTGTATACGGGAAGGGCTTATGGGAAAAAAATAATGCTATCCCTTTTGCAGCCCAAGGACCAACTGGGCTGTCCTTAGAACCAACAAAAATGATTCCTAAATAGAGCCTGAATTTGGGCTCAAATTAGGCCCAAATCGAGGATTGGCCAGATTTGAGCTCATAGTTCGGATGACTAGGAAGCACATGGTCTGGGCCTTGGCTTGACAAATAGAAAAGGGAGCGGCTATTGCAACCCCACAAAGCTATCTTTTGCCCCCACCTGATTTTCCCACCCCCCCAATTTATATGCCCACCCCTCTCAAAGTCTAAAATGCCCCTCCTTCTAAATAAACCCAAACCCTAACCCTTCTCACCCACTCCTCTCCCCCACCCCACACAACAGCCAGATCTGGAACGGCAATGGCGAGGGCGGACGGCGAGCATGAGCACCGACGGACAGCGAGCACGAGCACCGGCTGACGGCGAGCACGAGCACAAGTACGAGCACCCCTCTTTCTTTTCTTTTTTTTCCTATGCTGGTCAGATCTGTGCAAGGGAGGTTTTTTTTTCAAAACCTCCATTTTTTCCAGCGAGGACGTTCTTCCTCTTCTTTATTTATTTCTTTCTTTCTTTCTTTTCGTCTGCTTGTTTGTGTATTTTCCGGCGAGTGGAGGTTTTTTTTTTCAAAACCTCCATTTTTTCCGACGACGGGAGCGAAGAGAAAGAAAAGGAAAGCAAAAAAAAAGGCTGTCGACAGGAGGGAAGAGGAGAAGAAAAGGAAAAGAAAAGGAAAGAAGAAAAAAAAAGAAAAAAAGAAAAAGAAAAGAAGAAGAGGGTTCCGACGGGAGGGAGGGGAGTGAGGGCTGCTGGTGCGGGAGAGGGGTTCTGGAAAGGAAAGAAAAAAAAATAGAAGAAGAGAAAAAAAGGGAAGAGGAGGAAGGAAGAAGAGGGTTGCTGGTGGCGTGTTGGAGCCTCGCCATCGCTGGTGGGGTGGGGTGGGGTGGGGTGGGTGAGGGTCCTTAAGTCTTTTTTGGTAATTTTGCATGATAATTTTTTTAATTAAAAAACATGGGGGGTCAACTTAGAGCATTGGGGGGTTGCAATAGCCGTTCCCAATAGAAAATGGGCTGCCCTTCTGGTCCTGTGACCAGTCAAAGCCCAACTAGGCTACGCTAAGCCTTAAACTTGTGGGACTGGACAGCCCGTCCAATTGCTGACCCTTAGGCTATGTTTGTTATGAAGGAATAAGGGAGGGTTATTCCATTCTCTAAAAAAAAAAGTGAGTGTTTGGTTGCACAAGAGAATGGAATGGTTATTCCTTTGTGGGAGTCTATTCCCTCCAATGAGGGAATACCATTCCTTCCCAAACCAATAAGAATGACTATTCCCTTCTTTTAAGGAGTAAATCATTAAAAATGGGTCTCACTTATACTTTTTCATTCCATTCCCACCCCTTACCAAACACTGGGATGGAATGTTCATTCCCATTCTTATTCTATTCCCACTCCCACTACAAGAAAATGCACATTTTGCGATGGCCAAAAGTCATCGCAAATGATGAAAAAGCCGTCGCTATAACTATTTGCAACGACTTAAGGGTCGTCACAGGGTCGTTGTAAAAAGCCTCGTCGCAAATACTAATCGCGACGACGCTATGAAGTCATCGCAAACATTTTTTTTTAGTGATGACCAAATGTCGTCACAAAATATCAAAAAGTTGTCACAAAAAACAAAGTTTGTGAAAACTAAAAGTCGTCACAAATACTGAGGAAACCGTCACTATAACTATTTGTGACGAACTATAAAATCATCGCAAAATGTTCTTTTAGTGAGCACAAAATGTCATAGCAAAAAATAAAAAAGTTATCACAAAAAACAAATGTTGCGATATCTAAACGTCGTCGCAAATAATAAAGAAACCATCACTATAAGTATTTGCGATGACTACAAAAGCCGTTACAAATTGTTGCAAAAGTATCACCGCAAACGACAATAGCAACGAAGCGTGAAGTCATCGCAAAAGCTTTTTTTAGTGACGAACTAATGTCGTTACTAAAGTCACAATTGGTCGAGAAAAACACATTTTGCAATGGTATGAAATCATTACAAATGATGAGAAAACCATCACTACAAATATGCGCGATGATTTCAAGAGATGTCACAAAGTGTCTAAAAAAGTCTTGTAACATTAAAGAATAGCGACAACACACTTTGTTGTCAAAAAAAAATTTTGTTGCATATTAATACACAATTTAGTTAAGATATTCACACATAATTCATTGAGGAACCAATAACATTTGTTTACCAATGTCTATAAATTTTCATTAAATAGTAAAACTTCTGGTATGTAAGAAATCCATATCAAACATAAATATACCCCAAAGCTCATCACGCTATAAAACTGAGTACATAAATGCTTTAATAAAATGAAAGAATGTGGCAATATCAGTTAGACGAAATCATCTTCGAGATCTTCTTCCTCATATTCATCCTCATTGCTTCATGGAAACCTCACTTTTTGCTATAGTTATATCCTCGTTAGCTCAAGCATCAACCTGTAAAATATTAGTAACTATATGAGATAAATATATAACTATTGGTAACTATATAAAACAACATATATTTCATATCCAATTCATATTAAAACCTCAACATTAACATGTATAATAATTGCTATCATAAGAACACAAATATATATTGTTCAACATGAAATAGTTAAGTACACAATTTTATTTGTGTATGGGACTTGAATATGTATATCTTGTAACCATTCATTCAAACACAATAATTAATAATTCATTTCTAACTTTTTCTTAAGAAAAAAAAATGAAAACCAATTTAAAATGATGGTAAGCAAATTAAGAAAAAAGGTCCCTAAAGTACAAAGGGATGATGATTGCTTCAAAATTTTCTTTAAAAAAAATGTATATATTAGAATGTAGTGTACATAATTTCCCTGAATACCCCAAATGATATTTGTTGTCCGAAAAATGAAGGTATCAATATGGTATAAGAAAAATGAATAAACTTGTTGTATGAGGAATTCATGAATAGAGATTCAAGTTGGTTTTTTTGGTAGAGAAATTACCTCTTCAGAATAGAGGAGACTGTAACAAGCGTAACCTATAGGCTATAACAACCATTCCTATATGATGCCACAAGTCAAATAAAAAAGAATGCCACTAATACCAACTATCAAATCAATTGTAACAGGTTTCTTTTTTTACTCATCAAATTATGCATATGCTCATATTATTTCAGTTGTACCACTACTATCTTCATGCGAAAAAATTCCTCTTTTTATTATCATTACGTTTAGATAATGCAATGACAATCTTCAACTATGAATCATGTTGTGAACACATTCTCATAGAAGGTAATTCCAAGGTGTATCAATAAATTTCTTAGAAAAGCTTGCTTATTATGAAAAATTTGAAAGCTGCCAATGGATACTTAAATAAGACAATTATATATATATATATATATATATGAACATGAAATAGTCAAATACCTCGGGTGGAGGCTACGAATATTGAACCTGCACCTCTGCTTTTACCTCCTCTCGCACCTCGGCCTTTAACTCTTCCATCTCCCTCTTGTGATCCTCAAGACACTTTTCATTACAACCTTGTTTTGATTGTGACTTACATAAACTTGAGGGTTTATTACCCGCACCATATCCTAACATTCGACCACGTTTATGGTTTCCCACCACCTGAATACAAAGTAGACATATATATATATATATATAGATAACTAATCTAAAACAAAATACAATAATTTATGTCTAAGAAAAGTGTATACCTGTTGATAAGCTTGAAACTCATCAAATGACTCTCCCTGTAAAGTAGCAATGGACCTCAATGCCTTAAAATCTTCCTTAAAAAATTAAAGTCACATAAAAATAACTAGTCACATAAAAATAATCAATCATTGTGAGATGACTCAACATATATATGCATGCTCATATGGTTTTTATAAATTTAAAAAAAAAAAAAAATTAACGTACATAATTTTTTTTTGCTCCTTCACAACCCCACTCTACACCATCCTCCACACCTTTATTCTCCGAATGGGTTATTTTCCACATGTCTATCGGACTAAGCTCATGTTCCAAAAAAAAAATGTAAAGTTATCAATTTAACATTCAAAATGACTTATTGTCAACAAAAAAAAAAAAAAAAAGAAAAAAAAGGAGATAACTTTATTAATGATATAGGACATTAACACACACCCAAAGGGCAAATCAGAACATCCCATATGCATTGAACTAATTTTATATAACTATCATTTGTAATGAACATGATACATAATTTTGCAAAAATTAAAATATAGACTATGGAGTCAATAAGCTACTTATCACGAATTAATTGGGAAAAAAAGGCAGCATAGCATTGCTAAGCCCTTTTTGTTCATCAATACATATTTACCTTATCAAAAAAAAAAAAAAAAAAAAGGCAGCTTAGCACTGAAAGAAGACAAATTTTAAGACACTAGAATTAAATTTGGCATGGAAGAGTCAAAACTATTAGTATCCAAATGAAAATAAAAATAGTAATTTGTAGAAAAAAAAAAAAAAAAAAAAATGGTTTGAACAAAGCACCATTGAAAGATTGTCCAATCAAAAAATTCATTCAATTCTCAATGTCAGAAAAAAAAAAAGGTTACTAAGTTATTTATTATCAACCGGAAAGAATAGAAATCATACACCTTACCATTGAAAAGAGAAAAATCTCAAGATAATGTCATTAAATGGCAAGGGAAAATGCAGCCAAAGATAATTAAGCTAATGGATATATAGCTTTGGAAATTTACTTGATAAAGAGAAGAATTCTGCTCCAACTCCTTCATTGTTTTCACCAATTTCATTTCAAGACATCTACTGCAAATGCAGCAGCCCTATTTGCAGCATCCCTATAAACCCAAATTTCATATTTGAAGAAATAGAAAATTTTGTAGTCCAATAGCATCGGACACATAGATATAGATATTTGAAGAAATAGAAAATTGTCTTCCTCTGCCTTTTTGTTTTTTTGATGAAGTATGGTATGTATTAATAACAAAATGGCTTAGCCCAAGTACATGAGGCATGTTAAGTGTAGTTGTTGGTTGATGTGAAGAATTGAAATTATTTGGATTGCTAAAAAATTAAAACCTTTCAGTGCTATTGCTGGTTGATGAAATTTGAATCAGGTTGTGTGGTTATTAGAATTGATACTTTTGGGCAAGTTTTAAATTTGATATTGTAATCACTTTTTACCATAGGAAAATGACTGTTACGAGGATATGAGATATGCTGAATAAGATATTGCTTCTTTCAAAGCATAACGGAGTTTGCAAGTTGTCACCATGCTATCATTCATCTAACCTAAAAACGAAATGATTATTCTCATTGTGTCTGTCAAAAAGTTAGCTAAAAACAACCCAGCTCCTACTATTGACATTATTTGCTCCTGTAAAATTTATTTGCAATTGATAATGTTAAAGTTATTTGAAACTCCACAATCTATTCTTGGAAATTCCAATATCTAAATGGGATGTTATACACTATTTATATAATTCTTTGTGTGTGTGTGTGTGTCTATATATATATATATGTTTCCGGTGCATTTGTTTTGAGTTTTGACAAAATACATGCAGATGGAATAGTGAACGAGCTGTTGGCATGATCTTGGCAGAAGTAATTTTTTTTTTTTTTTTGTTTTGATTTTTGAGAAAATGCATCCCCTTTGTTTGGTTGCCAAGAAAACGGGGAAAAAAAAGGAAAGGACATTTTTTTTAAAAAAAAAAATTGGGCTCCTAGAAAATTGGAAACCAACCTCAATCTCAGGTCCTAAATAATTAAAGATTCAAGAAATAAAATTTCAATTTCTTTACAGTTTTCTAGCAACCAAAGCAAGCATAAATTAAAGCATGAAAACAAGCTAGATCTAAAATAAAAACAATATGTTGACAGGAAAATATATTGTGCGTTTTGGATTATTTTATATGAAATATCTCATTTTAGGCGTTTTGTCATATGGTTTTTGAGAGTTTTCTCGGTAACCAAACAGGGCATTAGAGTCTCTTAATCTGAAAAATGCAACACCCACACAAGAGAAAAACTGAAAACAAAAGAGGCAAAGTTACCTGAATCAAACCAAGATGCTTTCCGATGCAAAATACGATTCACCAACAGGAGTCTAATTCCAGATGCGTGGTCTGATTCGTGATGAGAGATTAACAGGGAGATATAAAGTGAGAGATTGATAGATATAGATAAGTGCGAGTGACAGGGAGAACGAGGGAGAGACTACCTGAAATCGACGAGAGAGAGCTTAGGCGTGAAGGAGAAATGCAATGATAGAGAGAATAGAGAGGGCAAGGGAGATTAATTGTGATGTTTAGCCTTAAGGGCGGGAGGGGATGGAGAGCAGGCGGGAGTGCAAAAAAACCTAAAAGCGTTCTATTTTTTAGGAGGGCTGGCTTATTCCACAACTGTTTTGCTACATCCACACCCCATAGACCTGATAGATGGGTGTGGATGCAGTCAAAGGGGTGTGGAAAAAGACGGTTTTTTTTTTTTTTTTTTTTTTAATCTTTAGATACTTTAAATGTAAATGCTACATTGTTTCAGCAAAATTGAGTGAAAATGAACTAAAATGTTGTTGTTTCAAAAAATTATAATAGTAGTTCATGCCCTCATTTAGTGTTACAAAAGGATGTTGTTTAGAAAAAGTTGTATTTTTATATAATTTCACATGATTAATGTTTAATTTTGAAATAAAAATAGTTAGCATGATGAATTATATTATTAAAATTTTAAATCAAATCAACTTTTTTTTTTTTTTTTTTTTTGGTGAAATGTCAAGCATTAATTTGTTAACTTATTCAAATTCTACTCGAGTGAAAATCTTAGTTTTATAAATTTTTTTTAAAAAAGTGACATATTTTACAAAATTTTTTCCGGGGGCGTTGCCTCCGGACCCCCACAAGGCTTATCCATGAGCGCTCCAGCTCGGGCCTATCGGCCCGAGCCTCCGCTCCATGGACTAAGCCTCACAAAAAATCTCATTTAAAATCGTTCACTTTTTTAGTCAAACCGGGTCAAGTATTGTCAACCGAGTTGAGCGAAATACCAAACTTCACATAATCTAATACTTTAAGCTAATTGAATTAACTAATCAAGTAAATGTGTTGAATATAGTCGAACCAAGTGAAATTGACAAACTAATTTGTTTGGGTCTATATTTAAAACATTGATAAATATAAAATCCAATTATTAGGTGTCTTTTTACACTCAATCATTGATTGGACCTTAAATTGGCAATTAAAATTTTTTGTACAATTTGAACATTGACTTAACATTTTGTCGAACTAGAGCAGGTGTTATAAACTGGGTCAGACAAAATACCAAGCCCATATAGCCTAACATGCCCTTTGAGCTAATTGAATTAACTGGTCAAGTAAATGTGTTGAATATCAACGAACCAGGTAATTGTTAACTGATTTGTTTGAGTTAATGTTTAAAACATCAATTTGAACATGGAATCTAGCTATTGGATATCTTTAATTGTATCACTTAATCATTTATAGGACCTCAAATTGGCAATTAGAAGTCTTTGCACATTTTGAACATTGACTCAAAATTTTATCTAATGATCAAAAGTCTTTGTGTCGTTCAATTAATTGTTGATCTAATGTTAAATTATGGTAATATGAAGGTCTTTGTATTGTTCACTTGCCATTGGACTTCAGTTATGAATATTTTTAAAGGGGAATTACATATAGGTCCGGCTACGAGCAAACAATTATAATTCAATACAAATTATTATAACTTACTAGTAAATGACTACTAACTTAATTAAGAATGACTAATAATTTGTGTTGAACTGTAATTGTTTGCCCATAGTCGGCTCTATTTGTAATTCACCATTTTTAAATGTCATATTTACACATCAAAAACTTTGAGGACATCAACTTAGTGGAAAAGTACGTATGACTTTAGATGTAAAATGACCAAAATACCCCTAAGAGTAATAGTGACATAAAACATTCTTTCACAAAATCGTTTTCTTACAACGGCTTTTTAAAGACATTGTAAAAGAGTGGAAGATATTTTGCAACGATCACTTGAAATCGTCGCAAATAATTTGGTACCAACTTTGGGAGTCAAAATTTTCATGATAATGACAAGTAATAGTGATGGCTTCAAAAAGGTCATCGCAAAACTACTCCTTTTACGACGACTTCTTGAAGTCGTCGTAAAGAAGTCAAAGACTTTTTGTGACGACTACTAAAAGTCATCGTAAATAATTTGGCAAAAACTTTGGGTGCTAAGATTTTCATAATGGTGACGAGTATTAGTGATAGCTTCGTAAACGTCATCGCAAAAGTTCTCTTTTTATGACGACTTCTTGAAGCTGTCGTAAAAAGTCAAAAACATTTTGTGACGACTGCTAAAAGTCATTGTAAATAATTTGGCGCCAAAAGTTGGCGCCAAATTTTTTGTATTGGTGACAAGTAATAGTGACGGCTTTATCAAGGTAGTCGCAACATCCTTCACATTTTGCGATGACCACTAAAAGTCCTCGTAAATAATTTGGCGCCAAAAGTTGGCTCCAAATTTTTCGTATTGGTGAGGACTAAAAGTGACGACTTCATTAAGGTGGTCGCAAAATCCTTCACGTTTTGTGATGACCACTAAAAGTCGTCATAAATAATTTGGCGCCAAAAGTTAGCGCCAAATTTTTCGTTTTGGTGACGAGTAATAGTGACGACTTCAAAAAGGTGGTCACAAATGCCTTCACCTTTTGTGATGACCACTAAAAGTCCTCGTAAATAAGTTGGCGCCAACTATTGGCGCCAAAATTTTTGTATTTGTGATGAGTAATAGTGACAGCTTAAAAAAGTTGGTCGCAAAATCCTTTTTTAATGACGACTTTTTGAAGTCATCGTAAAAAAAGCATAAACGAATTGATATTGGTGACGGCTTTTAGCTGTTGTCGCAAAAGTGGTTGCAAATACCCTTTTTCGTGACCACTTTTAGTTGTCGTCATAAAAAAGTCATCACAGAAAGTACTTTTTTTTGTAGTGTCCCATTCCATTCCCTCAAACTAAACACAGCCTTAAAGTATATGCTGTTACATGGGTTTTGGATTTTGAACTATGTTGTATCATAAATGGGTTAAATTCTAATTTCAAAGGGGAACAAAAGCCAACCCCTACTCTTCCTAATAACAAATCTAATAATGGAAACTTGGAAAGTAATGAAATTCCGATAATACTAGTACTTTGACCCAAAGCGGGGGTGAATGCGTCTTTAAAAATTTACCATGTAATTAATTTACCCAATACAATTTTCTATAACTGTTGATCATCAAATCATCTAATTGTATGCTAAGTATTTAAAATATGAAAATATGATGAGTTTGATTAACCTACTTAATTAAATATATCAATGATATATTTTGATCAAGTAAGTTAACAAGACTCAAATCAATCACAAAATACGCAAGCAATTTTTACGTGGAAAACCCTAAAAGGGAAAAACCATGGGACCTCATCCAGTTTGAGCAATCCACAATGAGCAATCAAAGAATACAAGATTTACCTGACACATGACAGACCAAGTCTTACTCCACGCATCGCTCCTCGAGTCTTATTCCGTGCAACGCTTCTAATCTTTGATTTATAGCCGCATTTGTCAATTCCCTTGAATCCACCTCATATGAATCCACTCCCACGAACTTGCAAGTCCGATCTCCGTCGCAACGGCTCCGGTAAGCACCGGCCACACACACTCAAGATTGTGTTTAGGATGTGGTTTGTAGCATTATATCATGAATATGAGATGCAACTAGAATGATAGAATCAATGAATAACCTAGTATCAAAGTTATATAATGCATGAAAGGCATGAGGATAGCATGGAGGCTAGGGTTCCTTCTCAATGCTCTTTCTAAGGATTTTTCTCTCTCAAAAACTTCTCTCAAAAGTCGTGCTATAAGTCCCTTTAAATAACTTACAAGAATCCCAATTAAATAAGGAAAAAGAGTGGCTGGCAAGTAAACTCGAAATAGGAAATCTACCGACGACCATAGGTACGGTTGGCCTGACCGTAGGTACGGTTGAAGGCAGAATGCTAATATGCAAAACTGCTCCTAACCGTAGGTACAGTTTGCCTGATCGTAGGTACGGTTGTATGCAGAGAGCTATTTTTGGCTTCTTACAATATTCTACTTCCTCAATCATCTCCAATGATACCGACCATGAAACACACAATCTAGAATGATGAATTATGTGCCAAAAACACTTCCAACGGTTAGAGAGACTTCCTATAGTTGATGAAACAAAGAAAATAATGAAGACTAAATGCAACCTAATATATAGGAATGCTAAATATGAATATGCAATGAATCTAATACCACTTACCATCCCAAACACATGTAAGAATAAAGCTTCAATGAAAGTCTTCGAGAATGCACCTTGAGCTTCAATCTTGACAAATTGAACTTTAACCTTAGGATGAATTCAACTCACTTAAACAATAGCAACTTGACTCCTTTTGGAAACGGAAAAGCCAACACATGCAAATTTGGTCTTTACAAGTAATTAAGAAAGTATAGCAGCAGTTATAGCACAAAAATTACCATGGCCATGGTGATGTTGAAATGCCGCTACATGCAAAGCATTTATGCATTGGTGCCCCCACAAGGAGACGATGGACAAGTTTCCAATATATGAAATGTTATGCCAGAAAATCCTCCCAACACAGCTAGAGACAGTGGAGATTGATAAGCATTATTAACCAAATCCAACAACCCAACATCTGCTTCCAACAACACCTTCACTACACCAAAGTGACCATTTCTCACTGCGACATGCAATGCCGTTTCCTTCTTTTCCAGATTCACCATCCTCAACAGCTCCTTCACATTGACTTCTTGGCTTTCCACATCTTCATGCAGTGTTTTGCACTGTTGATGAGAATTTCTGATAATTCCAAGGACCCTATCCTCGCCGCTACATGTAGTGGGGTGTCACCTTTTATGTTGGCTTTCAGGAGAAGTGATGGGCATAGGCCAAGGACTTGTTTGGCAAACTCCTTTTGTCTGGAGTTCACAGCAGTGTGAAGAACAGTGCATTTCTGGGGTGTTACTTGGTAGAAATCCAAATTATGGGCTCCCGTCTGGCTGAGGAAATTCAAGTCACCAGATACCGCTGCTTTGAACAATTTCCAGTCCATTGCTGTTGGCCGATTTTGTCGCTTAAACTTGATAGATCTATAAATCATGCTCCCAGGCCTTTAAAGAAATTAGAGTTGTCTGAAACTTACATGCTAAGTTCGAATAAAGTGATTCAAATTTATATTTTTCTTAGGGTTTCGGCTAGCAGACAGTCATCTTAAATTTTAACAGACATGATGGCACGAATCCTTATTATTTCATATAAGTTATTAAAACACCCAATACCTTCATATACTTCAATTTTTTTAAAGCAGTCTTCATATCGATCAATTACTTCATCTTACCAGTTAGACCACGAGATTGCATCGATTCGAACTTCGAAGCCAAGACAAACTTAGGATTGTTAATTAGTGTCTTTTTCTTATATATGTTCCTATCTTTCCTTTTTGATACAAGGACTGCAAGCATAATTGAAGCACTTGCGTATGCAACTTTGCGTGGGTTGCCATTAAGGTATTTGTCTTTTGAAGGATCTAGAGTTAATCAATAAATTAAGCTCCTTTAAACACCTGTAAGTTCCTCTAAAGGCCATAGCACAAAAGCACTTTGACATACCAATTAATGGTCGTTTGGTCTAATAGCATGTCTCATCCCAATAAGGGTGTGAGATTTGTAAAGGTATTGGTTTCAACTCCGCATGGGTACGTGTCTGTGTTTTCTTATATATTGTCTGGCAAAATAAATAAATAAATGAATAAAACACTTTGACATACTATAATTAAGAATGGATCGAAATCCCCATTAAGTCCGATAAGAAAGAACGAGAGACATATGCCCTGAGTGGGTTTGTGTAACAAGAGTTTGACTAACATGTTGGTTTGTCATTGCCAAATAGGACATGTAGGCACATGTCCAACATGTCTCCTCCCTCACTGTATTCGAATTATAACCTTGGCCAGTGGACCCACCCGTTTGGCCTCGTGTGGGAGCAACTTTAGTATTTTCTCCATTCCATTTTGTTAGAGCACATTTAAAATTAAAAATTATACCAGTAATTAATATTTTAATTTCTTTGGAAGTCCTAAGGAGTAATATTTGTTCATTTTAAAAAGACTAGACATGTAATTATTTTACTTTACATGATATCCTTTAGGGTAAGATATAGAAAACTATCCTAAACATTAGGTCTATTTTTACTTTAATATCCTTAATTTCAAAACCAATCAAAATTGACCTTAACTATATGCATGTAACAGTTCAGTACCCTTCTTTAACACGTCCTTCATGAAATTGTTAGAAAATCCATTCTAACAGTTTAGTACCCTTCTTTACCCTTAATACCCCTAATACATTTATTTTAAAACCATTTTTACCTTCTTCTTTCTTTGCAGCAGCTAGCCCCCACGGCCCCACCCCGTCACTCCCAAAAAACCAGTACCTCCGGCCAGTTGGGGGTTTAGAAGAGAAATGAAAGGAAAAGATTGTGAGTTTCCTCACTCTCGTTTGGAAATTTAGGGGAAAAATTGGAAAGAAAAGAAAGGGAAATATCCATTTTACTAATATACCATCTCTTATTGAGAATTGGAGTTAAATGTCATTTAAAATATATCTTTAATAGTTAAGGGGAAAAATTGGTATTATAAAAGTTTCGTTAAACTACTTTCCATTTCCCTCCCATTTCCTAAGGAAAGAAAAGTGGACCTTGGAGGGGTTTTAGATCCCTCCATTTCTCTCCACTTATTTTCTTCTTTTCCTCATTAAACTCCCAAAGAAGGGAAACTTGATCCCCTCAATCCCCACATTTTCCTTTTCTCTTCTCTCCATTTCCTTCCATCCAAACATAGTGTAAAGCTTGTTTTTTAACCCACATTTTGGCAACCACTATAAGCCTGATTTCAAGCTCGAGGCCCAGCCAAAATTGAGCATATAAGTCCAAGGATTAGGCAACACAAGGTGTAACTGAACCAAATAGTAGGCTGCTCAAACTCAATCGTTAAATTAACGAGTTCAAAAGTAAATCTTTAGTTTGGCTTATTTAGTTTATAAACGAGTTCGAACGAGTCTTTTATCAAGTCAAATAATACTTTTGATAAGATTTAAAAGGATGCTTGAACTCGGCTTATTTATCTCACTACCGAACTTGAAGGAACTTAATATCAAGCCGATCATGAGTCAAACTCTAGTAGATTGGGTCATTTTATAGCCCTAGGCAACACATCTGCTATGACTAGGCATGGAAAATTGGAACATGGTTGACCCAACAGGGCCTGTTGATAGGTCAAAGCCTAACTGGGCCCGACTCGAGTCCAAAAAGTTGGACGGCTCAGCAACCTGTTGCTAACCCTTGGATGAGTGTATTTATTATTGGGACCCCAACCCTTCAACTTAATTTGTACACTCCACTAAATTTAATTTTTAAAAGTTTTTATGAAAACTAATCACATTTTTTATTAGAAAATATCATTTTAAATAACTTTGAATTAGAAGCTTTTTTCAAAATATTTTGTTTAAATAGACTTTTTAACAAAAAATGAACAATAAACAGTAAATGACCAAACTTAAATGAAAAATTTTAAAAAAAATCTTCTTCTTCAGAGTTGTCCGATATGATGTTTTTAAGTGGAACACGCATGCAATTTTCATAATTTAAAAAAGAAAAAAAAAAAGAAAAAAAGAAAAACCCTTTTATATCTTTCGTAAAATCTTCACAAATTAAAATTAGTGAAGTGTACAAATAAAATTAATTAGGGGTTGCAATAAACGCTCCCTTTATTAATTATTAAGGTTTTGGGTTTTGAATAATGTTGTGTCCATCAAATCAAAGTTGAAGGACAACAAAAGCCAACTCTTCTAACTAAAAAAAGTCTAATAATGAAAAGTAAGAAATTATAGTTGTTAAAGTCCTTTAATATCAAGTACATTTTATTCAACTTTACTTCAAGTGCATTCTAGAACTCTTACTCATGACTTGGTTTTTTTTTTTAATTTTTTTTTTTCAAACCAAACATTGGATTAGATAGCATTATCATATAGGTGATCCATACCAAAAATTAAGTTAATCCGAAACTCATTGTTATTCGATCCAAAACTTACATTTTTTAATCAATAACAATCACTCGTTTATAGACATTTATGGATGAAGAAATTCTTAATCTCATATCAACTTTATTTTTGGCATACATAACCAACATATAAATCAAATTTAATACAACAGTTGGTTTCACAAAATTCTTGTCATAGGTAAAAGTTTTGGAATTAATGCTTCGAGTGCACCCGATATTATATAAAAGGATTGCACATACATCTGTACATATATATATATATATGGGGAGGATTCCGTTGACACTTAGTGTAAAAAATTTTATACTTACAACCTTCAATATCTTTTTATAAAAAAACATATTTTGTCAATTCAACCATTGGAATACATATTCCTATTATGTACGTCATGCATGCATGCCAAATTTTAAGTTAATTAATTAGATATTGGGAAGTGTTTGATCCATAAACTTATATTTTTTTTTAATAAATAAAACTTTAATTTCGAGCACTTTATGAATGACATAGCTCCTAATCTTCGATTAACTTAAAATTTGGCATGCTTGACGTGTATGACAAGAATATGTAATCAAACAGTTGGATTAATAAAATATGATTTTTATATAGAAAGATATTGACGGGTGTAAGTGTAAAAAGTTTTACACTATATATATAGATAATATACGTTTACACCTTGTGTAATACTTTTTTCTCTTACACCCTTCAATATCTTTTTATAGGATCAATATTTTTCCAAACTAACTATTGGATTAAATACTCCTCTCCTAGAGATCATGCACACCAAATTTCAAACTGGTTGGATACTTATAAGCATCTCAACTGTAAATTCACTTTATTTTTATAAATAAAACTATAATTTAGGCCGTACGTTTTACCAATGAAATAATTCATAATTTCCAATCAGTATGAAATTTGGCGTGCATGACATCCATGAGAGTAGTATCCAGTCCAACAATTGGTTTTGAAAAATATTAATCCTACAAAAAGTTATTGAGGGGTGGAAGACTAAAAAATTTTACACCGAGTATAAACGGATCCCTCCCCATACATATATAATACATATTTATATATATTTAGGTGTGCTAAAGCACCTTGTAACTCATGCTTGTTTTGTCTTCTTCTTCTTCTTCTTCGTCTTCTTCTTCCTTTTTTTTTTTTTTTTTTTTTGTCTATCTATAGGCAAGATAAGGAGTGGGGAAAGTTATAGGATCTCACATTCGCATGATTAAATAAGGATAGAGTACAGAAAACCCTCCTGAAGTATGGGAGGGTTGTCAATGTGCCCCCTAGTTCAATTGGAAGACAAAACCAATTATCAATAGTCACTTAATTGGACATGATTTTGGCAAGAGTTCCAGCGATTTCGGGCAACACGGGTCTGTTAATAGTATCACGTGTGTAGCCACGTGATTAATTTTCGTCAATTTTCATTAATGGCAAGCGATGGTGAGGCGCACTGCCAAAAATTAAAACATAAGGGAGATACATTGACAAAATTAAAACATAAAGGGGGTTAACCCCTCATACTTGAGGGGGGTTTTTCTGTAATTTATCCTAAATAAATGTGATAAAGTATAACATATATATCTATATATATATATATATAAACACGTCGCACTCCAGAAGTCACAAGCACGCCACACTCATATATGCTTGTCAACAAAAACGGTTCATCTATTTCAGCAGAAAACTATAATTTCTCAGTTCCCAAAATAATAAGCCTCAACTTCTGAACAAATAAGGAAAAAAATGATAAAAAACGCTCAAGACAGAGCAATTTTCTAGCATTTCTAAGCATTTCTTTTTCATGTCCCTCACGGCCTCACACCTTCCAAGATTCAATTTAAAGGATAAATATATAAAGAAAGTAAGATTCAATTTTTTATTGGTCCTTTCCTACATTTTAACCAAGCTGGTCGAGTATAAAGAGTATTACTGAGCGGATTTAAGCAAGACAAAAACACACCAAATGCCTCAAGCGAGAGAAATAATATCGATAACGCGATAAGTACTTGCTTCATAATTCATTAGTGTGTGTGTCTATATATATATATATATATCCACTAGAACGTACAACAGAAGTATGTATGACTACTAAAAGTAAAATAGTTTTATCTTATCATCTGCCATCTTAAATTATCCTGTATTTTTAAGCAGCATATTTTTGAAGTACCTCCTAGGCCGACCGAAGCCAAGAACGTCGTGGCCGCCTAGGTCTGGGCCGAAAAACCACTCGACAAAGAAAATTAGTATGAAGGTAATAAATATGAGCTCAGAAAAAATTGCCAGTCCAAAGGAAGACTTGCCCAGCATTGCGTGAACACCTGCAACAGCGGCTAATGCCATACCTACAATGGCTATGTAAATGTAGGCTAAAACCCGATGAAAGATATCAGGTCGTTTGCGGTAGCCGAAGTAAGAAGCATAAAATAGAAGGTACACTGCAGAAGTTGAGAAAGCCAATGCAGTAATATCAAATATTACGAACAGTTTGAAAGATGGTCTGGCTACGAAATTTGGCACTCCTTGGCCAGGATCTTCGCTTTTATAGCCACCAGGCATTGTGAAGGCTGCAGCAAAGGTGACGGTGGCGATGAGGGCCGCTACCACCAGATGGGATTCGAACGTTCTTGCGAGTGATTCATCGTCACGATCATCTTTCTTTACATCCTCTCCTTTCTTTCCTATTCTTGAGTTGGTGTCATCCCACCGTGGTGTGTACGGTATCCCACCAAATCCGTTCAACTGACCATACACCTTTGCAACTGCAAAACTGTCAATCTAAAAAATAACGCAGAATATATTATATTAGTCTATCTTATATATAGAACTTAATTGAATGCTTTTAAAGGCCATATATGGATTATTCAAATCCTGTACCATGCACTCGTATTCCCCAACTTTCTCATAAAAGCTAGGCCCGATACCTTTACTGATGTCATCGATCTACATGGTTGTAAACCTTACCCCTTGCCTTGCATGTTAAAGCGTTGGAATAAATTAAGGTTATGGCATGGAATTGATACATATTAGTGCATGTACCTCTGGTTTTTTAGAATGAAAAACGTCGATTGGTGTACAGAACTTGTTATTTACAGCACGCTTGTCCACTCTTTTGTCATGTGCAAGAATCGAAATAATCTTGTATTTTTCATTAACAGCAGCCAAATGCAAAGGAGTATTTCCTTCTTTATCTGGTTCATTTAGAAGGCCAACAAGCTCCGGCACCTCCAGTATGTACTTGACCATCTTTTCCTCTCCAGCTCTGACTGCGACATGAAGAGCTGTTTGGCCTTCGTTATTAATCAATCCCCAAATAAAGGGACAACATTGAATCAACACTCGCGCTATATTTACACGGCCCTTATTGGCTGCAATGTGAAGAGGGGACATTTCATCTTTGTCAGAGAGGTAAGCAGCAGAACTGTCACATCGCAAGAGTACTTCAACTGCTTCGAGGTAACCATAGAATGCAGCATAATGAAGAGGTGTCCTCTTGAGTCCGTCTGCCTCTTTGGTCAATTCTGGTCTTATCCTCACTATTCTTTCAATGATATCTTTTTTATATATAAAAAAAATTAAAAAAAAATAAAAAAGGAAAAATGATAAAACAATCAGTCAAAATAAAAATAATCCTTAAAAAAGAGCTAAAACTTTCATGTTCATTTTAAAATGGTAATAATGAATTTTAATTTTAAGAAGAAAAAAAAAAAGGGATTTAGGGTCAAATGTCTATTATATTATTTTTGTAAATTTTTTTTCTTTTACCCCACCCAAATTCTATCAAATCGCTCTCCTCTCTTTATCAAATAAAATCTAACTAATATTTCTCCCCTGTGTTGAAAAAAAAAAAATAATAGTTCTCTGTTTTTTTTTTTTTTTTGGTCATTGCTTATAAAAAAGCATGATTTAAATTTAATTTACTTACCCATGTACAATTTGTCTTTCTCTAAAAATAAAGTATGTAGTAATAACCACCAACACTTTATGAAGAGAACGGCTAATACTATACCAAAGAGACCAAACATACTTACCCAAAAAAAAAAAAAAAATGAAACCAAACATGGTCAAAACAATTGCCCATTTACGCATTGTACACCACTGTTGGATGAAGATTGTTGGGGGAAAAAAAAAAAAGAAAGACAGAATGGTTATTATAAAATGACAAATAATAGGTCCCCTCCTTTGGAAATTAAAGTCCATATATTACTACAATTTTGAATGGAAGAAGAGAGACTTGGCTCTTTATTTGGAATTATTTTTATTTTGAACCATCATTTGGTCATTCTCCCAATAAAATAGAAAATAAGAAACAAAGGAAAAACCATTTGATTATGTAATTGCATTTAAATTGAGGTAAATGCTATCTAGTTAGCCCGACACTTTGTCCTACACTTTGCCCACATTATATGAAGAGAGCTGCTAATACTATACAAAAGAGACCAAACATGGTCACAACAATTGCCCATTTACACTTGATGCACCACTATTGGATGAAGGTTGTTGAAAAAAAAAAAAAGAATGGTTTTTATAAAATGATGAATAGTAGATCCCCTCTTTTGGGCATTAAAGTCCATTACTATAATTTTGAATGGAAGAAGAGTTATTTGACCCTTTATTTAGAATTATTTTTATTTTGATCCACTATTTGATCATTCTCCCAATGAAATAGAAAATAAAAAACAGAGGAGAAACCATCTGATTATGTAATTGCATTTAAATTGGTGTAAATTGAGGCTCAAAGTGATGTCCAAATGGAACCTAAAAAAGGGCTAATTGAACCCAATTAGAGGTCCCAATTTATCTCTTTTGTGGCAGGAATTATAAGCCTGATTTGAAGCTCTGAGGCCCACCCAGAATTGAGCATTTAATTCCGAGGATTAGGCAGCATGTGAGCTGGGCCTGGGCGGGACAAATTCGTACAGGGAACGGCTATTGCAACCCCCCATTTTTATCCCTCCACCCCCCATCCTTTAGGTTTTTAAGGTTTTATGCAAAATATAAAAAGCTTTTATGAAAACTGGCCACAATGTCTATTAGAAAACATCATTTTAAACAACTTTGTAGAAGAAAGTTTTTCCTAAATCTATCGTTTAAATATATTTTTTAGCCATTTATAACCTTTATTTCATTTTTTGCCAAAAAAATCTATATAAACAATAGATTTTGGAAAAACTTTATTCTGCAAAGTTGTTCAAAATAATGTTTTTTAGTAGATCAAGCGACCGGTTTTTGTAAAAACCTTTTATATTTTTCATGAAATCTTAAAAGCCAAAAGAAAAGAGGTGGGGTGATAAAAATGGGGGTTGCATTAGCTGTTCCCATTGGAACATGGGCCTCCCAGCCGTCCCATTGACTGGTCAAAGATCGGCCCAAGAAATTTGGACCCGGTTGGTTCAATTAACTATTAGAATAAATCTTACTGGTAACTGTGACCGGCCTAAGAGGGAATGAGAATTGAAAGGTTAAATCAAATTTGAGGGGGCGAAGGCCAACTCTTTTAAATAACAAATCTAATTATGAAGAGTACGTAAGTAAGAGATTATACTAATAGTTGTAGTGCAATTATTTTACCATGAGGTTGTTGTTGAAATACCGCTGCATGCAAAGCATTCATGCCATTGGTGCCCCCACAAGGAGACGATGGAGAAGCCTTTAAGATATGAAGTGCCATATCAGAAAATCTTCGCATGACAGCAAGAGACAGTGGAGATTGGCCAGCATCATTAACCAAATCCAACAACCCAACATCTGCTTCTATTAACAACTTCACCACGCCAAGGTGACCATTTCTCACCGCGACATGTAACGCCGTCTCCTCCTTTTCCAGATTCACCACCCTCAACAGCTTCTTCACAGTACTCACTTCTTGTCTTTCCACATCATCTGCGTGTTGTGTTTTTGCACTGTCGATGAGAAGTTGTGCCAATTCCAAACACCCTGTCCTCGCCGCTACATGTAGTGGGGTGTCACCCTTTGCGTTGGCTTTCAAGAGAAGTGATGGGCATAGGCCAAGGACCTGTTTGGCGAATTCCTTTTGCCTGGAGTTCACAGCAATGTGAAGAACAGTGTTTTGCTGGGGTGTCGTCGCTTGGTTGAAATTCAAATTTTGAGCTTCATTATGGATTAGGAAATCCGTGTGGCCTGATGCCGCTGCTTCCAATAGTTTCCAATCCATTGCGCTGTTGCCTTTCAGCTGTCACTTAAATCTTTGATGGAAGGTCTCTAAACCATACTCAGCTCAGGCTTTTAAAGGAAATAGAATTGTCTCAAACTTAACATGCTAATATTAATTGTTGGGGGAAGATCTTTCTTTCAAATGCTTACAGAATACGCATTGTTTCTTCTTTCAATTGCTTACAGAATATATACGTATCTTCGAATCCCACAGTAAGCAATGAAAGAGAAACTCTCATCGAATATGGAACGTTTTTCATGCATGGAACAAAATGAACATGTAATTACCATATGTGTTTCATAGATTCTTAAATTACTTCTACATGCATATCCGAAAGATCCCAAAAATAATTTTTTTAAAAAAATTAATTAAATAATATATACCATTAAAATTATTTAAAAATTCTGAATTAGGTCTTTTTTGAGTTTTAAAATGTGCCAAGTTAAAACTCCAAAAAGAAATATATATTAAAAAAATTACCAAATTAATTATCTTAAATTTTACTGCGCATGAATCCTCATTATTTTCATATAAATTTTTAGAAGACACTGTGCCTTCATTTAACCTTTTTTTTCGAGTCTTCAATGTCAATTACCTCAGCTCATCAGCTGGAGTATGAGAAGGCAAATCGTATTGATTCGAACTTCAAAGCCAAGAAAAATTTAGGATATTTTCTTTTTCTCTTGTTCTTCTTTCCTCTTCTCTTTTCTTTTCTTTTCTTTTCTTTCCTGGCTGGTAAAGCACAATTAAAGCACTTGAGTTGGCAACTTCGCGTGGGTCGCCATTACAAGGTCTTTGTCCTGTGAAGGATTTACAGTTAGGGTCCTTGTGCGTCCAAACAAAAATTAAAAACAAAATATGTATATATATATAGTGTATCTAAGATGGGATTAAAGACATAATTCAACACCCTGAATGAAACAATTTAAGAAATACATGATTGATTTATTTCAATCCGAAAAAATTAAATAAAAAAAAAACCCAAACAAATTTCCCATCTTGGGATCCTGAACTCAGTTTTCGATCATTGTATGTATATATATATATAGATTAAACAATCGATACATTTATTCCTCTACCTCAATCTCAACAAATAGTTATTAATGCTTATTCATGATCTTGAACCTGAAATCACTCGATCAACAAGTTTAGTGGTTGTCAATAAGCTATCATGTCATTAATTAATGTGCACAAATTGAGATACATGATTGATTGACCGGTTCAAGAGAGGTCACCGTACCACAGCAATGCACCAAGCTAAGTCTCTAGACTTGTACTACTAAACATAGAGGCCATAACTGCTCCGGTGCCTCAGCTACTAGTTTTGTCAGGAGGAAGAAAGTGGAGCATCATGGGCTCCAAGCCAGTCGGAGAAGTTTCACGGTATGGTATGCCCAACGGCTCAAAAGTTTCATGGTAATAAAAGAAATCATTGAAGGCCTATTTGAATGTCTAATTTGAAAATAAACAATTCAAAAAATTTTAGGTAATATTAAAGGTACAAATTCATCACCTTAATTAAACAATTGGGTTGTATTAACATTAATTGATCTGGACCCAAACAATAACCCATATTTGTTGTCCTCGTAATCTTATTATATATTTCTTCCTCTTTCTGTTGAAAAATACAACTATAACATCTGATTAACATGATAAAACTATTTATCTCATTTTTCATTAATTCACCGACGATTTCTAAGGGAAGAATACTACGGAGTACCAAATAAATATTAATGGGAAGCAAAATAGCTAATATGAAGGACATATATGCACAACCCGAGAGAGATAAAATAATAATAATAATAATAATAATAATAATTTAAAAAAAAAAAAACAAAAAGGGAAAATAGAACAGAAAAGCAACAAGGTAGAATCACCAAATACAAACTGTCCTAAATGTTCTCACTTGGTGTTTTTACTAGGTTAATTAAGTTCGGATAATAGCATATACTCCCTCGGTAAGCCAAATTTGACAAAACATGCTGTTGAAAAAAAAATTATCATTAATTGCATTGACTTCTTATTTATTAAATTTTATATTTCCAAAAGTATCCTCTCCTACTAATTGTTATTGAGTTGTGTGAAAAGTAATTCTTGAAATAAGAAAGGATAGTATAGAAAAATCTATAAAAAAAAAATGATTTGATTTTTTAAAATGGTCAAACATTTTGGAACAAAAAAAATTACAAAAATAGCCAATCTTTGCGGTATGGGGGATTAATAGTCTCAATAATGATAAAACAAACTGAACTACCCTGCTCAATACCCATATTTTGAGCCATGCATAGACCGGACCATGGCCTCCAGTATGGCCTGCATGCATGTCCCATGTTGGATGGGCGAGAACCATACATGGAACCATGAGCTGCATATGCATTATAACTTTGGTCGGTGGACCCACTTGTTTGGGTCTGCGTTGGGGCTGCGGCTACAGCCATGAAATTCTGCAATGCTTTCAAATATAATCAGCAGATAATTTAATATTGTGCATAATGGATGATTAAAAGAAGCAGGGAGTTTCTAAAGGGAGATTAATTAGATTCTGCTCAGTTAAATGGAGAGAGAGAGAGAGAGAGAGATGATGATGATGATGATATTGCCGGATACAGTTCAATGACAGATAACTCAAGCATTAATGTCATATCAATAGCCCTAAATGATCTTAAATAATCTTACAGCATTAAGTTAGGTCATTACCAATATTTATATTGACTAAATACTTCAATAAGCCACAAACACAAAATTGAGATTAAAAAATAATCAGTTACTCCGTATTCCAAAATCTAGAATGAGAAATTATAACAAAATGGGGTCCCAATGTCCCATCATATGTAGCATGAGCTCAGCTACAAGTGCCGAGTGCAGCTGAAGGTGTGTGCTACACAGGTTTAGGAAACAAGAACACATATGGTTAAATAATCTAATGCCATATTTGTTTGGTTAGAATGGAATGGATGGAATAGAATCTCATTCCCATTCATTTCAAATAATATGTTTGGATGAGTTAATTAAATGAGAATAGAATCAAACGGTAGTAGTAAATTATAATAATATTCACTCTGCAATGTTTATTTCAATCTTATCTCATTCCAAACTATTTTGAACATGGAATTAGATTCCATTCTCATTCATTCAATTTTAACCAAACAAACATGGCCTAACTGTCCATATGTTCTCCTTTGATACCCAAGCCCAAAATGAAGTGTATTTGCAACATAGCATGTTTGACGCAGATACTTTACTAGTGTTGAAAAATGAATTGCTTATGCAACAAAGAACCAAAGAATGGGTACATCTGAGGAAACTTATAGTGTACTACGGAGTTTTTTCCTCTTTTCTTCTGTTGGACGCACCTCGTAGATACGTTTTGAACCAGTTTACATTTCGCATGTATCCCATACACCTAACCTTGTCATGTCATGTTTGACATGGATACTTCACATACTTTAAAATGAGTGGATGTGCATGTGCATATACATATATATATATATATATAGAGAGAGAGTGTGAGAGAGAAAGAGAATAATAGTCTTATAAGGACGTGTTGATTTAAATTACATTAACACGTGCATTTGTGGGATGAATGTGGTTTCAACTCCTTTTAAATGCCTGCATAGGGAAAAGGGGATATGGAAAGGAAAATATGCAACGGGAACGGCTATTGCAACCCCCCATTCCTATAAGCCCACCCCCATTCTTTAGGTTTTTAAGGTTTTATGCAAAATATGAAAAGTTTTTATGAAAATCGGCCGTCATGTCCACTAGAAAACATCATTTTGAACAACTTTGTAGAAGAAAGTTTTTCCAAAATTTATCGTTTAGATAGACTTTTTGGCAAAAAATGAAATAAAGGTTATAAATCGTTAAAAAGTATATTTAAACGATAGATTTTGGAAAAACTTTCTTCTGAAAAGTTGTTCAAAATGATGTTTTATAGTAGACATCACGGCCGGTTTTCATAAAAACTTTTTATATTTTGCACAAAACCTTAAAAACCTAAAGGATATGGGGTGGGCTTATAAGAATGGGGGGTTGCAATAGCCGTTCCCATATGCAACCCCTTTGTGTAGCCTAAGGGCCTATTGGGCGGTCCTTTGAACCCACAAAAATGATTCCCAAATGGAGCCCAAAATTGGGCCCAACTCGAGCTTGAATTATTGAAGCCCCAATGAGCTCAAATGGAAGCCCGGATTATAGCCCGATTTAAAAGCCAAGGTTCAAGCTTGAGGATAAGCCAGATTTGAGCCCATAGGTCCAAGTAGTAGAATGCACATCGACAAGGCCTGGTCTTGGGCTTGAAAATATTTGAGAAAGGAAACGGCTATTGCAACCCCCATTTTTATCACCCCACTCCTCATCTTTTAGGTGTTTAAGGTTTTATGCAAAATATAAAAGGTTTTTATGAAATGCAGTAGTAATGTCCACTAGAAAATATCATTTTGAACAACTTTGTAGAAGAAATTTTTTCCTAAATCTATCATTCAAATATACTTTTTAGCCATTTATAGCCTTTATTTCATTTTTTGCCAAAAAGTCTACCTAAACAATAAGTTTTGGAAAAACTTTTTTCTACAAAGTTATTCAAAATGATATTTTCTAGTAGACCAAGTGACCGATTTTTGTAAAACCCTTTTATATTTTTCATGAAATCTTAAAAACCCAAAGGGAAAGAGTGAGGTAATAAAAATGGGGGGTTGCAATAGCTGTTCCCTTTGAGAAATGGGCTGCCCTGCTCCTTTGAGTGGTCAAAGCCTGACTAGGCTAGGCCCAAGCCAACTAAGCCTAAAAATTTATTTTGGGCCTGGACAGCCCAATGGCCCATTGCTAACCCTTAAGCCATTTGTTTGGCTGGAATGGAATAGCTGAAAATGGAATCTCATTCCATGCTTGAAGTAATCTAGAATGAAATGAAATTTAAAATAAACATGGCAAAATGAATATCATTACGACTTATTGATAGTGTTTGATTTCATTCACATTTAATCACATCATCCAAACATGTTATTTAGAATGAATTAGAATGTGATTCCATTCCAGCCAAACAAACATGGTCTTATTGTATATGCTGTTACTTGGGTTTCGCCGTTTCGGGTTTTGAACTATGTTGTACCTCAAATGGATTTAATTCAAATCTGAAGGGGAACAAAAGCCAACTCTTCAATTCCTAAAAACAAATCTAATAATGGAAAACTTGGAAAGTAATTAAGAAAGTATAGCAGCAGTAATAAGACAAAAATTACCATGGCCATGGTGATGTTGAAATACCGCTGCATGCAAAGCGTTTATGCCATTGGTGCCCCCGCAAGGAGATGATGGACAAGTTTCCAATATATGAAGTGTGATGCCAGGAAATCCTCCCAACACAGCTAGAGATAGTGGAGATTGATAAGCATTATTAGCCAAATCCAACAACCCAACATCTGCTTCCAACAACACCTTCACTACAGCAAAGTGACGATTTCTCACCGCGACATGCAACGCCGTTTACTTCTTTTCCACATTCACCATCCTCAACAACTCCTTCACATTGACTTCTTGGCTTTCCACATCTTCATGCAGTGTTTTTGCACTGTTGATGAGAATTTCTGATAATTCCAAGGACCCTATCCTCGCTGCCAAATGTAGTGGGGTCTTACCTTTTATGTTGGCTAGCTTTCAGGAGAAATGATGGGCATAGGCCAAGGACCTGTTTGGCAAACTCCTTTTGTTTGGAGTTCACAGCAATGTGAAGAACAGTGCTTTTCTGGGGTGTACCTTGGTTGAAATCCAAATTATGAGCTTCCGTTTGGCAGAGGAAATTCACGTCGCCTGATGCAGCTGCTTTGAACAAATTCCAGTCCATTGCTGTTGGATTGTGTTGCTTGAACTTGATAGATCTACAAATCATACTTAGGATTTTAAAGAAATTGGAGTTGTCTCAAACTTAAGAGCTCGGCTAGCAGATCGACAAATATATTAAATTTTGAAAAGCACGAATCCTTCATTACTTTCATATAAATTTTTAATACACCTAGTGCCCTGGTATAAATTTTTTCAAGTACGTCCTCATATCAATTACTTCATCTTACTAGTTGGACCATGAGAAAGCAAATCGTACTGATTCAAACTTCATAGCCAAGTAAAATTTAGGATTGTTAATTAGTGTCTTTTTCTCTTTCTTTCGTTTGTGTTTTTTGTTTCCTTTCTTTTCTATTTGGTTAGCTGTCTGCTTGAATTTGAGTTCGCGACTTTACGTGGGTCACCATTAAGGTATTTGTCCCTTGAATAATCTAGAGTTCATCAATTAATTAAGCTCCTTTATAAAGCACGAAAGGTATATGCATTGCATATATGGTCCTGTGTGACGACAAGAATCTAACTAACATGTGGGTTCACTTTTAAGACACACAGACACATGCATGTCCAACATGTAAACCCCATATATGTACCTTTATGAACACTTGTCTATGTGTTTGAGTATTCATCATTTGATTTATTATTAATTAGATTGTAACCCAAGATTGATATAAAGAGGATATAGAACCATTGTTAAAAACTATTACCACAGAAATAGCTAAAATTATTCGACTAGTTGATATTTAAAAGATAATATTCATTAAGTAGGACCTACCATCTAGCGGGTTCCAGTAGCCTTTTGATGCATATGAGGTCTAATTATATTGGGGATAATATTGTGTTTTTGTTTTTGTTTTTGTTTTTTGTTTTGTTTTTTTTTTTTTTTTTTGATAATATCGAGGGTATATACAACCACAATAATCAAAATAGGTCATGATAAAAAACCGTGATCTATTGCAATAGATCACGGTTTTTTACCGTGATCTTTTTTAACCAAAAGTGTGATATATTTATTCAGGTGTGATTTAAAGTGCTCACATTAGATCACGATTTTTTACCGTGATTTTTTTTAGGAAAAAACCACCTTTTTTTTTTTCAAGAAACCGTAATCAATCATATCTTCAAAAAAGACCATGGTTTCTTCTAAAACCATGATCTTTATTACAAAAAGATCATAGAGAAAAACCGTGATCTATTCCCTTTTATTTATTAAAAAAAAAAAAATTCATTTAGGAACCTTCATTGCTTTTGGTGGGTGAGGAACTGTTGCTATTCTTACAATCACATTTCAACTATTGAATTCATCATGCAAACATAACTCAAACATTGTAAATAAAAATTAAAATGAAAAAAACAAGAATAATATTAAGAATGAAAAACAAACAATTTTTAATTCTAAATGCCATACGAGATATTTAAATTCTAATCGAATAAAGATTTGATATTAAAAAATACAATCAATTAGCATTCGATTAAAATTTTATTAATCAAAGCTTTTCTACCTAAGGGCCGGGCATTTATTATATGAAGTATAGTACGTGTATATGCATGTATATATTTAATATTAGATATATATTTTGGTGTTCTAAAGCACAACGTAACTCATGTTTGTCTTTTCTTTTTTTTTTCCTAAGGGTAAGATGTGGAGTGAGGAAAGTCGTGGAATCACACATCAATATGATTGATTAGAGGTGACAAAATAAAATATAAGTCTAACAAATACGTCACACATACTCCAAAGTCACGATACTCCGCACTCATGTTTGTCATCAATAAGAGTTCTTCATATGTTTCAGCGGAAACTATAATTTCTCAATTCCCGAAAGGAAAATGCTTGCTATTTCACCCATCTTTTGACACTCACCTTTACTACTCACCTTATGTGTCAAAAGTATATAAGTGATAGCAATCATGTATGGGGCCCCGTACGTATAGAATAAGGAGAAGCCGCCACATATGAATGGGTGAGAAAATATAAGTGAAATAGCATAATCATTCCCAAAATAATAAGCCCCAACTTCCAAACAGGAACCCATTTTCTAGCATTTCTAATCATTTCCCTTTTATTTGAGTATATATAAGCATTTTCCTTCATACAATCATACCTAGCTCCCAAGATTCAAAAAGATACATATAAAGAAACTACGATTCAAAATTTCCATATTTTCACCCTTTCCCGCATTTCAACCAGGCTGAGTACAAAGATTATTACTGAATGGATATAAGCAAGACAAAACCATACAAAATAAAATAGTTCCATCCTGTCATCTGCCGTTTGAAAGCCGCTCTATCTATGAAAATTGGCATTCCTTGGTCAGGGCCTTCGCTTTTGTACCCACCAGGCATTGTGAAGGCTGCAGCAAAGACGATGGCGATGAGGGCCGCTACCACTAGATGGGCTTCGAATGTTCTTGCGAGTGAGTCATCATCACAACCATCTTTCTTTATGGTAGGTGAGATGGACTCTTCCTTCTTTACAGCCTCTCCTTTCATTCCTATTCTTGAGTTTGTGGTCAACCCACGGTGGTGTGTCTGGTATCCCACTAAATCCATTCAACTGATAATACACCTTTGCAACTGCAAGAATGTCAATCTAAAAATATCAAATAGAATGCGTTATATTAGTCAATATCTTATATATGGAAATTTATTGAGAACGCTTAATAATTACTATTAAAGGTCATAGGTTAGTTCATATCCTGAGAATTTCTCTTTCCAAAATTAAGGCAAATGGAATGGAATGAGATTCTAACATATAAAAAACAGGAGAAGAAAGCACAGGAGATATGAAATTATGATCTTGCCTCAATCCCATTATGTCCCATGCCCTATTCTCATCCTAGCGCTAAAAAGTAGGCACACACCTCTCTTCTGCTTTTTCTCCTTTCCTTTTTTTACCATTGGAATCTCATTCTAATCCGCATGCATCTACTCAATTAAGAGTTAACGCCACTACTCAATTGAATGATAATATTAGGGTACCTTTGGTTTTTTAGAACGAAAAACGTCAATTGGTGTAAAGAACTCGTTATTCATAGCATGCTTGTCCACTCTTTTGTCACGTGCAAGAATCAAGATAATCGTGTGTTTTTCGTTAACGGCAGCCAAATGCAAAGGAGTATTTCCTTCCTTATCTAGTTCATTTAGGAGGCTGACAAGGTCCGGCACCTCCAGTATATACTTGACCATTTTTTCCTCTCCAGCAATGACTGCAACATGAAGAGTTGTTTGGCCTTTCTTATGAATCAATTCCCAAATATAGGGACAACGTTGAATCAACACTCGCGCTATTTCTACACGGCCCTTATAGCTAGGCTGCAACGTGAAGAGGGGACATTTCTTCTTTGTCAAAGTGGTAAGCAGCAGAACTATCACATTGCAAGAGTAATCCAACTGCTTCAAGGTAACCATAGAATGCAGCATATTGAAGAGGTGTCCACTTGAATTCGTCTGCCTCTTTGATCAATTCTGGTCTTGTCTTCACTAGTCTTTCCATGATTCCTTTGTTTAAGACAAAAAATAAAAATACAGAAAACAAAGATGAACAAAATTCATCTCAGACCAAATGATAAAAACGTGAAAATTTTGGAAAATTTTTTTTTCATAAAATAGTTTAAAATAATATTTTATAGTAGACATCATAGTCCGGTTTCATGAAAACCTTAATTATATATTTTTTATAAAACTTTGAGATGTTTAAAATAGATAGAATATAAAAAAGCAAGTCTCACTGTGCCAGCTTAGAACATTGGTTGCCCAACCATCCCATTGATTGGTGAAAGCCCAACCTTGGGCCCAAAACATTTGGACCTGGTTGGTTCCACAGCCCATTGCCAACCTCAGTTGATCATCCTTTTTTTGGTTTTAGGTTTTGAATAATGTTGAGTCCTAAATGGGTTAAATCGATTAAATCCCTTCTTTCTTTCCTTTTTTGTCAACAAGGATGTCCAAACTTTTGGCCAACTAATCCCTTGATAGATGGATTAAATCACTAGTCACGCCACCTCAATTAATGCTTAGGATAAACCTTATTGGTGGCCAACTCCAAAAGGGAGTGAGAAGCCAAAAGGTTATATCCCTTCTTTTTTCATCCTAAATGCGCCACCTAAACTTTATACATAGTCAAAATAGGAAAAACAAATTAGGACAGAGCGAGTAATAGACGTAGTGCAATTATTACCATAACGATGTTGAAATATGGCTGCATGCAAAGCATTTATGCCATTGGTGACCCCACAAAGAGATGATGGACAAGTCTCTAATATAAGAAGTGCGATATCAAAAAATCCTCACATCACAGCAAGGGACAGTGGAGATTGATTAGCATTATTAACCAAATCCAACAACCTAACATCTGCTTCCATTAACAATTTCCCCACACCAAGGTGATCATTGAGGCTTTAAAAGAAAATAGAATTGTCTTAAACTTACAAGCTAAGTTGGAATAAATTCATTCACACTCACATTCACATTCTTGTTTCAATTGCAAATTAAAGATATACTTATCTTCCAATCCCATAGCTAATGAAATTCTCCAACAATTACCGAAATTCTAATTGGAAATTGAACATTTTTCATAGTGCAAAATGAACATTTAATTACCATATATGTTTCATTAATTCTTTAATTATTTTTACACCAAAGCATTACGCATCAATGACAGCATTTCCTTCTTATTTTGGGAAGTGAAAAATTACGCATGGTGACGATAAAATTAAATAATATATTTTTTAAAATTATTTCTAAAATTTCTGAATTATGCCTTTTTGGAGTTTTGAAATAGGTACCAAGTTAAAACTCCAAAAAGAAATATTTTAAAAAAAATTACCAAATTAATTATCTTAAAGTTTATAATGCACAAATCCTTATTATTTTCAAATAAATTTTTAGAACACACCGTGCCTTCATTTAAATTTTTTCAAGTGTTCGTCTGAATTACTTCATCTCATCAGTTGGGACTATGAGAAAGCAAATCGTATTGATTCCAATTTCGAAGCCAAGAAAAATTTAGGATGTTGTCTTTCTCTTGTTCTTCTTTTTTCGCCCTTTCTTCTCTTTTCGGTGAGTACAATTGAAGCATTTGAGTTGGCAACTTTGCATTTTGGTAAAGCACAATTGAAGCACTTGAGTTGTCAACTTGGCGAGGGTCGCCATTAAGGTCTTTGTCCTTTGAAGGATTTACGGTTATGGCCCATTTGGGCATCTAAATAAAAATTAAAAAATTATAGACCTTAAAAAATTAAGGTCTTTGTCCTTTGAAGACATAAATTCATCACTTTAAATGAAACCATTTAAGAAAATGATGTTCATCACAAATGACAATGAAAAATCAATATAGTTGCATTTCATGAATTTCAAAAAGGGAAATGATAGCATAACATATTGTCATTATCATTGCTAAAAGTAATGGCGGTCTAAACATGGCAAAAAAAATAATAAACTTTGAATTTTTTTTAAGTGGATACTAATGACACCAACTTTTTAAAATAATTTCATTCAATAAAATGATAGTCATTTTCACAAGCAATAGGGAAAATTCAAATAGTGGCATTTCATAAATTTTTAAGAATTGATCATATAACATCATCAATAATTGATCCTCTAACATCAATTACAATGATGCCCCCAACTTTTTTATATATTCTAATTTAAGGTAATAAATTTGTGCATTTAATACTACATATGTAAAATTTCTTGAATTGTTTAATTTCAAATTAGACACCCGAACTGACACGGGAATTCTATGGGGTATCACATTATCGCTAGGTGGACAACTCTTGGTACCTTAATGTTGGGAAATAACAAAGACTTGGTATTTGTGAAATGTTTTTGGAAAAAAAAGTTAGTCTAGAAACTGTTGGAAAATATTGTGTTACTTGTATAATTTTGTTAAACACTAAGTATGTAAAACAAAAATAAACCAAAACAAAATCTGGAAATTCACAAACTTATAGTACGCAGAAGTCGATTGAAACAAAAATGGGATGATCAAGGCTAGCGTTTGACGCTATGTACTTAAGACAAATTTCACCCCTCACTTGGGGCTTTGAATCTCTCAGACGTCTGCCTCCCAAGATACATGATCTACACCTCATAGAAGAAATAATACAATTTGTGCGTCTAGCGAACCATTGTATTTATACTCTCTCTATGACGACTCAAAAAATGATGCGGAAATTAATCTATTAATTAGTCTCTAATTGTGTGCGAAATACAATTTATATAAAACTCTAAGTGACTCTCCAGAATAGTAATTAATTTGAATTAGCAAAATTAAATTTTGCTTAGAAAATAACATACATGGGTTGGTCTTATTTGACCCAACCCCCAATCTGGTGTGGTGTGGTGTGGGCACGTGTTTTTGGGTCCAAGCTCAATGTTGACTAAGTCCTCCCCCCTCACTAAACTTGGGTGCCCTTTGGGCCCAAATCATAAGCCCAATGTATGTATACATAAATTCACTAAGGAATTCATAATTTTCCAATGTAGGACAAGCTCTATTACTATTCTTCAACCAACTCTTTAAGGGTGACTTTAAATATCAATTTCTCATTCAACTCTTAATGATTTTGGCTAATTAAATATTTGAATTAATTCTCCACATGGAGATTAATAAATTCCAATATGGACCAATCTTAAATTACACATGGAACCTACATTAATAATTGGGCCAACATCTCTAATAGAAACTAGTATTATTCATTATATCTTGTTATCTGAGTCTAGTAAGTTGCATGTGTTGCTACGTCTAGTAAGTTGTATTTCTATTTTACAAAATGTATTTGACTATTTTGTAATTTGGAGTATTGTTGGAAGTTGTAGAAGGTGTTAGGTTTGTATTAATGGTACGAGTGCTATATAAAGGTGTAGAAATCTTATGTAAGGAGAATCCAAAATATTGAATGAGAATTCAACCTTTGTCTTTTGAGAAGGAGTTCTTCTTGTGGTATTAGCTCTGTATTTCTTTGGTGGATTCCATTGAGTGATGAGCGTTACCAACACTCTTATCCCTTGGGTGAGTTCCATAGGGTGGCAAGTCTAAAATTAACCAGAATTCCTTTTGTCTATTTCCCAATCGTGTTTGGTTCATATCCGCTTGTTTTGGCCCCCATTTTCCGACGTGTCAAACAAGTCCTAAATAAATGGTTGGTCACAATCATATATACTTTAGAATGGTAAACCTTACAACATTACGACACTCAACCTAATCAATTTTTTGTAGTGTACATGCTACAAATATCCCTTGCTATTCAACAAGATCCTTTAGTGTTTATCCTTCCCCTTTTTCCTTTTTTCCTTTTCCCCCATTGAGTTGAAACCAAGATGGTTCTTTTCATAGAGTTTTTTTATTATTCTTCATAGGGTTTTTGTCGAAGTTCTTGGTCTTTCTTCTAGTGTTTTCTTGCAATGTTGAAGATCCTCTCTTAGTTCAGTAGAGGCTTGGGTTCTAGCATTAAAAGAAAGGCCATCAGGCACTTAATTCTTGGAATGTTGGAGGATGATTTTCTTTATGAGATAGCCTAGGAGTAGCATCGCCACGAAAGGAAAGGAAATATTGTGGTTAATATAGTAATGGTTTTTGAAGGGTGGTTGTGGTGTTTCGTTCTACTTGGGATTTGGGTATCTTCATGGCATTTGGAAGTGCGTTGCTTGTTGAGTGTTCTGGGCGTTTGTTTGTAGTCTCTTCGATTTTTTTTGGGAGGGCTTCTTCATAGCCCATTAGCATGCAATTGCTGGTGTGGGTAGTCAATTCCTTGTGTGGTTTGCTGTATTCTTTTTGGGCGTTTTTCTATTATTGTTGTTTTGGGTTGGCGATTGTACGTTGTTTTTGGTCTGTCAAGTTCCCTTGTGAGGTTTGGCAGTTTTTCTATTTGGGTTTGGGAACAGCTATTGCAACCCCCCAAACATATAAGTTGCCCCCACTTGATATCCCCACCCCCCAAATTTACATACCCACCCCTCTCAAAGACTAAAATACCCCTCATTCTCACCCACACACCCTTCTCACCCACCCTACACCCTCATGGCAATGACGACCGACGAGAAGAAAAAGAAGAGACACCAACAACGACAGTGACCAACGAGGAAAGACGACGGTGACGGCGCCATTTTTTCAGATCTGCGTGTTTTCCGACACTCTTCTCTCTTCTTCTCTTTTCTTCTCTTCTTCTTTCTTTCTTTCTTTCTTTCTTTTTTTTTTTTTTTTTTTCCTCTGCTAGTTAAATCTGTGTGTTCCTCCATTTTTTCCGGTGACGAGAGGGAAGAAAAAGAAAAGAAAAGAAAAAAAAGAGGGTTGCCGATGGGAGGGAAGAGGAGAAGAAAAGGAAAAGAAAAGGAAAGAAAAAAAAAAGAAGAAGAAGAAGAAGAAGAGAAAAAGAGGGAAGAGGAGGACGGAAGAAGAGGGCTGCCGACGGGAGGGAGGGGAGGGAGGGCTGCTGACGAGAGAGGGGTTCTGGGAAGGAAAAAAAAAAGAAAAAAGAAAAGAAAGAAGAAGAAGAGGGGTGCGATGCTCGCCGTCGACGAGAGAGGGGCGCGGGAGAGGGTTCTGGGAAGGAAAGAAGGGAAAAAAAAAAGAAGAAGAAGAAGAAGAAGAAGAAGAAGAAGAGAAGAAGAGGGAAGAGGAGGAAGGAGGAAGGAAGAAGAGGAGTGCGGTGCTCGTCATCGCTGTTGCCTCGCCATCACAGGTGGGGTGAGGAGGGGTGCGGGAGTGGGGATGGGTGAGGGTACTTAAGCCCTTTTTGGTAATTTTGCATAATTATTTTTTTAATTAAAAAATATGGGGGGGCAACTTAGAGGTTTGGGCGGTTGCAATAGCTGTTCCCTTTCTTAGATTTGGTTTTTGGGGTTCTTTGGCTCTTTTTGTGAGGTCCTTTTTGGTGTTCTTCCTGGGGTTGTCTTCCCCTCGGCCTTTTGTATTCATTTTCTTTTTGTTTCTAATAATATCAATTTGCTCATTTAAAAATAAAAAAAATAAAAAGATGGTTCTTTTGGCTTCAGAAAGTTAATTGAACAACTGGCCGGGTTGTATTAACACTGGGGGCTTCTATTGGCACCCGAGAACTTGTTTTTCATCCCTCGTTTATTTTACACTTTAAGGTTTTTTGAAAAATATAAAAGGTTTTTATAAAAACCGAATGCATTACCTATTAAAAAACATCATTTTAAACAACTTTGTAGAAAAAAAATTTTCCAAAATCTTTCGTTTAAGTGGAATTTTTGGCTATTTCCTGTCTTTATTATATAAATAGATACAAAGTCCATTTAAACGATAGATTTTGGAAAAACTTTTTTCTACAAAGTTGTTCAAAATGATGTATTTTAGTAGATTATGTGATCATTTTTAATAAAAAAAACCTTTTATATTTTTCATAAAACTTTAAAATATAAAGTAAACGGGGGATAAAAAGCAAGTCTAATGCACACAACAAATTTCGATATGTAACTTATTCTGAGAACCTGATGGGAAGCCAAGTACAATAATACAAACTGTCCTAAATGGTGTTACTTGGTGTTTTTACCCGGTTAATTAAGTTTGGATAATAGCATATAAGAGTCTCGATAATGTGAAAACAAATTGAACTACACTGCTCAATACCCATAGTTTGCAACACATACAAATATAATCAGTAGATAATTTAATATTGTGCATAGATAATGGATTCTGCGAGCTTGGTTAAATGTAGATAAAAGGAAAAAAGAAATATGAAATTGATAAATAAATAAATAAATAAATAAAAGAAAGAGACCGATATTTGGCATGCGCGGCATTTATGCATGAGAGGTATATCCAATTTAATGGAAGGCTTAACAAAACGTGAATCATACAAAAATGTTATTATTAATTTATTGATTTTTAAATGTAAAAGAATTGGTCCCTCAATTTTGACTCATATATGTAAATGTGGGTGCTTGTGAGAGGATTAGGGAACACAAATTTTAAAAACAATCCTTTGAGACCGTTGGATCTTGTGGTAATCAAATAGATATAATCTGATCTAGTTTAGGAATCAAGTAAAGATATTGAAGCTGGCTCTTAACACTAACTAGAAAACGAAACAGTAATTTGTTCCTATTGAACATCTGGCAACAAGCATGGAATGACCATTGGATCTTTTGCGGAGATGATCTCCATTCCAACGATGGCATGCTACAATTCGAACCATCGATCCCTTCCTCAAAGTGACCACAAACTCCCATTCGAACCAGACCTCACTTGTGTTTTGCTAGGAGTTTGTTGGGTACCCTGTTTTGATTGTTGGTTTTTGGTGGAAGTTTCGTCTCTCTGTAGGTGTATTGTAATTTTTTAATATAACAAAAAATAATAAATTTTTGCCCATCCAAAAAAAAAAAAAAAAGACGCTTAATAATTTGGTATACAGTGAGTAGATCCACATCGTTTTTTTAAAATTAAAAAAAAAAAATGCCAAAGGAAAGAGAATTCATTCAAAGAAGAGAGAGCTCATAGCAACAGGCCAAAAGCAGAAACAAGAAGGACTCTAAACATGCAACGAGGTAAAACGAAAAAAAAAATACAAAAAATAATAGCGAACCTGTGAGCTACCTGCACTGCACCGCCCAACTCTTCTCTTTTGGCAGCTGCCAATTTAAATTATCCCATACTCGAACAATAAATTCCTAAGGAACCTCCTAGGCCTCCTCAGGCCAGGAACATAGCTTCCCATTGGGTCGACAAACCAATTGACAGTTAAAACCAACGTGGGGCAACCGACTATGAGGTAGGCACTAATTGCAAGTCCAATCGACTTGGTCAGCTCTATGTACATACCTGTCGCAAAGGCTAATGCCATGCTTGTCAGGGCCGTGAAATTGAATGCACGAGACAGTCTTACATATTTGGGGCGCTGTTGGTAGACAAAGATCGAACAATTTAGAAGATACACTGTGGCAACCGAGAAACAAAATGCGGTGGTATCAAATATGATGAACGCTTTGAAAGCTGCTCTGTCTATGAAATTTGCCATTCCTTGGTCAGTGCCCACACTATTATTATAGCCGCCAGGCATTGTGAAGGCTGCGGCAAAGGTGACAGTGGCGATGAGCATCGCTACCACTAGTTGAAAATCGAACATAACTTTTCTTGAGTTGTCAAGACCCTGATAATTCGCAGTGACTGAGGCAAATTTTCCCTTCTCTACAGCCTCTGAGTTGTCGGGACCCTGATCATTTGCAGTGCCTGAGACGGATTTTCCCTTCTCTATAGCATCTCCTTTCATTCTTTTTCTTAATTTTGTGTCAATCCAGTGTTGTCCAAACGTTAACCCATGAGGACCGTGTTTCAACTGATAATGTACCTTTGAATTTTCAAAATTAACCTAAAATATATATGCATATATAGAAAACAGATTAGACAACTTATTACCTTTTAGTGATCACTTTACAACTTAATACCATATAAAGGATATTGTTGTCAATTTATTACAAATTGACTGTATACGTAATTCAAAATAACTATTAATTTTTTTTATTTGATATTAAATTGCGAAACTATCATCAAGAAAGAAAAATAACTATTTGCCCCACCCGCTAACATGCGGCCTCCGCCCCTTGGGAAGGGGTGTCGATCTGTCTAGAGGAGCTTGCCGAGGGGTGCTTACCTAGAGGTGCGGGGCTGCTAATCAATTGGATTATGAATTTGGACTATCACTGACATTTTGCTATCGCCTAATCAATGCCAATAATTTATTGTACCTCTGGTTCTTGTGATATAAACATGTCGAATGCTGTAAAGGACTCGTTATTTGTAGCAAGCTTGTCCACTCTTCTGTCACGCGAAAGAATCGAGATAATACTGTATTTGTTGTAAGCAACAGCCAAATGCAAAGGAGTATTTCCTTCTTTATCTGGTTCGTTTATAAGGCCAACGAGCTCCAATACCTCCAACATGTATTTAACCATTTTTTCCTTTCCACCTATGACTGCGACATGAAGTGCTGTCCGTCCTTTGTCATCGTGCAATTCCCAAATATAGGGACAACTTTGAATCAACTCTCGCGCCACATCTACCTCGCCTTCAAAGGCTGCAAGGTGAAGAGGGGACATTTCATCTTTGTCAGAGAGGTAAGCGGCAGAATTATCACATTGCAACAAGAGTCGAACGGCTTCAAGGTCACCCAAATATGCAGCATAGTGGAGAGGTGTCCACTTTAATATGTCTGCTTCTTTGATCATATCTATTCTTCTCTCCACTAGTATTTTCATAATACCTGGAGTCTTAAAATAAAATGATTATGTGTGGGTTAGATCAAAATTTTTGGGCCACGCTTTCTTAAAAATTAAATAAATAATTGATAAGGAATCAAGGGTGGACATATGAGGTGAAAGAAGAAAAATAAATAACGACGTCATGTGAGCACACCAAGTTTTATATAACACTTATACATACTTGAAAGATATACCGGATAAAATTGTTAAAACACAAAACAGAATTTTTCTTTTTAAGATATTCGAAAAATCATACATGACTACTCGTATATTTAAATTTTGTCTCTCCACTCGTTTGATCTCCGGCCACAGACAGTTGCAATAGCAGATGCAACGTTGGATTTGAATTGGACCAAGAAATCAAAACTGCACTGCACAAAAATTAGGAGGCACTAAAATAAAATAATTTGGTCACATTCGAATAGAAAAAGGTCAAATTTGGTGAGTAAGTTCAAAATTTTGGATACATAAATAATTTGATGACTAAAATTTAGCTAAAAATCTAAACAAAAAAATATGTAACATGTGTGAGTATCATGCATGACTCTGCACCGTTAATTTTTCATTCGGTACAAATTAGATGTTGAACTTTTAGTTATGCCTATAATCCGACATAAAAAAATAATAATTATCTTATATTTTAATTGATGCAACTACCATCAAGCATCAAACCAAAAAAATAAATAAATAAACAACGCACATGCCTACTACTAGTAATGAGAAATAATTAAGAAATGATAGAAGTACAATTACCGTAATGAGAATTAAATACGGCTTGATGCAAAGCATTTGTGCCATTTTTGCCCCCACAAGGAGATGCCGGATAATTTTTTAGGATATGAAGTATGATACCAGAAAATCCTCCCACCGCAGCAAGAAACAGTGGAGATTGATCAGCGTTATTTACCAGTTCCAACAATCCAACATCTGCTTTTGTTAACAACTTCACTATACCAAAGTGACCATTTCTCACCGCAACATGCAACGCGGTTTCCTTCTTTTCCAGATTCGTCATCCTCAGCAGCTCTTTCAGCACATCGACTGCTTGGCTTTCGACATCTTCGTTTTCTTGTGTTCTTGCACTGTTGATGAGGAGTTCTACTAATTCCAAACACCCTATTCTCGCTGCTACATGTAGTGGGCTGTCACCCTTTGCGTTGGCTTTCAGGAGGAGTGAAGAGCAGAGGCCAAGGACCCGTTCGGCAAACTCCTTTTGTCCAGAATTCACAGCAATGTGAAGAACAGTGTTTTTCTGGGGTGTTACTTGGTTGAAATCCAATTTATGAGCTAATTCCATCTGGCGGAGGAAATCAATGTCGCCCGATGCCGCTGCTTTGAACAATTTCCAATCCATTGCTGTTGGATTCGAACAATTTTCTCCTCTGCTATCTATATATCTATATATCTATATACTAAAACGGAGGAAATGCCTCCCTTTGGTGCCACGTGTCCGTTTGTGAACAGTTGGGGAAAAAGGTAAAATTACCTTTTAGTGACCATTGCTCAATCTAATGCCAAAAAAGGACAATATCTATCAACTTGCTACAAATTACCTGTATACTTACATCAAAATAACTATCAGTTTTCTTTTTTTCGTATTAAGTTGAGAAAGAATCACTAAAAAGTAATTTTCCCAAAAAGATATGACTTTTGGAGAAATTACTTTTTAGTGATCAATTTTCAACTTAATGCCAAAGAAAGAATATTCTCTGCTAACTTGCTACACATTGACTATATACATACTTCAAAAGGACTACTAATGTTTCATGTTTGGTATTAAGTTGAGAAGTGATCACCAAAAGGTAAATTGTCTAACTTTTCTATTTTTTGGTTTTCACTGCTCTTTTTCATACTCTTTTTCACGCGGTATAAGTAGGTTGATGCTTGGTATACGCTGGATATCTTTTTGTTTTTTTTATGTCTATTCATCTCATTTCCCAAAAGTTAAACGTATAAAATTATAAATATTTATAATCAGAAAGGGAGCCAAATAAAGGCAATAATTATTAAAAAAGAAAATGCGACACATTGGAATATGTATTAACATATATCAAATTACTTAGAAAACTATAAAAATGCTTTCAAAATTGTGCAAATACACTTTTGCCAAACAAGGAGTATCTCAAACTGTTAGATCCAAACTAATTTACATGATGCACAAATCATTCTCAAGTCCATGCATTCGATAGTAGAGGAGCGAAGACACGAACTCAAGATTTATGATTTTGGAGCCACAGTTCTTTACCATCTGAACTACCACACAGGTGTGTATTATATATATATATATATATATATATATATATATATATAAAATTTATATTGTTCACAATATTTATATTTACAGACCTCACCCGTGCGTTACACGGGTTATAAAAAATAAATAATATTGTCTGTCAACTTGCTACAAATTGACTTGATAAGTGCTTCAAAAGGACTACTAACTTTCTTTGTTTGGTATCAAGCTGGGAAGTGGTCACCAAAAGATAAATTCCTCACCTTCTTTTTCTTTTCTTTTTTCCTTTTTCTTTTTTTTTTTATATTACTTGCTCTTTCTTATATGGTGGAGGTACGTTGACGTTTGATGTTCACTACATATCTCTTTGTTTTTATGTGAGAGGATTAGAAAACCCACACTATACAATGTTCAACCCAAACTTAATAAACTGTAATATATTTTCTTATTTTCTTTATGCCTATTCATTTCCCCTCCTAAAAATTAAACGTATAAAACTATAAATAGTCATAATTAAAAAGAAAGACAAATAGAGAAAATGAGGATTAAAAAAGAAAACACAATCCGCTAGAATCTTCAGATTCTCCCGATTTGCCTCTGACATGAATAAAAAAAAAAAAAAATCTATTTGAATCAAAATTCTTCCCATATGGTTAATTACATAAAGTTGAAAAGATTTATACTTTATCTTATTTTCTTCTTCTTCTGGCTTTTTTTCCTATTCTCTTTCTCAGTTTAGACTTTTCTCTCATCTTTTTATGATCTAATTTCAAACATATTTTTGATATTTTTCCCCATGGTTTTTCACTCTTTGTGAAACCCATTCGAAACTTCATGAAAGGTCAAGATTTATCATTGTCATGCATTTTACAATCTCCACCGTCGGATTTCGAGACACCTTCAACCGCTATATTTGCTTTGGTATATGCCAACATGTTAAAACCATGATTGTGAGATAGACTAGGCTTTAGAGAATTTTAATATTTTTCTACCAAATATCATAACGTATCAGTTCTTTCATTTTTTTTACAAGTTTCCACTATTAAATTAATTGTTTTTCAAAATAATTTATCGTTTCGAGAACATAATTAAATTTTATGTAATACATTATGCTAACATCACACCAAAGATTATTTTGATTAAATTATTTTATTTATTTTTGTCTATATCTTTTCAATTTAATTGACATATTATATTAACAAATATATTTTACTATTTTAGAGAATAAGAGTTTTGTTAAAATTTTAATTTGTTAATAATATTATTTTTTATAAATTAATCCGTGCGTCGCACGGGTTCTAAAGCTTGTTTATTAATAAAGGGAAGTCGAAGGAAGTCACAATAGTCAATGCAGACAACATGTTGTGTACAGTGCCCGCTGCGGTCCAGTTCACATACAGACATACAGTGGGGACTACGCGGTCTGTATAATGAGTCAACCCAGTCATGGACAGGGGCATATCTGCGTGCACTGCAACTTCCTCTAAGAGAGTATTAAAAAAAAAAATTATTTATTTTTTTTCTCTTTTTTGTGAATTGCACACACTCGTAAAGTTAAAACCAAAACATCCACAAATTGCACATTTATATTAAGATGGGACATGCCATTAGATAAACCATTAACCCTTAGAGAGAGTCTTTTACTTTACTGTTTCTTATATAAAAAGGTTATTTAGTCGTCTTGTTCAATAACTCTAACATAAATTAAGAAAGGAATTATACAATTAAAAATAGGAAAATGATAAGGGGTTAAAAATAAATCATAATAATAAAATAAAATAATATTGGCAAAAATAAAATAAAATATCTATGGTAGGACCGTAGAATAGTAAGATAGAAACTAAACGATAAAAAACGCAGACCCATTGCAATCAAGAAACTAAGTCAAACAAAAAGGCCAAAAAAGAAGAATAACGCGTTGTTGGCTGTTCACGATTCAAAAAAACATGTCCCATGTGCACTAAAAGTTTAGCTCAACTCTCAAAACATGTCACATGTCGCGTTGACTGTCTCAAACATACCCCCTCCTCATATTTTGTTTCGAATCTAAATCATTCATATCCTATCATCTAAGGGTTGAAGTATCATCCAGGTTTGTTTAACATTTTTAATTATATATATATATATATATATATATATATATATATATATATATAAAATAGTAATTTTAGTCTTAAGGGTTGAAGTATGATCCAGGTTTGTTTAACATTTTTAATTTTATATATATATATATATAAAATATTAGTTTTATTTTTGATGCGTTCATTTAGTTTTAAATATTAATATAATTCAATTCTTGAATGGAAAAAAATCTTAGTTCATATTTTGGCCCCTACTAAGATGAAATTCTGGTTTCGTTCCTGAGGACACAAACTAATCTGTAAAGTCCAAGTTTTGTGTTGACATATATGCCTGAGTCCTTAAATTGTTCGAAGATTTGAGAATCTGCTAAGATGTTTTGGAGTGAAGTTTCTTTTTTACGGGCTCACTCATTTTTTAGGAAGGTAAGAGCTCAAAGTTTCCCATACCATAGATGTTTATTGCATACACAATCATTCAAGGTATTTAAATTAAGTGTATGGTTGATTTGAGGTGTTTCAGGAGCTTATTGAGCTATTCTTGACACTTTAATCGATTGGGGTCTTACCCGAATCGATCAATAGTGCTCTAGATTGTTCAAATAGCCTCTGCCATATCCCGATCAATCTAGGTTGGGGGCCGATCGATCAGTGCTTGCTTAGAAAGTGATATTCCATTATGTCACCCCCAGAAGCAATTGGGCTTGGACCCGACCAGATCAATCAGGGTTCGTAAATTCTAATTTTTCTACTTCTAAATACCTTCCTATTTTATTCCTTTTTTTATTCCTTTCTCTTGGGGGTACTTAGTCTTTATATATAAAAGGTTTTTTAATAGAGAAAGGTATGCAAGCCTCTCCCAATTAAGTTTTTCATTGTTCATTACTATCTCACCTCTCTAGAGTGCGTTAACTTAGGTTTTCATTCATATGCTTTAGAGACCATGCAAACCACATCTTATTCACAACCTTGAGTGTTTGTAAGACTGTTGTAACGGTGATCGAGCTTATGAGTTTGTGATTAATAGCATTGCTATGAAAAAAGTTGAATTGGTTACAACCAAAGCTATGAAAAAGGAGATTGATCGACGGATCATGGGAATGAAGCTAACTACATGAGTCCTTGGGTCTGTAAGTGTACTTTGTACTCGTTGATTTCATAGTGGATTTGCTTCAACTAGATGAAGTCCCATGGTTTTCCCCATCTTGGGTTTTTCACGTAAAAATCTCTTATGTCATCTATTAATTGCTTATTTTGCCAAACCCATTGTTGGGTCAGATAATCCCCCCAACGATAAGTTTGGCAAAATATGATTTCTACAAAAAGGGGATTTTTGGTCATAGCCCCATGTTATAAGAGTTTTTTAACAATAGCTCTATAAGCAAATTCATTAACCTCATAACCCATTTTGACACCAAACACAAAATTATCATTCTCTCACAAAAATATCATTTGTCTTATCTTTGTTTCCTTACGAATGGGTGTTTTCATTTCCTCCAACCAATAGATCCATCTTTTTTAGTTTTAGCCGCAATCACTCGACCCAACACCTCCAACCTTTGTCCCCACTCCCAAACTCCTAATAAAAACCACGGATCACTTTTGCACTCTCCATGCCCCCCCCCCCCCCCCCCCCCAAAAAAAGATACAAATAAAAAACTCATTTTTATGTTGAGAAGAGTAACATGTTGTTATAACCTCTCCGTACACAAGGTAATAAAATAAAAAAATAAAATTCTTATTTTTATGTAAAAAATGATAACATGTTACTGTTTAACAGTACATAACAAAATAGTGATATGTGACTATTTAATAGCATAATTTACATGAATAAATCTTTTTTTCAGAATTACCTAATCACAATGGATATTATTTCGAAGATCACAACAAATAAATTCCAAAAATACAAGTTTTATCAAAACGGATTTTTATCTTCTAAGTTATAAGCTTTTAAAAATTAGAGAATTAGAAAATAAGTTAGTTACAAAAGGTGCCCTTAATAACAAAAAAGGGAGTGCCCCTACAAGCAAATAAGAGTAAATTAGGATTTTTCAAAAAAAAATATGAGGTTACTACAAATAAGAATACTCAAATGTGGACTAAGGGGTTAAATAATCTTTTGATGGAGTTATTATTGGAGTCATTCTTCTAAATAGAGTTATTGCCAATTTTCCCTATAAAAATATATGGAAGGCTATAAGAGAAAAGTTTTATACAACGTGTAAGTTGATCCATCCCCTATATATATATGCCAAACGAGGGTATCCTAAGTCATTAGGTCCAAACTAATCTTTACGTAATGCACAAACCACTAGCAAACTCGTGCATCCAATAATGATGAAGTGGAGATTAATAGTTGTGCAGTAAATTAAAAGGCCCTTTAAATAACCAAATGTAAGTTTTTAAGAAAAAATTTCTACTTTTAGTAGCTTTATTTTTAGGTTTTCCATTTCCAAAATGTTTATGACTTTGACAATTAGTTATTTTAAGAAGGGTGTAGATTCACTCAAACGACAAATTAAAGTATAGCTTATGATTACTCAAAGTAAAACACTTTCATCTCAGCATATTTAAATTTTAAAGTATCCCAAGTTCGAACAACTTGTTCCTAAAGTACCTCCTCAGCCCATCAAGGCCAGGAACAGGGTAGCCAACAGGGTCACAAAACCATTCCACAAGAAAAATTAACACGAGGCACCCGGCCAGCACATCAGCAGCAATTGCAAGTCCAATTGACTTGGCCAGCATTACATGCATGCCTGCTACAAAGGCCAATACCATACTTAGCATGGCCATGAAAATGCACAAAAAAACCTTGTGAAAGGAATCGGGCCGTCTATTGTAGCCCAAGTAAGAAGCATAAAATAGAAGATGCACTGCTGCAGCCGAGAAACAAAATGCAGTGGTATCACATATTATGAAAGCTTTGAAAGCCAATTTGTTTATGAATGTTGGCATTCCTTCGTCAGGGCCGTCATTTTTATAGCCACCAGGCATTGTGAAAGCTGCAGCGAAGGTGACTGTGGCGATGAGTGTTGCTACCACCAGATGGGCTTCAAATGAAGTTGTGTTTGATTCGTTGGAGCACTCCTTCGTATTGAATGAGATTGGGTATTTTTCCTTCTCTACGGCCTCTCCTTTCATTGCCTTTTTTAAGTTTGTGTCAACCCACCTTGGTGTGTCTGGTATCCCATGAAATGCATCTAGCTGATGATAGACCTTTGCAACTGCAAGACTATCAATCTAAAATATAAAACAGAATATATATTAGTCAATATATCTCTACATGGAATTTGAGAATGCTTTGAAAGGCCAGGGTTCAAATCCTAAGAAATTCCTCTTATTATTAGCATATCCTACTGCTACTCTTCATCAAAATTGAGAGGGTTGGACCGTTGAAAAGTCTCACATCCGACATCACCCAAATATTGGGCTTAGTACGGCCTCATATACTAGCATGTTTGGACCCTCCCTAATAACTTACGGGTTTAAGTTGAAAACATAACAAAAAGAGAAGGAATAAAAAGGGCGAGCAGTTTCACCGCTTCCTTGAGAAAGTAATTAATCACCCGATGCCAAAGATGTAGTGTATACCTGGGGTTTTTTGGAATAATAACTGTCGAAGGCTGTGAAGAACTCGTTATTCATAGCATGCTTGTCCACTCTTTCATCACGCGAAAGAATCGAGATAATGCTGTATTTTTGGTAAGCAATAGCCAAATGTAAAGGACTATTCCCCTCTTTATCTGGTTCATTTATAAGGCCAACAAGCTCCGGCACTTCCAATATGTACTTGACCATTTCTTCCTCTCCAGCTATGACTGCAACATGAAGAGCTGTTCGGCCTTTGTCATCAACCAATTCCCAAATATAGGGACAACATTGAACCAACTCTCGTGCCACATCTACATGGCCTACGCAGGCTGCAACGTGAAGAGGAGACATTTCATCTTTGTCGGAGAGGCAAGCAGCAGAATTATCACATTGCAAGAACTCTTGGACTGCTTCAAAGTAACCATAGAATGCAGCATAATGGAGAGGTGTTCGCTTGAATTTGTCTGCCTTTCTGATCAATTCTTGTTTTATCTTCACTAACCTTTCCAGGGTACCTTAAAAAAATAAAAAAATAAAAAAATAAACAGAGGAGACAGATATATGGAACAAAATTCATATTAGGCGGAATGTCAAAGACATGACAAGCTCGTTCTAACGTAATTAAAAAAAAAAAAAAAATGAAGTACTATTCATTTTTCATGTCATGTTCCAAAACAAGCAATCAAATGTTAAAGACATGACTGCGAGGCCACTTGTCCTGCGCCTTACTCTCTTTCTATCATTTGTTATTATGGCAGATTTTATCTTTGATGAACTCAAATTAATTTGAATGTTAGATATATTAAATTTTTATTTACTTAATGGAGGTCTAAACTTTGTAATTCACTTTATCATTTATATTTTTGATTGACTCCTAATTATTCAAATTGCATTTAAATTGATACAAGTTGAGACACTTTGTGATAATTCCCAAATGCCAATAGAATCATAACCCAATGGCATCTCCCCTTTGGGAGGGTTGCGATTTCAACTCCTCTTAGATGTGTGCATACGGGGAAAGGTTTATGGGGGTAAAAAATATGCTATCCCTTGTGTAGCCCAAGGACCCATTGGGCTGTCATTAAAACCAACAAAAATGATTCCTAAATGGAGCCCGAATTTAGGCTCAAAGTATATGCTGACCCATAAAGTATATGCTGTTACATGGGTTTTGGATTTTGAACTATGATGTATCCTAAATGGGTTAAATTCTAATTTCAAAGGGGAACAAAAGCCAACCCCTACTCTTCCTAATAACAAATCTAATAATGGAAACTTGGATAGTAATTATGAAAGTATAGCAGCAGTAATAGCACAAAAATTACCATGGGCATGGTGACGTTGAAATACCGCTGCATGCAAAGCATTTATGCCATTGGTGCCCCCACAAGGAGATGATGGACAAGTTTCCAAGATATGAAGTGTGATGCCAGAAAATCCTCCCAACACAGCTAGAGACAGTGGAGATTGATAAGCATTATTAACCAAATCCAACAAGCCAACATCTGCTTCCAACAACACCTTCACTACACCAAAGTGACCATTTCTCACCGCGACATGCAACGCCGTTTCCTTCTTTTCCAGATTCACCATCCTCAACAGCTCCTTCCCATTGACTACTTGGCTTTCCACATCTTCATGCAGTGTTTTTGCACTGTTGATGAGAATTTCTGATAATTCCAAGGACCCTATCCTCGCTGCTACATGTAGTGGGGTGTCACCTTTTATGTTGGCTTTCAGGAGAAGTGATGGGCATAGGCGAAGGACCTGTTTGGCAAACTCCTTCTGTCTGGAGTTCACCGCAATGTGAAGAACAGTGTTTTTCTGGGGTGTTACTTGATTAAAATCCAAATTATGAGCTTCCGTTTGGCAGAGGAAATTCACGTCGCCTGATGCTGCTGCTTTGAACAATTTCCAGTCCATTTCTGTTGGATTGTGTTGCTTAAACGTGATAGATATATCTACAAGTCATACTTAGGCTTTGAAAGAAATTAATTAGAGTTGTCTCAAACTTAGGAGCTTGGCTAGCTAATCGACAATTATATTAAATTTTGAAAAGCACGAATCCTTCATTACTTTTATATAAATTTTTAATACACCCAGTGCCTTGGTATAAATTTTTTCAAGTCCTCATATCAATTACTTCATCTTATGAGTTGGGCCATGAGAAAGCAAATCGTAGTGATTCAAACTTCAAAACCAAGAAAAATTTAGGATTGTTAATTGGTGTCTTAGCTTTTTCTTTTTCTTTGCTTTGTGTTTTATTTTCCCTTTCTTTTCTATTTGGTAAGCTGACTGCTAGAACTTGAGTTAATTTGTGACTTTACGTGGGTTGCCATTAAGGTATTTGTCCTTTGAATAATCTAGAGTTCATCAATTAATTAAGCTCCTTTATACACCTGTAGATTCCTCTGGAGCACAAAAGCACTTTGACATCCTATACTTGTCCCCATCTATTGGGATTATAAAGCACGAAAGGTATATGCATTGCATGGCCCTATGTGACAAGCATCTAACTAGCATGTGGGTTCACACTGTCAAGACACATACACATGTCCAACATGTAAACCTCATGTACTTTTATGAACACTTGTCTATATGTTTGAGTGTCCATTATTTGATTTATTTAAATTCTAATCAAATAAATATTTGACATTCAAAAATACAATCAATTAGCATTTGGTTACAATTTTGTTAATCAAAAATTTTCTACCTAAGGGGTATTTTATTATATGAAGTATAGTACGTGTATATGCACGTATATATTTAATATTAGATATATATTTTGGTGTTCTAAAGCTCCCACAAGGTAACTCATATATGTTTGTCTTTTCTTTTTTTTCTAAGGGTAAGATGGGGAGTGGGGAAAGTTACAAAATCACACATTAGTATGACTTATTGGAGATGACAAAGTAAAATATAAGTCTAACAAATACGTCACACATACTCCAAAAGTCACAATACTCCACACTCATGTTTGTCATCAATAAGAGTTCTTCATTTGTTTCAGCGGAAACTACATGCAATTTCTCAATTCCCAAAAGGAAAATGCTACTTCACCCATATTTTGTCACCCACCTTTACTACTCACCTTATGTATCAAAAGTGCATAGGTGATAGCAATCATGTATGGAGCCCTGCATTAAATAAGGAGAAACTGTCACATATGGATGAGTGAGAAAATGTGAGTAAAATACATGGGTGAAATAGCATAATCCGTGCCAAAATAATAAGCCTCAACTTCCAAATAGGAACCCATTTTCAAACATTTCTAATCATTTCCCTTTCAATTTGAGTATATCTAATCATTTCCCTTTCATGTCCTTCATACCTAGCTCCCAAGATTCAAAAAGATACATAAAAAGAAACTAAGTTTCAAAATTTCCATTTTTTCATCCTTTCCTGCATTTCAACCTGCAGGCTGAGTATAAAAATTATTACTGAATGGATATGAGCAAGACAAAAACATACAAAATAAAATAGTTCCATCTTGTCATCTGCCGTCTTAAATAATCCTCCATATTTAAACAATAAATTTTTGAAGTACCTTCTAGACCTAGCAAGGCCAAGAAAGTCGGGGCCACCTAGGTCTGGGCCAAAAAACCACTCGACCAAGAAAACTAGAACGAATTAACAGCCATCAGATCAGCAAACATCGCAAGTCCAGCGGCCGACTTGGCCAACATTGCGTGCATGCCTGCAGGCTGCAACAGCGGCCAATGTCATGCCCACCAAGGCCACGTAAATGTACGCTAAAACCCGATGAAAGTACTTGGGTCGTTGGTGGTAGCCGAAGTAAGAAGCATAAAACAGAAGGTAGACTGCGGCAATTGAGAAAGCACATGCAATAATATCAAATATCACAAACAGTTTGAAAGCCGCTCTGTCTATGAAAATTGGCATTCCTTGGTCAAGGCCTTCGCTTTTGTACCCACGCTGCAGCAAAGGTGGCGGTGCCGATGAGCGCTGCTACCACTAGATGGGCTTCGAATGTTCTTGCGAGTGATTCACCATGCATCACGACCATCTTTCTTTATGGTAGGTGAGATGGACTCCTCGTTCTTTACAGCCTCTCCTTTCATTCCTATTCTTCAGTTTGTGTCAGCCCACGGTGACGTGTCTGCATGGTATCCCACTAAATCCATTCAACTGATAATACACCTTTGCAACTGCAAGACTGTCAATCTAAAAATATGAAATAGAATGCGTTATATTAGTCAATATCTTATATATGGAAATTAAATGAGAATGCTTAATTGTTAATATTAAAGGTCATGGGTTGGCTCAAATCCTAAGAATTTCTCTTTTAAAAATTATGGCAAACTGAATGGAATAAAATTCTAACATATAAGAAACAGGAGAAGAAAGCAGAGGAGATATGGAATTATGATCTTGCCTCAATCCCATTATGCCCCATGCCGTATTCTCATCCTAGCCCTAAAAAGTAGGCACACACCTCTCTTCTGCTTCTTCACTAGTCTATCCATGATTCCTTTATTTAAGACAAAAAAAATAAATAGATAGAAAAACAAAGATGGGACAAAATTCATCTTAGACGGAATGATAAAAACGTGAAAATTTTGGAAAAAATTTCTTTTATGAAATTGTTCAAAATAATATTTTTTTTAATAAACATCATGGCCTGGTTTCATAAAAACCTTAATTTTATAAATTTTAAAAAACTTTGAGATGTTTAAAATCGATGGAATATAAAAAAGCCAGTCTCACTCTGCCAATAGCCGCGGCTTAGAACATTGGTTCCCATTGATTGGTGAAAGCCCAACCTTGGGCCCAAAAAATTTGGACCTAGTTGGTTCCACAGCCCATTGCCAACCTCAGTTGATCCTCCTTTTTTTGGCTTTAGGTTTTGAATAATGTTGAGTCCTAAATGGGTTAAATCGGTTAAATCCTTTTTTTTTTTTTTTTTTTTTTTGTCAACAAGGATATCTAAACTTTTGGCCAACTAATCCCTTGAAAGATGGATTAAATCACTAGTCATGCCACCTCAATTAATGCTTAGGATAAACCTGATTGGTGGCTAACTCCAAAAGGAAGGTTTTTTTTCCATCCTAAATGCACCACTTAAACTTTATACATAGTCAAAATAGGAAAAACAAATTAGGACAAAGCGAGTAATAGTCTCAGTGCAATTATTACCATAATGATGTTGAAATAAGGCTGCATGCAAAGCATTTATGCCATTGGTGCCCCCACAAGGAGATAATGGACAAGTCTCTTAACATAAGAAGTGCGATACCAAAAAATCCTCGCATCATAACAAGAGACAGTGGAGATTGATTAGCATTATTAACCAAATCCAACAACCCAACATCTGCTTCCATTAACAATTTCCCCACACCAAGGTGACCATTGAGGCTTTAAAAGAAAATAGAATTGTCTTAAACTTACAAGCTAAGTTGGAATAAATTCATTCACACTCACATTCACATTCTTGTTTCAATTGCAAATTAAAGATATACTTATCTTCCAATCCCATAGCTAATGAAATTCTCCAACAATTACCGAAACTCTAATCGGATATCGAACATTTTTCATAGAACAAAATGAACATTTAATTACCATATATGTTTCATTAATTCTTTAATTATTTTTACACCAAAGCATTACGCATCAATGACAGCATTTCCTTCTTATTTTGGGAAGTGAAAAATCTCGAGTTACGCATGGTGACGATAAAATTAAATAATATATTTTTAAAATTATTTCTAAAATTTCTGAATTATGTCTTTTTGGAGTTTTGAAATAGGTACCAAGTTAAAACTCCAGAAAGAAATATTTATTAAAAAAAAAAAATTACCAAATTAATTATCTTAAAGTTTATAATGCACAAATCCTCATTATTTTCAAATAAACTTTTAGAACACACCGTGCCTTCATTTAAATTTCTTCAAGTGTTCATCTGAATTACTTCGTCTCATCAGTTGGGACTACGAGAAAGCAAATCGTATTGACTCGAACTTCGAAGCCAAGAAAAATTTAGGATGTTGTCTTTTTTCTCTTGTTCCCCTTTTTTTTTTTTTTTTTTTTTTTTTTTTGGTTCCTTTCTTCTTTCGGTAAGCACAATTGAAGCATTTGAGTTGACAACTTTGCATTTTATTAAGCACAATTGAAGCACTTGAGCCGGCAACTTTGCATGGGTCGCTATTAAGGTCTTTATCCTTTTAAAGATTTACAATTAGGACCCATTTGGGTATTTCATGAATTTTTAAGAATTGATCATATAACATCAACAGTGATTGATCTTCTAACATCAATTACAATGATGCCGCCAACTTTTTAAAATCTTCTAGTTCAAAGTAATAAATTTGTTCTTTTAATACTGTGTAAAAAAATTTTAAATTGTTTAATATCAAATTGGACACACAAACATATCCTGAATTAATGGTTGGTCACAATCATATCTACTTCCGAATGGTAACCCTCACAGCATTACGGGACTCAACCTAACCAGTTTTTTTGTAGTGCACATGCTACAAATATCCCTTTCTGTTCAACAAGAAGATCCTTCAGTATCCATCCTTCACCCTTTTCCTGTTTTTCCTTTTCCCCCATTGAGCTTTTGGCTTCAGAAAGTTAATTGAACAACTGGGTTGTATTAACATTAGTTGAGCTGTATACAAACAATAGCCCATATGTACTTGTCCTCGTCATCTTATTCTATACTAGTGTGAAGTTTGTAAAAATAAATATTGTGAAAAATAAAAATTATATATATATATATATATAGCACTGATCAGGTCAATACATGTTGACATAAGTTATATCAATATCATGCCTTAGGGGTTACACCCCTTACATTAATACAATGTATCCCTTAACCTATTAATGCATGAGGTACAACCCCCAATGCGAGTGTTGATATGATTTATATCAGCACATGCTTACCCGATCATCATCTTATATATATATATATATATATATATATATATATATATAATACACACTCGCAATGGTAGTTTAGATGGTAAAGAATCACGGTTGAGGAATCAAGTCTCGAGTTCGTGTCTTCGCTCCCTCATTATCGGATGCATAGACTTGCAAATAGTTTGTACATCATGAGGGATTAGTTTGGGCCTAACGGTTTGAGATACCCCTTGTTTGATAAAAATGTATTTACACAATTTTTTAAACATTTTTATAGTTTTATAAGTAATTTGTACCTTTTTTTTTTATGCATTTTCACCATTTCCATATAATGATTCTCTCCTTAATTGCAGCAATAAATATGGTAGTTTACAAAGTTTGAAATGAACATTATATAATGTGGGTTTTTCGATTCTCTCACATGAACACAAAAAGATATGTGGTGAATACCAAGTGACAATTTACTTGCATGAAAAAGACATGTATAAAGTCAATTTGTAACAAATTGACAAAAAATTGACTGTTGTTTGGTATTAAAATGGAAAGTAGTCACTAAAAAGGCAATTTCCTCAAATCACTAAAAATAACTTTTTGAAAAAATTACGCTTTAGTTATCAACTTTCAATGTAAAAAATAAAAAAATTAAAAAATAAAAAAAATAATAGTCATTTCACGCATGTATATAATTAAGTTATAGCAAGTTGACAACTTACATCCTTCATTGGTAAGTTATAAAAGGATCACAAAAAGATAATTTTTCAAAAAAAGTTCACTGTCGAGTATGTGAATATAAAAAAAAAACAAGAAGAAGACGACGCGTGGCAGCTACAGGAGGACCATTCCTCCGTTATATATAATATATATTAGATTTCTTCCTCTTCCTGTTGGAAAATACAATTATAACATCTGATTAATATCATAACTATTTATATCACTTTCCATTCACCGACGATTTCTCAGGGAAAAATACTACCAAATAAATATTAATGAGAAGTACAATACTGATGGGAAAGACATGCACAACCACCCCACGGGCGGTCGGGCGGGCGGGCGCGTGGGGGTGAGGGGTGTTGGATTTGAAAAATAGAACAGAAAAGCAACAAGGTAAGAGTTACCAGAAACAAAAAAGCAAGGTAGAGTCAGAAAATTTAAGAACCCTGATTTAGCTCAACCCTATGGCTGGTTTAATGCACACGACAAATTTAGATATGTAACTTATTCTGAGAACCCGACAGGAAGCCAAGTACAATAATACAAGCTGTCCTAAATGGTGTTACTTGGTGTTTTTACCACTTGAGTTTGGATAATAGCAAATAAAAGTCTCATTAATAGGAAAACAAATTGAACTGCCCTGCTCAATACCCATAGTTTGAGCCATAGACCGGGCCATAGCCTCCAGTATGGCCTGCATGTCCAGTGTTGGATGGGGGAGAACCATACATGGAACCATGAGCTGCATATGCATTATAACTTTGGTCAGTGGAACCACTTGTTTGGGTCTGTGTTGGGGCTGCGGCTTCAGCCATGAAATTCTGCAACACATTCAAATATAATCAGCAGATAATTTAATATTGTGCATAATGGAGTGATTAAAAGAAGCAGGGAGTTTCTGAGGGGAGATTAATAGAAATGTGGTATCGTGTCAAACAACAGATGAACCGAAAAAGAGAGAGAGAGAGGAGATGATGATGATGATGTAAGTATGTAACCAAATCTAGTTTAATAACAAAGATAACTCAAGCATTAATGTCATATCAACAGTCCTAAATGATCTTAAATAATCTTACCAATATTTAAATTGACTAGATACTTCGATTAGCCACAAACACAATATTGAGATTAAAACATAATCAGTTATTACACAATCTAGAATAAGCAATCATAACAGAATGGAGTCCCAATGTCCCATCATATATAACATGAGCTCAGCTACAAGTGCCAAGTGCAGCTGAAGGTGTGTGCTAAACATGTTTAGGACACAGGAACATAGTTAAATAATCTAACCGTCCATATGTTCTCTTTTGATACCCCAAGCCAAAATAAGTGTATCCGTAACATAGCATGTTGGACAAGGATACTTAAATCGTATTGAAATATTGAATTGCTTACGCAACAAAGAAACAAAGAATGGGTGTATCTGAGGAAACTTAAGAGTACTAGGAGTTTTTTCCTCTTTTCTTCTGCTGGATACCTCTCAGATACATTTTGAACAAGTTTACATGTCGCATGTATCCCATACACACACTCGTCATGTCATGTCTGACATGGATACTTCACAATGACATGCATGTGCATTATATATATATATATATATATATATAGAGAGAGAGAGAGAGAGAGAGAGTAGTGGTCTTATAGGGATGTGTTGATATAAGTCAAATCAACGCACACATTAGAGGGTTGTACCCCATAACCCACCAATGCATGGGGTACAATCCCCTAATGAATGTGTTGATGTGACTTACATTGACATGTCCTTATAAGACCAGAACTATATATATATATATATATGAAACAACCACCCAAGTGGAGCTCATATTGGGCACAGTCCTGAACCATTATAAGATAAATATCCTTTGAGAACCCTAATCCATTTCAATATATACACACGCGTGCATGTGTGTGGTGGAAACAGCAATACAATGCTAGGCACTAAAATTATATATGCACACATACATATTAAGGTACTAAATTTTGTTTGGACATGTCATTTCAGTCATTTCAGTCATCCCAAGATATAAATGTTTCGAAAGGTTTCGAGAAACGCATAGAAAAAAAAAATTGAAAACATATGGAAATGCTTGGTAATATTGAACCAAAGTATTTACATGTTAAGATAGATGTATTAAATGATTAATTAAATATGTTTTAAGGCCTACAAACCAATCATAACAGATATAAACTTCACAACATATTAATTTATAGTACTACTTTACCATTTTGACACTAACTGATAGTTATATGACTATCACAAGTATTTACAATTTAGTTCTGCTATTCATACATATTAGTTTTTTCTTTTTTTCTTTTTTTTTTTTTTTTTTGGTATCACATAAATTATAGTGATTGATATTTTTAATTGTTAAATTTAATACTACTTCCAAGCACTATCTTATTAGCCTTACTAGTGGAATTTATTGGGTGATCTACCCAAATAATCTGGACACCACTCCTTGATAAAAATTTAAACAAAGAAAAGCGAGAAGAACCCTTTTAAAATTTCTCTCTGCCCAGTTCTTCATATTTTTCCTTCTCTTTTCTCTTCACATTTAAAAACAAACAAACAATATAAAAATAAAAAATCTTTAAGAAGCCTGAATTTTTTTTTAAAATGTTTGGCCTATTTCGATCGATTTCTACCAAAATGTCGTCAATCCAGCCAGTTTTGCCCAAAACACCATCATTTTGATCGAAACCAAGCAATTTCAAAATTCATATGGTGTTTTATTTTTATTTTCTTTGATTATTTTTTTTGTTTTTTTTATTTTTTTTTATCAGCAACAGAAAAAAAAATTATTAAATAAATAAAATAAGATACAAAAGAGGACAAGAGGTCCTACCAAATAAATAAAAGGAGAAAAAAATAAAAAAGCAACAAAAAATAAAAATAAAAAATTGCTGAAGGTAACAAACTGCCAGCCAATTAGACCTAGTTACAAGCATGGAACTCCCGAGAAATCCTTAGTCACCGAAGCCCAAAACGAAGCCAAGAAAACAATACTATCCCACAAACACCCAACCTCCATAGATCCTCGCATTTCTTTCCAACCAAATAACCCAAAAAAAAAAAAAAAAAAAAAAAAGCAAAGATAGCACATCCCATGATACCACAGCTCTCACACTCCTCCCAAAACCACCAAAATCAATGATCAACATGCTATAAAAACCCTATGGTGTTTTATTTTGATCAGTCAAAAAATGATCAAAACTTCCCTTCTCCCTCCCCTTATCTTCTTTCATGATATAAAACCACCCCCCCCCCCCCCCAAAAAAAAAAAAAAAGAAAAAAAAAACACACACACACACACACTCACACACTGCATTTCAACATCACCACCACAAAGAGGTGGAAACATCTTGAAGGGATATGAAGATAACCCAGAAATATTCTTATCCAAACACCATAATCAGAACCCAGAGCCATGTTGAATTTTTTTTTTTTTTTTTTTTTTTTTTTTGATCAGCAACAAAGAAGAAATTTTATTAATGAAAAGGAAAAGAAACAAGGGGGACAAGAAGTCTACCAATCAAAAACAGCTATCCAATCCGATTTTAACATAAAGAAAGGAATATCCCTAAGCTCCTTAGAAGAATGAGCCCAAAAAGAACCCAAAAAAGATACTTTGTTCCATAACTCAATCAAAGAGGATTCCCTATCATCAAAAATCCTAGAATTCCTTTCAAGCCATAATACCCAAAAAACTGCCAAAAAAAGCACATGACCAAATAAGCCCTGCCTTCTTGCCTCTACCAGAACCATGTTGAATTCACATTAACGAAGTGGCAAGACTGTGATACAATACTTGAAGGGGTGAGAGACCATGATAAACCCATAATTCATAGTTTCGAGCAGTAATATCCTTCTCCAAAAATCCATACCCAGAAGACATGATTCTATTATTTGGATTTGGATTTGAGAAATGACAAGATAGTGATCCAAACTACCTTGAAAAGACCACGCTTTAATGAGAGCCAAATGGGTATTTCAGGATTTTAAGCAAAAATTAAGACAACCCAGTAATGCCCTCACTCAGAACACCATACCCAGAAGAGAGAATCATCCGCATCAGATTTGAATTAAAGAAATCGTGTGCTTGTGAGAAGTGCAGAGTTCTGGTTTGGGTCTCAGATAGAGAAGAGAATAGGGGAGAGAGGGAGAGAGGGAGAGGACGTAAGGAGAAAGAAAGGGAAGAAAGAGGGGAGATGGAGAGAGAGAAAGAAAGGACGTGAGCATAGAGAAAGGGAAGAAGGAAAAGAGGGTAGAAAGATGTCACCAAAAAAAGAGGGCAGAGAGAGAAGTGTGCAAGTTATTCTATGTCTTTGAGGGAAAAGGCTGTCAAACAGCTGTATTGAGAGTCGGGATACATGAAAAACCACCCGATTTCCCAAAAAAAAAAAAAAAAAAAATACAAAATCACTTGCCTGATCACTACTGTATATAACTATATATACATATACATATATGTGCTAATTTTTTTTTTTTTGATAAAGATATACATATATGTGCTAATGTATATATAAATATGAATGGACATATATGTGTGTAATATGGTGCATGTATTATTATATATGTAAGGCAAAAATAGCAATACAAGCAGTGAAGTTATCCAGATTAAATTTGCAATACAGCAGAAATGCAACAATAGGCATTTGTTCAAAAGCCAGGGGTAGGGAAGATTACCTGTATCAGCTGCTGAGCTGCTTGGACTTGGGAAGCAGTTCCACTAATCTCAACCGTCATTTCCCCAGGAACACCTCTTGTTTCCTGTATAGTCACAGTTGCCCCACTAGCACGCCGAATGTAGCTTATACTCGCACCAGCTGTACCAATAACAGCATCAGCATAAGACAGAGGAATTTGCATTTGCTGTGTTATCTGCAAAAAAAAAAAAAAAAAAAAAAAAAAGGCCCATATATGAATATCAAATTATTTTTAAATTCAAATGGACTGTTTTTCCTTCAAAATATATATATATATATAGTATGTGAAAATTTAAAAATAATAATAATAATAATAAATTAAAAAATAAAAAATGAGAACTTGTATCCATGTTCAAACACCTTTTATAAGGAACAAGTTCTAAGGTTTCAAACTCTGCTAGTCCAACCGAAGACTGGAGACAAAGCCAGGTTCATATTGACCAGGCTGAGCTCGCACTCAGGTTTCAAACCAAAGTAAAGATTAGGCTCAGCTCAGACTGGTGGCATCTCAACTAGGCTCTCACCCTGCCATTTAGAAGTTTGGTGGGCTACATAACTCAAGCCATTCCAAATTTCCAACAGCCTGATTTTCAGCAGATTGTAACAAGATGAAGGACTTGAATTGTAATTGTTTTTATCAGAGGGACTTGAATTGTAATTGTGCTTGGGCAAAGCTAAGATAGGATATTACTTAGGGCTTGTTTGGGTGTCCAATTCAAAATTAAACATTCAAGAAATTTTATATAGGATTGAAGGCATAAATCCATCACCTTGAATTAGAATATTTTAAAATGTTGGAGACTATAGTTGATGTTGTAGAATTAATTCTAGGGAATTCATAAAATGCCCCTATTTTGAATTTCCACCCTTATTTGTGATGATGGCCATCATTTTCTTGAATTTGTTAACTCAAGATGATGGATTGTGCCTTCAATACAATATAAAATTTCTTAAATTGTTTAATTTCAAATTGGACAACCAAACAGACCCTTAGGCTAAACGAGCTCATCAGTCTAGCAATGCCTAGCCCAGGTCCACCATAAGACATCGGCAGTCAAACAACATCTCAAACAACATGAAGAGGTCAGCAATACCAGACATTGAAGACAGTATGTATATACATATACCAATACACATGCATATGCATTTATCTTGTCCTCAACTGAGCATCAAGCTCCGTCAAGAACAATCAATATTACTCCTGCAAAATCGACTAGAAGTCTACAATAAATTCAAAATGATTCACAGAACTTCAGAATGACTCGTACAATTATCACTGCATTACTTATGCTTTGACTCAGAAACCTGCAGTACTTAATGTTTATAGCACACTAACATTTTTTGTTCTGTTTTTAACAACTTTTACTATAACCACTATAGCATGCCACATGCCTGTACTTCATGAATGTTTTAGTCAACCAGCTAAACCAGAGTTGATTCACATAGTCTCCAGTTCTCCTGTAAATCTTCTCTCAATGATCAAAAGAAAACCAAAAAGGAGACAGGAAAATGACCTGTGTGATCATTGATGGTGCAGGTTGGGCATTTGATGATGCATGAACCCCCATCGGAGCTTCCCTTCCGTAGGCAGATATACCCTGATGCGGCTGCTTATCCATTGGAGGAGGCAAGTCAGGAGGTGGATAATAATTTTCAACTTGTCTTGGAGGTGGCATGTATTGAGGATTAGGTCCGAAACCAGGGCCTCCACCAGTATTTGGAGGAAGACCAGGAGGTGGACCCCAGGATTGGTGAGGAGGCATGTGCTCGATCTGGGGATTTGGCATTTGCATCTGACAGAAATATAACGATACTTTAGTATAAGCATTAAGATATCATATATATATATATATATATATATATATATATATATATATATATATATATATATATATATATATATTAATTATTTAAAATAGGTTCAACTAATTGCAACTTCAATGAAAAGGGCAGAGACTTGCTTGCATTTCAAATAACGGAATCACACTGCGGTCAACTAAAAACTTTCTAAGGTGAGATGCAATTAGTTCCACTGCTTTGTGCACTCCAATGGGTTCCCCTACTACTTCAACAACTCTATCATCTTGAAGAGCAAAAACGGGTAGGTCTTCTGCAGCAATTTGTTTCAAAAATTGCAGTTAGATGTACAGAAACCATAATGTAGCCACCAGTCAGAGAAATACCAAAACCACAGCACATGATAAATAAATTTATTCTGGCAAAATGATAGTCTGACATCATTGATGCAAGGATGCGGAACCTAGAGAAGCTCAAACCTAACAAAACAATAATGACTCTCCTTCATAATCTTTAATAAGGCATATTCATCACTGGTGATGAATGGATAAGGACTGTCAAAACAATATTAAATTTCTAAAAGTCACTATTATTTATTAAATTTAAGTGGGTCACCAAACTGCTTATTCTCTAGCTAAAGATAAAAAGTGATATCAATGACAGACCATTCAAAGTTGCTCCCTACCCCCAGCAACTTACATTAAGCCTCAGAAGAAAATGTGCATGAATTGAAAAGACTGCAAATTTTATAGCACAGTAATGAACAGTTATTTTAGTGCATCACAAAGATCTGACAAAACCTGTTCCCTAATAACCCAACGATGAGTTTAACATACCAGATCAATCAGTATGGCTTGAATTAAAATTTTCACAATATGCAAATGGATCAGTATGCAAAGGGATAAAGCTGTAATTTTGAATTTTTTAACTCAAGAAGAATGAAATTAATGAGAAAAATATAAATGAAATTTTGACTCAAGAAGCAGAAATGAAACATCACAAGAAACAAAATGTATTGAAGAACACCTGCTCCCAGAACTCTAACAATACAATTAGATGCCTCTTGAATAGATTTGACAGTTCCTCCTTGTTTTCCAATCAAACTTCCTGCTTGTGTTGCTGCCACTAGCAGCCTTGTGGAAACCTTGCCTCCAACACCTGGTGGGCCATGCGAAAAATCACCCTCCAACCCATCAAGAATGCGTTTGTGAACCCTCAGAAGGCCATCCATAGCAGGAGGAAGAGAAGAATCAGGCTCCTCCTTGGCAGATACCATTACCTATTCAAAGAGGAAACAAAAAATAACATCAGCGTAAGCACTCTACAACCAAAAATAATAATAATAATAACTCAAATTCTTAGATACCTATAAATACACACACACAAACACACACACACACACACACACACACACACACATATATATATATATATCAGAAACTGCAATTACATGGGGTAATACAAACTCTTATCAAAATATAAAAACACCAATAGACACATTTTTGAAGTTTTGTCAACAAGATTATTGGCCTCCAAAAATCATTTTATAAGCAAATGTGGAACTCAGAGAAATATAAATAAGGAAATACCACATAAGTATCAACAACCGACACTCAACATATGGGTACCTAAAATAGGTATCAATCTGATTAGAAATGAAATCAACAACCAGATATCAATCTGTCATAAATAGGCTTCCCAATTAAATTAACATTGTTGACAACGGTCTTCCATGATAACACATTGAATTCATTCTCTTCCAAAAGAAAATTAGCAAGAATGCCACCTAAAATTGCAAGGTCAACATGGAAAAGGCATATGATCTTGAGAATTTGAACATTAAGAGGTTGATAACTGTATTCAGGTTTCATCAGAAAAAGTGACAAATGAAGGTTCGCAATTCCATGTCATGGTTTTTTTTTTTTTTTTTTTTAATTTATTTATCTGCAACAAGAATTTTATTTAAATAAAGAAAAAAAATTACAAGCGAGGACATGGAGTCCTACAAGAAAAGATTAAAAAAAAAAAAACAACGAAAGTTCTACACCCCACAAACTGCCCCCCAATTAGACGGTTAGAGTGTTAGACCTAATTACAAAAAATGGAATACCCAAAAATTCCTTAGAGATCGAAGCCCAAAAAGAAGCCAATAACTCAACCCTGTCCCACAAACACCAAGCCTCCCCAAACCAAAAATTCCATGTCATCTTTCCAATCCTCTTCTATGGCCCCCACTGTGTTCCCTCACAACTCCAAAAATCTAAGGCACAATGATTCATCATCTCCTGCCACATCTCTTATAGTCACATAAAACCTTTCTTATAAGCTTCTCCCTAAAATTCTCTCTTTATTCTTCTATTCCTTTCATCAATAAGGCTTATTTATAAGCATTAAAAAACCCTAAAATCCCATGGAAACAATCTAAAACTAACATTTACATACATGGTAAGTTGGTAACAAAATAGATACCATTTTTTATTACTAAACAGAAAACTACTACAATATTAAATCATAAACTCTTGATAAAACCCAAGCTACTCCTTGGGTCTCACATGTAAGGTCCAACCATGTGATCCAAGTGCATCAAACCCCTCTTGTTGGGAAAACTCGACATCAGGTTTTATGATTCTTGCAATAATTTTGTAGATCCTTGAAGTCAAAACAATCACATTCTTTGTTTATGCAATATAGCACTACCATTGTTTCTGGTGCACAAAACAAATAGTCAAGTTATTTCCAAGAGATCAAAACTTGCTCTAATACCAAATTCATGTCAGTTCCACTAGGGTTCTTCAAATGAATCTCTCTCTCTCTCTCTCCCTCTCTCTCTCTCTCTCTCTCTCTCTCTCTCTCTCTCTTTTTCTTCTTATCCTCTCTCTTCCTTTTCTCTTTTTTTCTTCTTATCCTCTTCCTTTTGCCCTATCCCTCTCTCCTGAATTTTCTTTGCTGCTTCTTTCTTCTTATTCTGTTACTCTAGTACATTCTCCTCTCTCTCTCTCTCTCTCTCTCTCTCTCTCTCTAAAGTCTCTTCTCTCTAAAACTCTTTCCAAAACTCTCCCCTTGTCTTTGAAAACCTCAATCTTTCTCTTTCTTTTTCTCTTCCTTCATCCTTTTATCTTGATTTCTTATAGTATTATCTTTTAAAAAAATTTAAATTATCAAAAAAAAAAAAAAAATACCAACTTTAATTTGAAGAACCCTAGAGAAGCTACATGAGTTAACTAAGAAAAACTATAGCTCTAAGAACGCTTTTGAATCCATGTGAAGGTCATCTTGATTGGTGGAACCCATAAATTTAAGGAATGACTCTACTCCCAAGAAAATACTAAGAAAGGGCAAAAAATTTCACAATCAATATCATGAATTTTGACTTGGTGGCTTGGCGCGAAGGCTTAGGTTCGAGTATTGAGAGTAGCCGCATTGTATTAAAAGATAAAAGTTAGGATCGTATCCAACTCACCCCTCCCAAGACCTACCTGGCCAGACATATGTTGGGTAATGGCCTTTTCATGAAAGTATAAAAGTAAGTCATGAAAATTTAATGGCTTTATTACCTTTGACATCAATTCATCAATTCAGTAAATATTTGTGGTGAATGGTTACAAAAGAGTTTCAACTCAAACAAACAAAAATACCAAATCACAAGGAATATTACAATGCCATGGGACAATTAGAATTACTAAAATGGGCCATGATTGTCTAAAAAGCAGAAGAATAGGATGAAGTGCTGGGACCTCCTCAAAGCATGAAACAAAGTGTCATATATGGCCAAACAGTATCCATCTAGACAGTCCACACAATCTCCACCTTAACGAAATCTCGAAGAGCTCTTTAATCGAAAAACAGTAACTCAAATACCATTCTACCTTCTTATCAATGTATTCTCCATCAACTCTTTAGATAAAAAAAACACCTACTTCCAATACTATTCAATCTCCAGTGCAACGGATCCTCCAATGGCTCTTTAATTAAAAATTTGTCTAGCTTTAACTCAATCCAATCTTCAGCTCAATGGATACTCCAACACTGTTCTATCAGAATCAACTAATTTTGACACTATTACATTTCCACATCAATGAATTTTTTTACTGGCCCTTCATATAAAAATTGTCTCAGTTCAACGTAGCACAGTCTCAGTTTTAAATAATTCTCCAATAAGTCAACCAGAAGTTATCCTACTCATTTCGAAGTTTACACTTCACCCAAACAGATTCTCTTCCGTCAAAGTCCAAAATTGTCTCAGATTCTTGTCCCAAAAAAAAAAAAAAAAAAATCTACTATTCCAATATTCAAATCATGACCACTCAATATTCTTCGAATATTCTGTTTTCCAGTCAAGATAAACCAAAATTCCACCCAAATGTTTCAAGAATATTTAAACTGCAACCACTATGGGTCGAAAATCAGACTACCATTGCTCAGGACACTATCTGCAAGCACTAGTCAACTTGGGCACAATTAATAATAAACCACCCATCTTTTCAATTACAAGAATACTGTTGCTCCCTTTTCCATTTCATCCCAGTAAAATATTCACATTAAAAATTTTTTTTAAAAAAAATGGAAACAAAGAAGAAAGAGCCTTTTATTTTACTTGATGTTCCAGGAGTAAAATTGCAGTCATTGATTGAGCTATCAGACTCAAATCATAAAACCTGGTCATCTAAATCAAATCGCAAGGCATCAAACCATATGTCTAAATCCCACTAGACCCATATCACAATCATTAAAGAAATTAATAAATAAATTCAATGATATAGCATGACTAATACAATTTACTCCCTCCGTCCCACAAAGATAGGCCATTTTTGCAACTTTTTTTGTCCCAAAATATTTGTCCATTTTGAAAAGTCAAATCATAATTTTTTTGAACTTCCTATACCACCCCTTGTTATTTCAATAATTACTTTAAACACAAAACCCAATAAAAAATAGATGAGGGTACTTTTGGAAAAATAGAGTTTCATAAATAACAAGTCAATGAAAAGAGGGTTTTTCTTAAACTGCGTATTTTGTCAAGCATGGCCTATCTTAGGGGACGGAGGGAGTAACTAAAATGGGTAAAGTCAGTAAATAAACTTAGTGGGCATTTCTATCAAAGAGGGACATTTTATTACAACAAATGACACCACTAGAGGAGATTGACAAAAGCACAAATTTATCATTCTGATGTATATCCCTAACATTTGACCTTCTCCAACAAATCTTGCAATTTTAATATGACAACAACGAAAATGCTCATTGGTTCTAAAAGAATCATATGTATAATATTAGGTTTAACATTGATTAATTGCTTATCTATATTTATTCTCCTTATAACTTCATGCCAAACTGCCAATTCTTTTCCAAGAATCTATATTGAAACCTGCAACTTTCGGTTCGAATCCTCATTCCATCAAAATCCAATCCAGATTAGCTTTTAGGATTACACTTCCAATGAACAATAGTACCATATTTCCCAACTCATGAGAATCTCACAACGAAAAGAAAACCACACAGAATCTATATTTTATACTCATTTAGTAAAGTTAATTAAGTTTCAAAGCTTTTTGTGATTATTGTAAGCATAGGTATAACAAACTTAAGAAGCACTTCAATATTAACAGTGACCTTCAGCGAACAGAAGTGCTGATTATACGAATTAGGTTCCTTTACAGTTTTTATAATGTGTGGCAAGACATCAATCATCCAGGTTCTGAAGTTACCAGATAGAATGCAGAGCTTCTAGGTATGGATGTTCGTACAAGATGTATCTGAGTTCATTCAGATCAACTTTTTAGCACGTGTAATGCTCAATGCTGATCCCTGCAATCTGGATCTTTGATTCTCCAAGTTTGGGATCATATTGATGATTGGTTTGTTTCCTTAAAATATGCGAACAGAACCTGCACAGATTCATTTCTGTTATTGCAATAAAAGGAACCACGTCCATATTTTACTTGTTGCTTATGTTAATGCTTTCTTTCTGATCCTTCCGCTACACATTTTTGAGAAGTAGCATATTACTCATGTTAATTTATCTTTTAACACATAAAATTGAAGCCAATCCACCTTTTCTTATTTCTGTTAGGCAATAATCATCATCAACATCCTTTTTTCTGATTATCTGAAACACCAATATTTAAAAGGTGGCAAACGATGATCATATAAAGAATGACTATCTGCCACCAAAGAATTTTCCTCCTTTGAATCCTATAAAAATGCATAAGTATACTAAGCATTTATTCTAACTGTCTAATGTGAACAACCTTCTAGATGGAGAGGGGATTGTATATCAACACATTCAAGATCCACGGTTGGATAAAAACACCTCCATGTTTGTTGATCCAACATATTGATGATATATATTTTTTAATTTTTTTCAGTTATTTTAGTCCGTAAAATTATTAAATAAATTAATATAGCTTGGGGTTGGAAATGAAGAATTGTAACCTAATATTGAAATTCATAAATTTTAAGTTTTAACCATGTGACATACACTTCTAGTTCAAATGACATCAGATACCTTATTATTTTGTAGTTCTATTTACACTAACGATATGATTGTTTGTAATGATACTAATAAACTTTCACTGTCATATTTGAACATAATCTTCTCAATCAAAATTGTCAAGTAAAAGCTAACAAGCCCAATTGCAAATCTCCGCACAGTCATATTGTTGCTACATCATTGTATGACCATATGGGTTAGATTATCAGTGAACAAAGTGCATAAGCATCAAGGGAGGTCAAACCAAGAAACAGTACATTTAAAATTTCCAACGATTAATAAACATCCAAAGCAAAAACAATCTGAAGTTTTGAGAATGAAAAATATTAGCTATACCAAATTTGACTTTACAATACCCATCTAATTGCTTCAAAGTGTAGTATTAGCAGCTAAAAGTAGTGAAAACAGAAGCAAAAATAAGTGAATATAATGTAAACTATCAACTGATTGATCTACAAAAACACCATCACAGACAGTCAAACCAATAAACAGTGAGACTTAATCAATCCTGCTCAACTAGCTGATTTATCAATTTAATAAAGAAAACAAATTACAAACAAACTTACAGCTCTTTCTGTTGTCCCTGGAGGGCCATCAAGAATCTTAATGCGAGCTTTTGTCTCCTCAACTATTTTTTTAATGAATTCACCTTTACGTCCAATGATACCACCCACCTTTTGTGCAGGAACCAACATCCGGAAAACACTCTCACCGGGCCATCCTGGCCACCTTTTTTCACCACCTCCAGCTATTGAATCATCATCACGTCCACCTTTTTGTTGTGGGTGCAAATCATCAGGTACTTGATCAATGTCATGTTCATCAAAACTTTGATCAACTTCAGCCATAAGAGTTGTACTGGACAACATAAACCAATGCAACATATCAATGACATTACTTGAAAGCAAAGAGCATAGAGACAATACGCGAATACAAGCTCAGCCCATGTGATTCCTTTTTTCCCCAATAACCACCATAACATGATATACTGACAGTGAACCACTCAAAAACATAATAAGTTCAAAGAAATGCTCAGCTTAACCCCAACCAAACCAAACCCCCCCCACCCCCCCCCCCCCCAAAAAAAAAAAAAAAAAACAAAACAAAAAAACATACGAAAGCAAAGAAACAAAAAGGGGTCATCTTTTATTTGTGCTGACTACTTACTGCTTAATTTGAATATTAGAATATGATATGTTTGTTTTTAGTTCTTACAGAATCACAAAGATAGCTCAAAAATTTATGTACATCACACAAAATATCATGTCTTCTCCCAAAAAAACTACAAACATCAACTCATGTAATTACAAAAATGACTCTCTAAGTTAAGCATTACCATAAAATTCATCAAAATTAAAGCTGGATATATAAATAGTAACAAAAAAATATAGGGAAAAAGAAGCAAAAAGAGCAGAATAATTACAAAAAAGGAAAAAAAAAAAACCCATCATAAGAACAGAAAAAATAATAATAATAATAATTCCCAATTTAATCATTAAAAAAAAAAAAAAAAAAACCCAAAACCCATATGTTCTGGTCTCAGACTTCCACTACACTGAATAATTCTATAAAACCTTTACAAGATAAAGAACAACCATATGCCTACTGGGTCAGCTTCAGAAATTGATACCACAATCAAATCAAAGAATTTATAAATTTATAAACACAAGCAAATGAATACAACAAATAAACAGAGTAATTGAAGACCTAACATAAACCCTAGAAAATTGGAAGTTCTACAATGAAGTATACTTACATGGGCGAAGAGAATTGGCTAGTGCAGGCAAAGCAAGAATGGCGAATCGTGGAATAACAGTGACTAGGGTTTGAGAACAGAACGTGACCAAAGACTGATATTTTCTCCCCCTCTCTCTCTCTCTCTCGAGTTTTGGTGAGGTATCGATATTTGTTTTGAGGTCCTCAAAAGGACTTGAATTTCTATATTGACCTTCTCACTTACTTAATGATGAAACTACCCCTTCATTACTTATAATTACTTGTAGCATCACAAAAAATTGAAATTATTTATGCTTATGTACTCATTCTTACAAATTTCACATACTAATGTTCAAGTGAGACATATCAAAATGCTTATTTTTTGTCTCTTATATTTGTGTATTTGTACAACTCTTTTTAGGACAACATAGTCCACCACTTAATAGTCATTGACTTAAAATTATGTTTTATAATTTTATTTTATTTTTTTAGTTTTGTGGCCAGAACACAATAGTTGATTAAGAATGTATTTGGATGATGGATTTGAAGGTGGGATTTGGGTCAGGATGAGATTTTTAAATCACAACTTAACCAATTACCTTGTTTGGGAAACACAACTTGGGATTTGTAAATTCTAAGTGAGATTTCAAAATGGGATTGTTAAATTACCATGTTGTGCTTTATTTGATAAAAATTTAAATTCCATTTCTACATAATTGACTCCTCCAAACAGGGGATCCTGAAATGATGGGATTTAAAATCTCAAGTACAAAATAGTTAGCCAAACAGGGAAATTTGCAAAAATCCCATCATTTTGAAATTCATTGGTGAACTCGAAATCCCTCATCCAAACACACTCTAAAGGTAATCAGTTTTAGAGTATTACCCAATGACAATATATTCGTATAATAAAAAAAACTTTGTAAAATAAAAAGCAAATGTATCATTTTCCTTTAACAATAAAAAAGCATAATTCAACGGAAAAAAAACATATTTTTTGCAGATTTTATTAAATTGTTGATCTGATTAATGATTTTAAACTGTAAAACCAAAATTTTTTCATATGAGGTTATCTATAATAATAATAATAATTCTTATAATTAAAATAGAAACAAGATCAAATACATGTACAAATTCGTCAACTTAGTCAATCTTTAAAGTTTCACAACTATAACTAAATCAATCATACCTTGTCAAATTTTGGGAAAGGATTGTGATAAAACCTTAGGAAAACAATGAGAAAGATTATCTTACCAAAATATCAGAAAAACGTCACTAGTTGCTAAACGGCGGCGGAAGGATCGATATATCTGATTGGTAACTAGTCGAAACCCTAATATGCTTGTTGCCTCCTAGGGCTTTAAGTTATTCTAAAAGAGAATGTGTACTTTAAAGGATAAATTGGTCTTTAAATACAAGTCTCGAACTTTCCAATTAATTTTAACTATTTTTAAATGAATGACATGTGGGATTTTGGCATTAAATTTATTTTTTATGTACAAGATTGTTTAGAAATAATTATTGTAGAACACCCTCATATGATATTTAATGGGATATTTTATTTTATTATCTTCATATGGTATTCTTTTAAATTAAAAGATATAATTAAGCCCACGTCATCAACTCTACAATGGCTATGACAACTCACATAGACAACTATAGTCATGCAGTGTGTTAAAGCCTTAAAAGAAAATAAATAAATAAATAAAAAGGTGGGCAATAATTATAGTACCCAAGTCATTTCCTCGGCACCATATCAAAAAGGAACATGAGCGGCCAGATGAGATAATAGCAAATCTCCACCATTGAAGTATTTTAACGAGAAATACAGGCTACCTTTTGGTAACTGATAAGCATCTTTCTCTCATCTCTTACTAAACATTCGACATATCACTTAACAAAAAAAAAGAAAAAAAAGAAACATCTAACGTATACTTGCAACAAGAATGTGTCTCCAACGTATTTTCCATCTCATTCTAGCATTCGTGTCTCTAATCAGCAGGATTAAAAAAGTGTTAAGGGAGTTTGTGTTCAAGCATTCACCTATGGGTCCTTGAAAGCATTGTTGGAGTTATTGAAGACCCCAGCGGTTAACATGGAATCAGCATTACACATACACACACACACACACACTATGAAAAAAGTACTTCTCCATGGACTTCTAGCCATAGGGCCAATGGCATATTTGGTCACACCACAAGCCACCCTAGGAATATCTAATTCACATGAAGAAAAGCACAATTCTGCCTACTTGTAGCTATTTGAATTGTATCCCATACAATTACTTCCACTACTTTGCCAGCTCTTCTTTTTCTTCTTAATTAGTTGACACTACCTGATGCATTGGCTTTCCAAACTCAAAAATTTTGGATGCAATAAATAAATAACCTGTACCCACATACACCAAGGATGAAACTATTTTCTCTTGTGCCTGAGTGCATAAGAGTATTCAATCATCACCATTTATGTGCACTAACCTGAACAAATACAAGTTCAAAAAGAATAATAGAGATACAGAGATTATCTCTACAATGCTTTGAAAGAGGAAGAGAGTAAAGAGAAGTAAGCATCTGCATCTATCCCATACTGTCAACTTCTCTACACTCTCTCAACTCCTCCACATAGTAGCAGCTTCAACAGTAATACCTACCTACCTCATTTATACTCAAGCAGATTTTAAGAAATAATGTGAACATTAAACTACAACAACGGAACATCAAATGGCACTATTGTTTGTTATCAGTCCTTATCATTGGCGGCTGCCTCCGGTGTTGCAGTGGCAGCATTCATCAAACTGTCGAATTTCTCAGTCTTTCCAAGTACAATCTCAATCTGGAAATCAAGGGAAAAGAGATAAAAAAAAAATATCATAAGAAATGGTTATTGATTAATATTTTCATTAGTAATACAAATAAGATCAATACCCTAATGAAATCAAACCCACCTTAGCCTTTTGGACCAGTCGGCCTTTGTTCTCATCTTTCATACCAACCGTGGATGTCAAAACACCTGTTTCATTCCCAAAAATAAGAATTTTCTACTATATTAATAACCTCTATCATGTAAGATAAAAATTACACTAAAGAAGAAAAACGAAAAACAAATTTTACTTTTCTCAATAGCCAGTCCATTGTTCTTCAGAATCTCAGCAATTGTGACAACCGTGGTGATTGCTGCCATGAAACATCTGAAGGATGTTAGCAACCAAAATCAAAATAATAAAAGGCTCCCAAAATGAAAAAAGTGGATAAAGCAGAAGATGGTGATATGGGCAAACCATTTAAATGTGTCAAAGATATCCCGAAACAGTTAAGCTGACATGCTTGAAATTTTCTCAATATCAATCCTCCTATGCTCAATTTTGTAGTTATGGAAATGGAAGAGAAAAAAGATAGTATGAATTTTGACAACTATTTGGGTTCAGAATTGAAGTTTTAAGATTCCAAATTTTGCATTCCTTCCCTCCACACAACAACCAAACAATGCATTGATATAACCAAATATCCCTTTCAAATGGATACAATTATATGTTGAAGCATTTGTTACTTAGTTTTGCAGCTCTACTGTTACCCAGGACTAACTGAGAGAGCTGCAACCTCATTATTCTTCTTAGCTATCAGAATTCTATCAGTCACCACTAGTCAATTATTGTGATTTATTCTTCAGAACACCATTACCTTGTAAAAAAGAAAAATTAATAAAATTATTTTAAAAAAATATGGACAAATCTATGGCAACCATAATCAAATGTTAGTTTAAGAAATTGTATCATCGCTCCAAAACCTAATATTCCTTTTCTTTCCTTATGAATTCGACCTCCTCTGGAGCAGAGTTCTTTTGTATGTTGCCCAATGTCTCACAATCATTCAACAATGTGTGAAATATTTGGCATATCATTGGTGAAATATCACAAGCAAAATACATCTACATAAAAACTCAAGATTTAAACTCTCAAGAAAATTCACAATGTTAAATGACATGTAGTAAAAGCATTAACATTTAGAGCCTCTATTTCTGCTAGATATTCAACTAAGAGAGATTTGAAGGCCGTAATTTTAACTAGAGATGGTAATGGCTCATTTCGGTTAGCATAGTGATGCAGCAATGAATACATGACTACCAATCCAAAAATTTTAAGACAATATCAAACATAAAGCAATGCCTGAAAACTGAAGCCCTAAATTTCAACAGTGATTTGATTTTTGGACTAATTAAAAAAAACTAACTCCATGCTATTTATAATGCTAAAACCAACTGTACTTATGGCATTATGCAGATGTGTAGCAACGATGTAATCTCCGGCCTAGTAGCCATTCTCTCCCATACATCCAAAAGAGATTGTAATACAGCAAACGTCGGTGGTGTTTGTTTTTGAAAAAACATTGGAAACTAGATTATATGATTCAAAGACAATAATGTGAAAGCTAAAACTCATTGTTCCCAACCTCAATACATGACAAGAAGAAAGCAATTAAAAAGAAATGGTTTGGGGGAAAATTACCCATGCCCAAGGCAGAAAGCTCAACCTCATTGTGCAGCTGTATGTACCTCTGCATCACATGGTTAATACATCAAACATAGAACAAAAAACCTATTAAAAAATATGCATAAAAAAACCTAGTATTCTTCTTGTTTTATTGTTTTCAGAACCAAAAGATAAACTCAACTCAACTAAGCCAAGAGAGCACTAAAACAAGAGAAAAGATATACACCATTTCAATCATAAAATTTTCCCTTACCTAGGACCCAAAAGGATTATAAAAATAAAAAAAATAAAAACCTTCACTCAATTGATCCCAATACCACTATTTGGCTTCTTTTTTTTTTTTCTGGGTTAATAACCACTATTGGGCATAGTTGTGCTGGGTTTTTCAATTTCAAAGAAACTGAAAATGAAATATTTTCAGCAACCAAACAAATCAAGAAGCCATTCCATCAAAAAAATTATACGTTCACATTGGAAAAAGAGCTTTCAAATAAAGAGTGTATTTTCTTTAACTACTAAACAAATCAAGAAGCCATTCAATCAAAATCGCAAATCTATTGCAATCATTTTTAAGAAACTTTCGAAGAGAAGGATCAAGAGCTTCATAATAAAGAGAAGACAGAAATTAAAAGAAGTCATGAAAAAGTTTCAAAAACGATTAATTAAATAAAGAGTGTGCTTTCTTTAACTCTCTCTCACATATTTTACTTAACTTGCTCAATATCACTTTCCTCTGTTTGGTTGATAAGAAAATTGAGGAAACTAGCTAAAAACAAAACAAAACTTTTAGTTGTATTTCCTCTATTGCTTTAGCCGGAAACACTGCAATATTTTTTTTCCCTACATTTTTAGTAGTTGAGTCAAGTTTTTTGTTTCTTTTCTTTTCTTTTCGTACATCTTCTCTGCAACCAAATGGATCAACCAACATTCACTATATTCATTGACATGCATCATTTCCAAATAACATTCAGATACTATTCAAGAAAGGAATAAATCAACCAAACAGCAACAAAAAAAAAAAAGGTCATATTTTCCTTTCACCTTTAACTTGTAATTGTATGAATTTACTCTCCATTTGGTTGCTGAGAAAATGAAGGAATACAAACAAGAACAGGATCTTGAGTCTTATGCTCTATCTAAATGTTTTTTATTTTTCCTTTTTCTTACATTTTCTCAACAACCAAAGTGATCAAGAAGGATCTAACAACACTATAAATAATGCTAAAAAGATGTCATCTTTCCCTTTCTCTATGTTGTATTTGTATCAACTCATCTCCATTTGGTTGCCACAAAAATAACTCAAAGCTCATCAAAGCCAAACAATTGCATAATCATTCTCTTTCCCTACATTTCTCAGTTTGAGCCAAACTTTAATTTTCTCTGCTTTTCCTAAATTTTCTTAAAAACCAAACGGATCAGGAAGCCATTCGATCAAGTTCGCGCAGGCATACATACATACATAAATACATAAATGAAAACATATATATATATACCTTGGCGAGATTGACGTAGAAGAAGAGAGGTTTCTTGGTGTTGGAGACCTGAATTCTGTTCTTCTTCTGCGTCTCTGTAGTGATTCCTGCAACTGCAACTGCCTCCATTGCCATATCTCTCTCTCTCTCTACTCTCTCTGATCTGATTTCTCTCTCTATGCTCTCTCTCTTTCTTTGGAACGGGAACCATGCAAGTGCAGAATGAGAAGATTTGCTCAAAGAGGTAGTTAGGACCGTTATGAGGGGGTTTATATATGGGCCGTTGGTGACGGTGGAGTGGCCAATGGGGCGGTGTCGCATGTTGATGTTTGATTGGTGCTGGGTTTAGTGGCAGTTAAGGGTTTCTATAAGCGGAAGACTGGGTATGCTAACTAGAGAGGGAGATGATGTCGGGGCAGTTAATTTTGTTTGTTTTAAGTGATGATCAGATGAGGAGCCTCCCATCGTAAGGGCGCGGAAGAAAACCACACCACATTCTTTTTTTGGACAGGCAATGGTGGCATCTAAGGCTAGTGATACCTCCCCTCCCACCCCCCCCCCCCCCCCCTTTCTCTTATGATAATATGATAACCTAATGATATTCTCCTCGTTTGTTGAGTGAGTAAAATTGAATTTTAGCTTATAGAAGACATTGATACCGATTGTTGATATTAGGGGGTAAGAGTTAAGGCCATGTTTATTTGGTTGGAATGGAATGGGTTGGAATAAAATGGGTAGAAATGGAATCTGATTCCATGCTCAAAATAGTCTGAAATGGAATAAGATTGAAATATACATTACAGAATGAATTTCATTGTAATTCATTACTATTGTTTGATTCCATTCCCATTTAATTACCTCATCCAAACATGTTGTTTGAAATGAACTGGAATAGGATTCTATTCCATTCATTTCATTCCAACCAAACAAACATGGCCTAAAGGTGAATTCTATCGATTGATAAAAAAATGAAAAAAAAAATGATTTGATGGGGGTCCTATCCTATGGGATTGGGCATTGGGATTTATGATGAGCTATTAATTTGTTTAACTTGTATTTCCTCTCCATTTTTTTTAATAGAAAAATTGTACATATTTTTTCCTTAGCCTTGGGGTGTTTGAATTTACCCCTATGTATAAGACTCCTTCTACAATAGATTCCAAAATAAAATAGGTTTTATGAAACCCCCTTTGATATTATACGGACTAAAACACCCTTGATTTTAAAATATCTAATAATTTACAAACATGCCATTTTACTCCTCACTCGAAAATCAGGGATTTTAAACCATTTTTTCTGGCGACGTTATACAAGAAGAAACCAAATGAAAAATACATTTCCTAAACAATGATAAATCCCATGGCTGTCATCTTCTTCTTCTTCTTCTTCCTTTTATCTCCAACTCCAAACTCCAGATCTATAAATTTTTTATTTTTTATTTTTTTATTTTTTGTGTGTGTGTGCGCGCAAGAAGGTAAATAGCTGTTTGGAAGTTTTTGGTCCTTTTTTTACACGTGTATTGACAAAAAAATCACAAACAGTAAAGTGTTAATGTTGTTTATGGATAATTCTGATTTGTTAGATAGTAAAACACAACCCTTTGTTTATCTTAAAGCATTGTAACAGAATCACTTTACTGTTGCTAGTGTATATGAATGGCAACAGTATCAAATTGTACCAATTTGTTTTTACAATAATATCACTTTACTGTTGGTAAGTTAGTTTGTGCAATAGTATCACTTTACTGTTGGTAATTAGTTTGTGTAATAATATTACTTTACTATTGGTTTACTATTGTGTGTTTTAAAAAATTATACAAACAACAATACCAATTTACTATTATGTATTTTAAAAAATTTATACACTACATAGTATTGTTGTCTTTGAAGAAAAAAAGAGAAGAAGACGACAATGACGAAAAAGAAGAAGAAGAAGAAGAAAAAACAGAAGAAGAGCCGTTGTTGGAGAAGGTCTAGTCATGGCCTTGATGAACAACCGTCGGAGAAGAAGATACTGTCGACGTTTCCGGATCTTTTTTTTTTTTTCCAGATATGATTTTTCTTCTCCTTCTTCTTCTTCTTCTTCTTCATTTTCAAATCTGGTTTTTCTTCATCTCTCCCCTCTCTCTCTCTCTCTCTCCGACCCTCCCTTCTTCTTCTTCTACGTAAATGGATTTGGTTTGAAATTAACATACCCTGCAAATATAAAAGGAGGTTAAAATAGGTACTTAATAAAAAAAAAAACATTTCCTTTTGCTTAAAGAATCTTTTTAAAAAGGGGTTTTGGAGTTAAAAAGTCTTATGGTGGGTTTTTTTGTTAAAAGCAGTCCCCTAATAGAGGTTATTGCTAATTTCTCCGAATTTAGTTCGTTCAAAAAAAAAAAAAAAAAAGGAAGAAGAAGAAGAAGAAGAAGGAAGGAAGGAAGGAGGAACTTAGCTTGTTCAAAAGTTTGATTATATATTCAAGCTTGGCTCAAGTTTGTTATAGGCCAAGTCAAGTCGAGCCGAGTTTTAGTTTGCTTGAAGCCGGGTGATCCCTTTCAGTTGATTTTGTTCTTCCTCCTTGGATGGTTAAGGTTATCACTAATCAGGTTTTGAGGGTTTTTGAATGCGTTTGTTTCAGGGCTATTTTTCATCCCCATAAACAAATGGGCTAGATTCACGTTGAACACGAATACATACAAGATACAACAATTGAAGTGCTCAGCCATTTATTTTCATCAACTAAAGAATGAGCTCAATCAATTTTTTCTTTTTCTTTTTCTTTTTCTTTTTTTTTTTTTTTTTTTTTTTTTGGGTACAGTTGGAGGGGTTCGAACCCCTAACCTATCTTAATCCTAACTCTTTATGGTTTTACCCCACTCTCCCTCACCATTAGGCTAACCCTAATGGCTTAGCTCAATCGAAATAAATTAGCAAAATTTTTAGTAAATTTAGGTCATCATCATAAAAGTAATATCATCTCAGAGATGAATTTTCATTAGGATATTTTGTCAATTATTTGAGAAGATTTAACTGGTAAGTCTAGTTTGCGGTTGTGTAAGTTATTGACCAAAAATAAAAATAAAAGAAAAGGAGTGAGCTCGATCTTCAATGTTTATATTATGTTCCTTTTTTTGTTATTTTATTTTATAAGAGTTCATATTATGTGTTCCTTAAATGGCCAATATGCCTGTATCTTATCACTTACTTGACCATAAGGCTCCCTTTAATACTTTGATCAATAGAAAAAGGAAGATAAAACTTATTTTCTCTCACTTTTTGTGTGCTTGGTTGTTACAGAAAAGTTGTGAACTTCACCATCAACTCTTTTTCCATGCAAGAAAATTATTTCTCTAGAAAAACTTTATCATTTTTTCTTATAAGCAAAAACATCGTGAGAAAGTTGAGGCTTATTTTCTTACAACTTTCTTATAAACCAAACAGTTATTAAAAATGTAAGTTATAACATCTTCCTTTTCCTTTACTTTTTTAAATGAGTTTCTTGACTATAAAAGTAGGGAGAAACTCAATTCTAGGACATACAGTAGTTGGTGGGGCTAGGCCATGGGAGAAGTCAACCCAACTCAAACATAATTTCAATTGGGGGCTCTATTTGGCACCCCAAGACTTATTTTTTATCTCCCATTTATTTTAAATTTTTTTTATTTTATGAAAATTATAAAAGGCTTTTATAAAAACTAGTTGAATTATCCATTAAAAAATATCATTTTGAATAACTTTGTAGCAGAAAGTTATCCCAAAAACTATCGTTTAAATGGAATTTTTGGCCATTGATACCTATTTATTGATATTTGGGTGTAGGAATAGGTCTTATCGATTGATATTATATATATATTTTTAAAAAAACTCATGGTAGCATGTATATATGCTGTAAGGGAACGGCTATTGCAACCCCCCAATCTTATCACCCCACCCCCCATCCTTTAGATTTGTAAGGTTTTATGCAAAATAAAAAGGGTTTTATGAAAACCGGCCGTGCTATCTACTAGAAAACATCATTTTGAACAACTTTGTAGAAGAAAATTTTTCCTAAATCTATCGTTTAAATATACTTTTTAGCCATTTATAGCCTTTATTCCATTTTTTGCCAAAAAGTCTACCTAAACAATAGATTTTAGAAAAACTTTCTTTTGCAAAGTTGTTCAAAATGATGTTTTCTAATGGACCAAGCGACCGGTTTTTGCAAAAACCTTATATATGTTTCATAAAATCTTAAAAACAAAAAGAAAAGGGGTGGGGTTATAAGAATGGTGGGTTGCAATAGCCGTTCCCATGCTGTAAAGACAAGCCCAGGCCAGGTGCGAGCATCGGGGGCCCATCCAAACCCACTATAACATTAGGTTGGGCAGGCCATATTTTGGGCTGGATAAGGATGCATCGAGCTGGGCCTCACACACAGGCAACTTTAAGGCGACTAGCATGTATTTTCTCCTAGAATGTAGTCTCTTTTCTTTTGTTTATGTTGGTGGATGGGTTGGGTTAGTAGACTTAATTCATTGTTCCTGGCAGAAGAGTGGTGGACTAAAAATTCAAATTTATGAGAAATTTCAAAATTTGAGGTTTCTCTTTTTAGAACTATCAACCTCCTAGGTTCGATTCCTCTGGAGAGTACGCTCTTAAGATCGTCCGAGGAGGGATTTAGTCAAGGTGCTCGCAAATTGGTCCGAACACCTTGACCGTAAAAAAAAAAAAAAAAAAAAAAAAAAAAAAAAAAAAAAAAAAAATCTTTTGGCAACTTTAAGGCTTTTGAATTAATAAAATCTTCTTATTATATTTAATTTGAGTAAATGGGTATTAGAGAGCACTTACTAAACAGTAGCACTTCTTTAAATTTTAAAGCACTTGTTGCTTTCGAAAGCAAAAATTGCATTGATTTCTAAATCTTGCAAACAAAAAAAGTACTCTCAAAATCCGAACAAAACAGCAAGACTGAATATGGTTATCCAGGCCCAATCGTCTGAGGAGTCTTGAGTCAAAAGACTTTGGTTTTTTTCCTTTTTCTTCCTTCTTTTTCGTTGATCGGCATATGAGTCATAAGAATTCATTTTTATGAAATTGACAGCAGAAGAATAATTTTGTTATCTATACTACTATATAAAACCAATTCCCTTTATGGTTGGATAACACCTAGAAATAGTAAAATACCCTTATAAATTAATAAAGTCAAGAGATGATTTGGTAATTTTACTAACTTTAAAAAACCCACCACAATCTGTTTCCCCTTAATTCTCTCCCACCCACACACGTGCGGTTTAAAAACAATTCCACTGATAGAGTGGAAACTTGAAAGGATGTGTTGCACACGCATTGCGTGTGCTCGATTACTAGTTTTTATAAAACAAGAATCAATTGGTCCTCCTTAATATAAATAAAATAAAATGATGACAACAAATAAGCCAACGAGATTGTGCATAGTAAATAGGGATTTTTGGCCAAAACCCCTAAGTATAAGAGTAGTTTAACAATAGGCTCTATAAAAGAAACTGATTAGTGAAAGTTCCTTTTACCACAATACAGACAAAAATACCCTCATTCTTCTTCTTCTTCTTCTTCTTCTTCTTCTTCTTCTTCTTATCTCCAACTCCAAACTCCAGATCTGCAAATTTTGTGTGTGTGTGTGTGCGCGCGCGAGAAGGTAAATAGCTATTTGGAAGTTGCAAACAGCCCCCAAAAATCAACAATTCTAAAGTTGCAAACAAAGACACATAAAAAAAATATAAAAAGAAGAAGAAGAAGAAGATGACAGCCATGGCAGAGTGGTAGTCGGAGAAGGTCGGTCGCCATTAGAGAAGAAAATCTCGTTTTCCAGATCTGGTTTTTCTTCTTCTTCTTCTTCTTCATCTTCCAAATCTTCACAGCCCCTCCCTCTCTCTCTCTCTTTCCCTCCGCCCCTCCATCCCTCTCTCTCTCTCTCTCTCTCTCTCTTTCCAAATCTAGTTTTTCTTCTTCTTCTTCTTCTTCTTCTTCTTCATATTCCAGATCTTCACAGCCCCTCCTCTCTCTCTCTCTCTCTCTCCCTCCGCCCGCTCCTCCCTTCTTCTTCTTCTTCTTCTTCTACAAATCTGGTTTGAAACATACCCCAAAATATAAAAGGTTAAAACAGGTATTTTTAATAATAATAATAAATAAATAAAAACATTTCCTTTTGCTTAAAAAATCTTTTAAAAAAAAGGGTTTTAGAGTTAAAAAATCTTATGATGGGTTTTTTGTTAAAAAGCAGTCCCTTAATAGGGATTATTGCTAATTTCCCATAATGTGGGCGGTTTTGGACGACTCACACAGTTGACAACACACAATACGATATTGTTACACCATTAAATCCTTACACTTTTGAAATTCCAAAGGCATCATTCTAATAGAAATTTCAAAGCACTCGTTGCTTTTGAAATCAAAAGTTGCATTGATTTTTATCTCTTACAAACTGAAAAAGTAATTCAAAATCCTAACAAAAACAACAAGACTAAATGTGAAGTGCGCATGCCCAAATGAATGAGGAGTCTGAATCCTAAGATATCATTCCAATGAAGTTGACCCCATAAGAATAATTTCATTTATTCCTAATAAACAATAATATATATATATATATATATATATATATATATATATATATATATATATATATAAATTGGCCCAACAAAACAAGAAGATGATTTCGAAGTCTCTCCATGCCCAAATGTATGTGGTGTCTCAATGATAAGATTCCATAAATTAAAAATAAAATTGATGGTAGATTCAGTGGTGAGGTCCCATCTCAATCACTGCTAATCGGACCAAAGAAAGAGAAGTTTGCTTCAAATTGACTTCTTATTAGTGGGTATTAATTCGTTGGATCATTCCTGTGGTTAATTGATTATACATAGAAAAGAAAAATCTTTTTCTTCCTTTTGGCGGGTTTCTTGAGAAAATTGCTGGGTGAGTGGGATTGACATTACACTAGAAAAAGATTTTAAAGTTTAATAAGATGACAACAAATAAAGACAATTGGACACCTTTTTTATGAATAATCATTTTCTTTGTGGAACCATGAGAAAGAAAGGATGACAAATAAGAAAAACACCTATGTGAACATGAATTTTTTTCTTTTTTTTTTTTTTTTGGGGGGGGGGGGGGGGGGGTGGGGAGGGGAGGAATAAAATCAATTTGAAGGAAATTAGTGATCATAAAATATTATTTAAGTGTATCTTACTGTTGAATTTCTTTCACGACCTAATCAAATCTCCAATATTTTCTTAATCTCTTCGAATAATTTTTTTCAACCAACACACTCAACATTCACTTTTACAAATGGCTCCAATTTTACAATTTGTTAGGTACTCGATGATGTCGTGATGAAAAGGGATCTAGAACTACCATTTGTTTTTCTTTGCCTAGAAGGGTATTCACACCTGCGGCCTACAATTTAAGAGGATCCACTTATATGTCAATAATAATTAAAACCAACTGTTTGGGTATCTAATTCAAAATTAAACAATTCAAGGTAGTTTACATGCTATTGAAGGTACAAATCTATCATATTGAATTCGAATATTTTAAGAGGTTAGAGTCATCAGTGTAATTAATGTTATAGGATTAATTCCTAAAAATTCATGAAATGCTATTATTTTGAATTTTCACTCTTATTTGTGATGATAATTATCATTTTATTGAATTTGTCAATTTAAGGTAATAGGGTTGTACCTTCATTTGATATTATGTAAAATTTATTAAATTGTTTAATTTCGAATTGAACACCCAAACAAACCCTCAATCTTAAGAAATGATAAGACATTAAGGCCATGTTTGTTTGCTTGGAATGGAATGGATGAAATGAAATCTCATTCCATTTCATTTCAAACAACATGTTTGAATGAAGTAATTAAATGGGAATAGAATCAAACAGTAATAGTGAATTATAAGAATATTCATTCCGTAATGTTTATTTCAATCTCATTCCATTCCAGATTATCTTAAATATGGAATCAGATTCCATTTCCACTTATTTTATTCCAACCAAACAAACATGACCTAACTGTCTTAATAGAGGGATCGGAAAAAATGCTACAAAATGGAAGTGACCAGTTGTCATTTTTCGTATTTTATGTGCGAGGTGACAAACTGACTACTTCGAAATTATTTCGCAAGGGAATTATTTGTTATTGGGAAGTTAGTCTAAAGAGTATTGTGAATAATATGAAGGAATATTCGAAAATGAATTTGAGAATGACGAAGGCGACAAGTCAGAATTTAGTCATGCTTTCACAATATTTTGTAGGTTTATGTACATATCCAGTACTCAAGTCTAGGAATTAGACATGCATCAAATTGCAATGTGACACACATATATATCTTTTGCTCAAGGTCCTTAATTGTTTTGTCATTTTCAAAAATGGAATCTTAAATATTTAATTACTTCACTACTAAGACTTAATTATCAAGCAATATATGGTGGTAGTTAGTCCCCCCTACACACACATATATATGAGCACGTGTTGATATAAATTATATCAGCATCATGCATTGAAAGTTGTACCCTTTTATTGGTTCCATGTACCTTTTAACCCACTAATGCACAGAATATAACCCAGCTTTGAAGTAAGTGTTGACATATATAACTTATATCAGCATGTGATCACCTAATTGAGACTGTAAATATATGCGTTTGGTTCTCTATTATGCGTATGATGTCATACACTTCACGGAAGATTCGAGTCTTTCATGATTGTGGATGGATTTCACGCACTAACATATAATTATCTCGGATGACTTGAATCATTGTTAGAAGATGGTCCAAACCAATACATTATGAGTGGCATGGAGAGTACAATGGAATGGCGTTCTTATCCACTTAAAGAGTAAAAATTCACTATGTTGAACTTTCATAAGTTTTGTTTTTAGCCGTCCGATTGTGACCATTTGCGATATCATCCTCAACTGATATTTATCTCTCTATGACATAAGAAGCCGACGGAATTGTGTCGTGTATTGTTTGATCTAAATTGTTGATTATGACTAGACGATATGGATTGGGCCCAGGCTAATCTTGATCTTCATTGTATGGTGACGATCATGATCACAAAATTAAATGATGGAGTCAAATGACCAGCATCATCCGATCAATCTCAATCGCTGATTTTGATTATACAGATGTGGATTGGGTCCATCATCAACTTCCTTTGATGCTAAAACATCACGTTATTATTGGACCATTTCCGATAATAACGTGAAATTCATGCATGTTGTACAAATGCAATATGTCATTGCATGAGATATTTTTATTTTTTGAAGCAATAATCTCTGCCAGTGATTTGTAAATGGGTAAACTGAGAGCTTATCCTTCTTTAATTCCTGCTTTTATCAAGTTATCAGCTACAAACTGCTAATGTTGTGCTCCCATCTACTATTTTTTTTATTTTTAAATTTTTAAAAGATTTTAAACAAAGAATGTCAAAGTCAAAGTCACCACCTGACACCTTGGTTGTGTTTTTTTTTTTTTTTTCCCCTCGCCCTTAGGGTATATAAATTTTTGGCCCCATTAATTTTTTTTGAAGACAAGTGAAGTCACCATCTACTTTGCGTAAGAGAAACCCAAGCACGTACATGCTTTTTACATATATTTTCTAAGTTAATCTCGAGCAAGCATCAGCTTTCATAGGTTAATTAAGAAGTCATGATGATTTATCTTGATAATTTAAGTCACAAAGACCGGTTTTTCCCTTTATCTTGTATAGTTTGGTTAGTTTGTCTCATTTTTTAAATTTAATAATATATGAGCCCACAACACATGGTGACAAACTCTTAAGGTGACAACCTTGTTGTCTCATTTTTTTTTTGTTATTTTTTTTTTTTTTTAAAAGTCATGATCCATAGTTTGCACTCATGAATGCAGTACATATATTCTCTACCAACTAAAAGTCCTAAGAGGATTCTCTCTCCTATTCAGCTTCGCTAGTGCCGCGTTGAATTATTGTATTGAATTATTGTATGTGATTAAAATTTTTCTTAAAAAAAAACACTGAAAATCATAAGAGATACAAAATTTATTGAATACTTATAAAGATCATTTATCTTTCCAAGTATTATTGGCAAACTATTTTTTTTTAGCTAATAAAAAAAAACTATTTTAAAAAATAAAAGATTTTTGGGCATATCTTTTCACTTGATCCATAAAATTTCCATATAAAGTCAACTAAAGGCATTAGAAAACATGTCCTTGGTGTGCGAATTGGCATGGCGGCCGGGATGGGCAATTGAATTTTTTTTATTGACTACAGTTTTTTGTGAATTGAAAAGTTGGTGATAATATTATTAATCTATACTAGTTGTATGATACCCTTTTTGTGATAATATTATTAACGAAGTGTACGTATGGATGAATTGGTAATTAGGTTTTCTTTGTTCCTATCTTTTTTTATTTCTCCCAACCACACTTCTTATCTCGGTCTTCCTTTTTTCATTTATTTGTCACCTTCAACTTAAATCAAATCATTCGGCTATAGTACTCATTTTATATATTTATTATATAACTATATTTTAATACCTATTTCTGCTCAAATACTGTTGTATATAATTTTTTTTATTTAAATATCTAACTAATATTTATTAAAGAATTTGTAACTAATTAATTATTCACCATGAAACCAATACAATTCTAAGAAATGAAGATTAGCAAAGCCCCATTTGTATTGCATACAAAAAAAATTGTGAGAAAAAGGTCCTTTAAATATATATATATATATAATTTGTAACTCTATCTCTGATTTTTATTTTTCAAAACCAACCGTTGGATTAGATCTACTTCATGTGAAGGTCATGAATACCAAAAATCGAGTTGATTCGATATTAAGAACTATTTCATTCATAAATGTCCAAAATGAGTGATTATCATTGATTAAAAAATGTAACTTTTGGATCGAATAGTAATCAGTCTTGGATTAATTTGATTTTTGGTATGCATCACCTATATGATAAGGTTATCTAATCTAACAATTGGTTTCGTAAAATATGAATTACATGTATTGTTTTGGAAGGTGACCTAACGCAAAGTTAAGTTAAATTAATCTCATAAGGAGGGGGCTATATATATACGTATAGAAATTAGTAATTTGATTTTTATTGGGATGTTGAAAAAAACCAATTGGAAGACCACTAGTATTGTTTGGTAGGTCTAGCCTTGATCCTTTTATAGATTGTTAATATTATACTTCGATCCATGTGTGTTATGATAATTATTAGGATTGATTTCGTCGATCAAAGTTTTTTCCTATATCCTAATTTTTAGTAGAAGATTTGGATATAGAATACAAATATTGGTTATTATATTGTTAATCAATCATAAATATTAGGGTGACTGCATTCATTTCAATTTGTTTGCTTGTATGTTTTTTGTTTTTTGATTTTTTTGAGAGGGTGGGGAAGAAGTGGGAAAAAGTCTAGTGTCTTTTTCTTTCTTTTAAGTCAAATAATACAATAAACCATCTTAAAATCAAGTACCTACTTCATTAATAGGATAGGGACCTCGACCCCAATCTAATAGACTCTAGATTGGCCCTCTTTTACATATGCCACTAGGTTACAAAACCATTGATATGTGTTTTGCCAATAACCACGAAAAACGATTATCCCATGATGTTGATCTCATTAAAATGAAAATCGTGTTTTTCACATTTAGCTTTTTATAGGTAACTAGTTATTGCACACGTGCGTTGCACGTGGATTTTTGGTCAACGATAAAATGATTTAAAGATCATAAATTATTTTTCCTAAATAAACATATAAAAGATCAATACTTCCCAAGATCTTTTTAGCTTGAATAGGGATTGACCCTTTTCATTTAGTATAGCCCCTCATCTAGTAGTAATTATCTCTTTAATATTGTCCATATCAATTAAATATTAAATATTGCCTTATGTAGCATAGCCCCTTTTCTTTGTTTTTTTTTTTTTTTCGGGCTGAAGAATCTATGAATCCCCACTTTGTAGCGAGACATTCCACAATGCATCATTGGATCTCAACATCCTATTAATTGAAACAATCAAAGATAACATAGCACGAAAACTAATCTTAAGATTCAAAAAATGGGAAAAATTACAAATCAAAAAATAAGCCAAGATGCTTCATCAAGAACATTTAGAAACCTAAGACCCTTGTTCTCCGGCCCACCCCTCAAATCACCCATAAACAATGTAGTCTTGAGAAGGGAATTTTAATCTCCAAGAAAAAATCAGAAAGACAACATAGAGATTGAGCATTTAAAAGAAAAATAATAAAATAAAATACATACGTCTTACAAGGGATTTTTTATCAGCAAGAAAAAATTAGAAAGAGAATGAGTATATAAAAATAGCTTTTCAATTCCCATCAAATATTTCCAAGAGCAATTTTTCATCAAAAGAAAAAATATAATTAGATGATTTACCACGTAAAATAAAGGGTTTAGCATTCAAACACAAAAACATTTTAGCAAATTGCTTATGAAACTCTACCAATCAAATCAAAAGTAAGTGAAAATACTCACAGCAAAAATAAAAAATAAAAAACCAAAAACTTGAATATAAAAAACTCTAGGAAAGATATATGAAATTTAAATGAAATATAATTACATAAAATTAATTTATCAGGGGAACAAAATTAAATAAAACTTAATGTGATTATTAGCATTCAAACCAAAACCCAACTCAACAAATTTCCAGCACAGTACCATATATATATATATATATATTATAATTTGCAGAGCAAAACTTATCAAAGAAGGGAGAAGTCGCCGTTAATGGAAAAGGTGGAGAGAAGGTTGAAGCTATTCTTGATGGAGAAAGTAAAATTTACAATCCAGCTATTTATTTATTATATATGAATTATAGTTTCCGTTTCCTTAGAATTCCTATCTGGGTTTGGTTTTATTTAATTATTATACTAATTATAGTTTCCTTAGAATTTTTATTAAGGTGTGTGTTTTATATTGCTATATTCCTATATATGCAGAAGGGTCGTTGTATAATTTCTTTAGAATTCTTATTAAGGTATGTGTTTTATATTGCTGTATTTCCTATATATGCAGAAGGGTAGTTGTGTATTTAAAAATTAAAATAAGGGTATATTAGTCAATTAAAAGTTTTTCTCACATTCATCTTTTTATAGGTAGTATAGATATAGATATATGATCACATGTTGATATAAGTTATATCAACATCATGCATTAAAGGTTGTACCTTTTCATTGGTTTCATATACCTTATAACGTACTAATGTACAAAATATAACCTGGCCTTGAAACAGATGTTGATATATATAACTTATATCAATATGTAATCACTTGATTGAGAATATATATATATATATATGCGTTTGGTTTTCTATTGTGTGATGTCACAAACGTCATGGAAAATTCAAGTCTTTCATGATTGTGGTGGATTTCACGCACTAACATATAATTATCTCGGAGTGACTTGAATCATTGTTAGAAGATGATCCAAACCAATACATTATGAGTGGCATGGAGAGTACAATGGAATGGCGTTCTTATCCACTTAAAGAGTAAAAAGTCACTATATTGAACTTTCATAAGTTTTGTTTCTAGCCGTCTGATTGTGACCAATCGTGATATCATCCTCGGCTAATATTGATCTCTCATCAATTGGTGATTATGACATAAGAAGCCGACGGAATTGTGTCGTGTATCGTTTGATCTAAATTATTGATTATGACCAGACGATATGGATTTGGGCCAAGCTAATCTTGATCTTCATTGTATGGTGACGATCATGATCACAAAATTAAATGATGGAGTCGAATGACCTGCATCGTCCGATCAATCTCAATCGCTGATTTTGATTATACAGACGTGGATTGGGCCTAGCATCAACTTCCTTTGATGCTAAAACATCACGTTATTATTGGACCATTTCCGATAATAGCATGAAATTCATGCATGTTGTACAAATGCGATGCGTCATTGCATGAGATGTTTTTATTTTTTGAAGCAATAATCTCTGCTGGTGATTTGTAAGCTTATCCTTCTTTAATTCCTACTTTTATCAAGTTATCAGCCACAAACTGCTAATGTTGTGCTCCCATCTACTAATTATATATATATATATATATATATATATATATATATATATATATATATATATATATGTTAAGATTTTAAAAAAAGAATATCAAAGTCAAAGTCACCACTTGACACCTTGTGTTTTGTTTTTTTTTTTTCCTCGCCATTGGGGTATATAAATTTTTGGTCCCATAAATTTTTTTGAATACAAGTGAAGTCACCATCAACATCTACTTTGCGTAAGAGAAACCCAAGCACGTACATGCTTTGTTCATATATTTTCTAAGTTAATCTCGGGCAAGCATCAGCTTTCATAGGTTAATTAAGAAGTCATGATGGTTTATAATATTGATAATGTAAGTCACAAAGACCCGTTTTTCCCTTTATCTTGTATAGTTTGGTTAGTTTGTCTCATTTTTTAAATTTAATAATATATGAGCCCACAACACATGGTGATGAACTCTTAAGGTGACAACCTCATTGTCTCATTTTTTTTTTTTTTTTTTTTTGAAAAAAGTCACGATCCATAGTTTGCACTCATGAATGCGCGCAGTACATATATTCTCTACCAGCTAAAAGTCATAAGAGGATTCTCTTTCCTATTCAGCTCTGCTAGTGCCGTGTTGAATTATTGTATGTGATTAAAAAAATAAAAAAATAAAAAACACTGAAAATCATTAGAGATACAAAATTTATTAATGAATACTTATAGAGAGCATTTATCTTTCCATGTATTATTGGCAAACTTTTTTTTTTTTTTAGCTAATAAAAAAAACTATTTTAAAAAATAAAAGATTTTAGGGCATATCTTTTCACTTGATCCATAAATTTTCCATATAAAGTCAACTAAGGGCATTAGAAAACATGTCCTTGGTGTGCGAATTGGCATGGCGGCCGGGATGGGCTGTTGAATTTTTTTTTATTGACTATAGTTTTTTGTGAATTGAAAACTTGGTTATAATATTATTAATCTATACTAGTTGTATGATACCCTTTTTGTGATAATATTATTAACAAAGTGTATGTATATATGGATGAATTGGTAATTAGGTTTTCTTGGTTTCTATCCTTTTGTATTGCTCCTACCCACACTTCTTATCTCGGTCTTCCATTTTTTTTCATTTCATTTGTCACCTTCAACTTAAATCAAATCATTCGGCTATAGTACTCATTTTATATATTTATTATATAACTATATTTTAATACCTATTTCTGCTCAAATACTGTTGTATATAATTTTTTATAAAAAAAATATCTAACTAATATTTATTAAAGAATTTGTAACTAATTAATTATTCACCATGAAACCAATACAATTCTAAGAAATGAAGATTAGCAATGCCCCATTTGTATTGCATACAAAAAAAAAAAATTGTGAGAAAAAGGTCCTCCAAAATATATAACTATATATATACAAAAAATTTGTAACTCTATCCTTGATTTTTATTTTTCAAAACCAACCATTGGATTAGATATACTTTATGTGAAAGTCATGCATACCAAAAATCGAGTTGATTCGATATTAAAAACTACTTCATTCATAAATGTCCAAAATAAACAATTGTCATTAATTAAAAACTGTAATTTTTGGATCGTATAGCAATCAGTCTTGGATCAATTTAATTTTTAGTATGCATCACCTACATGATAAGGTTATTTAATCCAACGGTTAGTTTTATAAAATATGAATCACATGTATAGTTTTAAAGGGTAGTCTAACGCAAAGTGAAGTTAAGTTAATCTCATAAGAAGGGGACTATATATATATATATGTATTTTATTTATTAGGATACCTCCTATAGATGGTTGAAAGATACAAATAATTTAAAATTTTTACAATCCTACTTGAATTGAAATCCTAGTTTTTTTTTTTTTTTTTTTTTGATAAACGAGAATTATACTAAGAAGCAAAAAATGGACCAATTCCAATCTCTTTGTCCTAAAAAGTGACAGAACGACGTAAATCAAATATTTGGATTAGACCAAATCGGTAACAACGAGCTATCCATTAGGCCAATTTATGAGCAGTTTGATTAACCTTTTTAGGAACAAAACAAAAAACCCAAAAATTAAAATTACAAAGCAAAGTTCTTACATCTGCAACAGTAGGAACAATTGCCCATGGGGGCCGGAGTCAATTTAGCTAGTACTATACGTATAGAAATTAGCAATTTGATTTTAATTGGGATGTTGAAAAAAACCAATTGGAAGACCACACGTGCTGTTTGGTAGGTCTAGCCTTGATCCTTTTATAGATTGTTAATATTATACTCCATGTGTATTATGATAATTATTAGGATTGATTTCGTGGATCAAAGTTTTTTCCGATATCCTAATTTTTAATAGAAGATTTGGATATAGAATACAAATATTGGTTATTATATTGTTAATCAATCATAAATATTAGGGTGACTGCATTCATTTCAATTTGTTTGTTTGTATGTTTTTTGGTTTTTTTTGAGAGGGTGGGGAAGAAGTGGGAAAAAGTCTAGTCTTTTTCTTTCTTTTAAGTCAAATAATACAATAAACCATCTTAAAATCAAGTACCCTACTTCATGAATAGGATGGGGACCTCGACCCCAATCCAATGGACTCTGGACTGGTCCTCTTTTACATATGCCACTAGTTTACAAAACCATTGATATATATTTTGCCGATAACCATGAAAAACGATTATCCCATGACATTTTTTAGAATGGTATAAATAATGCTCAATAGCATTTGTGCCTCATTAAAATGAAAATCTGTGTTTAAGACACCTTCAACATTTTGCAGTAACCTAATTACTCACAATTTTGCCCAGATATAGATTAGGAATTTACATGAGACCCACTATCATTTTTTTCAAACAAAAAGGCAAGTAATAAAGCAAATAATAATAATAATAATAGGGGTAGGCCCTAGATTTGATGGGCATGAGCGATTGAGCACTACCTTTTCTTTTTCTTCCACCATTTGCTCCTCTCACGTCCCCTCCAAACGCCGGTCATGCCACTAATTAGTCCCCCCCTTAGAAAATACGGAGATAATGAGGTGACCCCAGGGTCCCCTTCCTATGAAAAAGAAAGAAAAGAAGGGACCATCCATTACCTGGTGAAATACCTTCTTCTTCTTTTTTTTTCTTTTTTTTATTATTTAAGTCTAACTAAATATCCACTCGTATGTCGCTAAATTTTATGAAAATTTAGGTCGGAATTCACTTTCTAATGGGTCCAATTTAGTAAATTAGTTGCACAAAATATATATTAACCCGACTTAATGAGGTTTAACCATCTAATAAAAGGTCATGATTACCTAGAGCTGGTTCCGCTAATGTGAAATCTTGGAAGAGATGAACTAGTTAGAATCCTAATTTTTCAATATTTTCGGTGGAATTTATCTATAAAATATTTAGGAACGTTCCTATGAGACTATCAATGGTGGGTTTTGATTGTCCTTTGGGTGTTAGAGTGGAGAAAGGGGGGGGGTGGTGGGGGGAGTCAAAGAAAAGAATGCGAAGACAAAATAAACTATCTTTAATTCTAAAGCAACGGTTGAATCTTTTGACTTTTTGGGCCTTGAAAAGTGGGGAATATTCAAAAGTTTTGCAACCAAATTTTTTATACTTGGAAATGGGCCTCATCCGTGTTGAATTTTGCCAACCTACCGTGACAGTTAAGCTCTTCGTCAAACTTCTAAACAATGCCCGCAAAGGCAAACTCTGTTTTGAAATTTTCTTGGGGTTAAAGTCTTTGAAAAAGGGGGTTTAAGGCTCATTAGTTTAATATATTAAGAACAAGACCCCATTATGACTTATGAGCATCAATGGTTACCCATTAATCAAGGAATGGATTCGACGTTGAGTTGCATCGATGGTTATTAATTAGGGAATGGCCAGATTCGGTGCTATGTTCATAAAACTTAAAGCTATAGTGAGATAAAATAGGCCATTGGATGAAAATTTGGATGGTTCAAATTTAAAGATGAAAAAGTTGCCCATTGGGTTGTTTTGGTCATTTCAATAACAACTTTGATGCGGATAGGACTTAACCCACAATTTCATTGCTTGAAGGCCAATATTTACTATATTTTAATTAGCTTTATTTATGGAATTTCTTGATTGTTGCATTTTAATTTTCATGAATTTAGGAGCAAGTATTACCATAATTGATGTACTTGGATTCTATATAAAGACTCCATATCTCTTCAAATAAATCAGCCATGGGTTAATAAAAATTGAGTTTCTTTAGGTGTGGTGCCGACTCTATACCCCAAAGTGTCGACACTTAGGGTTTTCTTGCTTGTTTGGTGCCTACCCCAAACACCCCTAGGTGTCGACTCCTAAGTTCAACTTCTTCCTTGCTTCTTTCTAGGTTTGGTGCCAACTCCAAACCCTCTCCAAGGTGCAAACTCCTTGGGTTTTCAAGCTTTCATTAGTTTCTTTTCTCTATTTTGTTACTCTACGGTTTTTAAGGTTGTCCTGCATCTAACTTTTACTCTTGAAATCCGAGCTGTCCAAATTCTCATCCAATAGTCTATTTTACCTCTACGCGCGCAATGTTAAGTTTTATGAACTTAACAGCCAATATCATTAATCATAATTCATAAGGCAAAGGTAAATGACTCCTTGGTCATATTTGATATTCTTCATAGAAAGTGCACAACCAACTGAAGTGGTAGCACATTCTCCTTCCCTTAAATCCCCCCATCTTAAGGTTTGAAGACTGAAACACAAGATCTTTCCAAAATCCAAGCAAAGACTTAGTCTTGGGGGGGGGGGGGGGTGGGGGGCTGTTAAATCCCCCATCTTAAGGTTTGAAGACTGAAACACAATATCTTTCCAAAATCCAAACAAAGACTTAGTCTTTGGGGGAGGGGGGGAATTGAACATTGAACATTGAACATTTGCATGTATCAATAATGAAAAAGAACATAGATGGGAATCCTAGAAAGTGAAAATGAGAAAGAGTGTATCTACTTCAAGTTCTCATAAACTTTAGGAAAGTAAATACACAATTCAATATACAACAACAGTTCTTAAATTAAGCCTAGACAAAAGGATAGATATTGATTAGCATGAAGATAGGGTTTAATATTAAACGTGGTTTAAAACGAAGAACCCATTTCCTTTTCTTTTTCTTTTTCTTTTTCTTTTTCTTTAGCTGCGAGAAGAACCCATATCTTAAATCAGGTAAAGAATCTTTAACTGTTCTCTTTTGCTTCCCAGCTAAGAGGGGAAAAAAAAAAGGTCTTCTCTTGTTAATGACCTAGCCACAGTCTAACCCATGCACTATACTTCCACAGAATCTAGGTGGTTCCTGTCTAAATTTCAAGGAGACATTCCTTCTCTGATCTCTCTGCTGGAATGCTGGAAAAGATAAAGGAAGCAAAGTGCACGCATAACACTCATCTGCATATATGCATGCATGGGCAGAAACCAATTAGATTCTGTGACAAACTGAAAAAGCCTATTAGTCTTGACCAATAAGTTTGACCATTGTTTTAGTTTTATAATTCTTTTGAAAATAATAATAATAATAATAATATCATCGGATCTTCAAACGATGAGTTTAAACCATCTGATGTCTGCTAACATGTTGGCTGTTACTCTGTTAGTTTCTGATTTTCGCAGAGCGGAATGTACTAAAGAGGAAGGAAAATTGGAGATAGATGACAATGCTTAAATAGAAAATTATTATTTGATTTTTTTTTTTAATTCAATATATTGGTTTTAACTTAAGACTGCGTTTGGTTTAAAGGAATATAATGAAATGGAAGTAGGAATGGAATGGAATAAGAATGGGCATTCCATCCCAATGTTTGGTAAGGGGTGGGAATGGAATGAAAAAGTAAAGGTAGGATCAATTTTTAATAATTTTTGCTCCTTGAAATGAGGGAATAGCTATTCCTCTTGGTTTGGAAAGGAATAGCTATTCCCTCATTGGAGGGAACAGATCCCCATAAGGAAATAGTCATTCCATTCCCTTTTGTAATTAAACACTCACATTTTTTTGGAGAATGGAATCACTATTCCATTCCCTCCTTCATTCCCTCGTAACAAACATAGCCTAAAGGTTTTGATATTCTCCAATGAAAAAACCTACTGGTAGTACATATTTTGTACTCATTCAAATCTTGGTAGTACATATTTTGTACTCATTCAATTCTTGCCACGTCCACATTTTTTTTGGGGGAGGGGGGAGAATCGAGATGGATAAGGCCATGTTGGTAAATCATTGGTACAAAAACAAGTATGATTAGATGAGTTTAAACTATCTCGTATTTGTATTGTTTCTTTCAAAACACATGCATTAATAATTTAATACCATTGGAGGAATTTAATTGAAATTGAAGGCAAAAAAACTCGTCTAATTTGGCCTTTGCTACTTTACGATAGACTTACTGTAACCCCCATCCAAAGTGTATCACTTCTTCTTCTACGAGGTTTTATTCAGTGATTTATTGGATGGAATTCCACAAATTATGGATCTTAATTTTCTTTTTTTGTGTTTATTGATACAATGCCATTAGAGTTCCCGTCTCTCTTAGGGTAGCATGATAGCATCCTATCCGACCCTACACCTTGGGAGGCTTGGAGTTCATAGAATTAAATGCTTGCTACCTTTCCTAACGTGACAATTAGTCAACGTATGAAATCAATTTCACCTTTTCATATGCTGACATGGTGGGATTTAAATGGGACTAAAACTCATAAACATCTGTTTCAAAATAATAGCTAAATCCGTTTTATTTTCCTTAATGAGAGAATGAAAGGCAAAGAAAGTTCTAGAGGCATCTCGAGGATTTATATTGGTACCTCAACATAGCCCTATACAAATTCAAAATTTATATTTTGAACTGACCTCAAAATTCAAAATGGAAAAGAGGGAAAAGGGGGAAAAGGTCACCTGCCATGATGTTGGGGGAATAGGAATGAAAGGAAAATAAAGTAATGAAACTTGACTTTTAAGACAGGGCAACACCAAAAAAGCAATGCCATCTTTTATTCATTTGGGGAGAAACGCTGGTAACATAAATTCTGGCCCCAATGGTGTCTGTTAAGTTCACATCCAATTCATAATCTTTTCTACCTACCTCCCATCCCCATGACTTGATTACCATCATTCTATTTGGTTGGACCCTTTAAAAAAAATTATCAATAAATAAATAAATAAATAAAATAAAATGGTTTCCCACAGTTGCATTGAAAGCGCGGTTTCAACATTCGATACTCCTCAATTTGTTTTTTTATTAAAAATTTGTTAAACCCTACATAGTATGCCACTGTGCATTCATGTTAAGTGAGTCAATAAATATTTGTAACGTCACGTGACTTACATGTGACGGTAATTTATTTATCGGCAATGGCATGCTTGGGCATGTGATTTATTTATTTATTTATTTTTTCTAAACTTTAGCGGTGGATTATAAATTATAGGCTCATTTGGTGCAGAGGTGCGGTGGAATTGGCCTTTAATGTGTATCCAATTCGTGGATCTGTTTTTGTGCCCATTGCTAGATAGGAGATAATCAATGTAATGTATTTAAACTATGGATGGCAACAAAACGGGTTTCTATATAATTATTTTCTAATCTAAAATAATTATTTGTAAATTCGTATTTTAAATGTACTCGAAATGCATGTATTGTTCTCAAAATTAATGCCAAATGGTTTTTTTTTAAAACTTAAATGTAACCAAATCTCATCTGATATGGCTTCTAGTGGAGCTATACCATAGAGTCATTGACCAATAGTATAGACAGTATAGTTTAGACCAATGAAAGTTAGCCTAAGTGGAAGGGGTTCAGGTCGCTTAAATAAGGGGTTTCGGATTCGAACTCTTGTGAATGCAGTAAACTTTCTTGGAAGAGGTCCCCGATTTGGTGCCTGACTGTATCTCGAACTCTCAGAGAATTAGTCCTAGGCGAAACCTAGGAACACCTTAGGAAACCCAAAAAAAAAAAAAAGACAATATAATTTAGGTTTTTCAATCATCTTATCATCTTGAGTCTCACTAAAACAAAATATCCCACTGTATGCGTGTGAGCAAGGAGAAAAACTTCTAAGCAACTGTGACATAGTGTATTTTTTAACCTACAATCCTATTTTATTTAGTTTTTATTAGCTTATAACATCAACTGACCGTGTCACAGTTATATGGAAGACTCACTCGTGAGCAAAGGTAATATCGTGCTTTGAAAAAATTGTCCCTTTTGAGGAATCTCCGACAAATAGCCATTAGAGAACATGAGGTCCTCTGTACCCCTCTGCGACTGTCAAAATAAAATAAATAAAAAATCTCCAACAAGATTCGAACACGAAAGATTTTGGCGGAAAGAACGCACGACTCACGTCCGGTGGCCCTTCTTTTTGGATTTTGTGCCCCACCGCATGACCCAACCCTATCGTGGGCATGACCCAACACTATTCCTGGTCTACCCTATGGCCTTGTACCGACAATAACGAAAATGGATTAAGAACGTTGTTGTTTGATAAATCTCAATTACATTCTCTGTCCTACAATTCAACGTTAGTTGTTTTTTTTTAGACATGAATTTTATTCGCTTTGTATGATATTATCTCATATCGTTTGCCAAAAAAAATAAAATAAAAATATTAATTACCGTAGAAAGTTAGGATCCATTTGGTCAAATGTTTTTAAAAAATAATCGAAAATTTTAAGAACATATTGTTTTCACATTTCGGTGGCTTTTATGTTTACCTCTAAAAAAATAAATCGAGAATATCACTTTTATATGCTCTAAGAAATAAAAGTTTTTTTTTTTTAAATAATAATAATAATGCAAAAGCACATTTGGAGAAGGATTGCTCCTAATGTTATATTTTTTTGCGACTCTAATAAGAACATAAAACTCTTCTTAGAATACACAACCAAGCAAGCACTTAATCGTCTTATTTAATAATAATATTTGATTGACAAAGTACTTGTAGTATTGGAAAGATAATTGAAAGGGTCTTAAGACACATGTTAGGACACATGTTGATATTCAAATCTTTATGCTTTGATGAAATTGGGGTATTAGGCGTAGGGTAGATTCTATCAATCGTTAATAATAAAAATAAAATACAATCCTTCCCTTTAAAGAGAAAGAGAGAGGTGCCACCTAAGTCATGAGAGTCGAGATGTCCTACTTAATATTTTAAGTATATAAGAAATTAACTAGATTTTTCAATTTGAGCATTCTTTACTTTAAAATAATCTAATAAATTTTCTACCATTCATCAATTTTATTAACAGAAATACTACGTCATCCACCTATCACCACTCATCATATATGAAAGTTTTTCTTTTTGTCGTACCAGGTCTCGTGTGACAGTTTTCATCCATCAACTTTCGACAAGTAGGATGAATGATGAACATCGGTGATTTAAGGCAGATAAAATAACATTTTCCTTCGATTATATTTGATTGAAATCATATGTTAAAAATCTTCAATCCAAGCTAATTTCCGCTGCATTAAATATACTAGGTAGGACGCATGAGTTGATGGACCCCAACAAACGCATAAACCACGTAGGCCGGTGTACGTACAAAAAAATTAGCTGAGCTTTGACCATTCAACACGAGCACTCTCTACTCACATTATTCTAGGGGCTTACTTAATTGATTTTATATTAATTGAGTTCACAACAATTTTTTTTATGGCACTACTAATGGAGTGTTAAAATTCAATATATCCAACAAATTTACTTGAAATTAAATGCCATAATTACAAATCAAACTAATTTTTAATGCATTTAATATATTAGGTGAAATTCACTAATAATGAGTTCTTGTTATTTGTCCATTCAATATATTTGGTGGAAACCGCAATTAATGAGTTTTGGTTTTAAGTACATTTTTTTACTAGCAAAAGAAAGAAAAAAAAAATGGAGTTTCAATTATTTATTTATTTACTAATTTTTTAAATGCATTACAAAGTTAGTATTGATAAGTTAAAGGTATGTACCTAAGGAGAGGATAAATGATTATTGCGACTTATGCTTCGAAGAAGTTGAAGGTTTTAAGAGGTTTTAAGTTTTAGTATACGATAAAGGTAGTATTAAAAAATTACAGGAAGTACCCGAGCGAAGGACAAGTAATTTTTGTAGTTAACGCATCTAAAAGTTGAAAGTTTTAAGTTCGATTTCTCACTCTCACTTAAATTTAATCAATAATCAAATTTATCTTAAATATTAAGAGACATGAAAGAAGCAATAATTTTATCTGTTCCATGAGGCTAGTCAAATCGAAAGTCTAGATACCCTACAAAAGAAAAGAAAAACGAAAAATACTACTCTAAACTTCCCGTACCCTCCACTAACTTCCACTCGGGTACCATTTGAGTTCAAACTTTTGAATTCTTGAAAGTTTCTTATTGCAAGTCAAATTTTTTGACACATTATTGACTGTTAAATGTTATGTCTCCGTATGAATTCAATAACATGTCTTGATTAACATTATTTTTCCTTTATTTTATTTTGGATTTAAATACTCTATAAAATAACGACTAGTCTTTTATAGAAAAGATAATGATTTTTCATACTTGCATCTCAAAAAACGAAATGTTCCAATTTCGAATTTTTATTTTATTTTAAGATAACTATCATTAAAGTTATTTTTTCTTAGATAATCAACAAAAAGCGGATGATAGCCTTACTCCATAAAGTCGACATATGATAAAAAAAAATAGAAGAGCTATTGCCACTATGTAAAGTATTCTAAACCTTATTTAGTTTACACTTTTTAAGGTTTTATGAAAAATTTAAAAGGTTTATACGAAATATCTCAAAATTTAAAAGCCCTATTTAGTTTACACTTAAATAACAAATTTTGAAAAATATTTCTTTTATAAAGTTGTCCGAAATAATATTTTCTAATAAGTTAAGTGATTGGTTTTTGTAGAAACCTACTATATTTTTCATAAAACCTTAAAAAATATAAACTACCACTTAAATATTTTATACGGTGACAACAGCCTTGCCGTAAAAAAAATTACTCCATTTTAGCACCCCAAATAAAAAACTACACATACCTCGAATAGTATCTCCCGAAATGCTTTATATTATACTAGATGTCGGCGCACACGCAACGTGTGCAAAAAATAACCCTCATCTGAAACAAAGATTAAAAATAGTGAGAGAAAGAAATCAGTTTTTAAAAATGAAAAAATATAGGAGTTAGGCAATTGAGGTAGTTACCGGTAACTGTTGTAGAGAGTGGATATAATTTTTGGAGTGCCTAAGAAAGTGGAGAGAGTTTAGGAGTGTTTGTGAAAATAACTATTTTAGTCGTAAAATGTGATTGTTCCTCAAAATCAGATGAGAATTTTTTAATATTTTAATCTGTACATCCAACCAAAAAGGCAACCATTTTCTATAAATGTATAAATACATAAAAAAAGAAATATCCCAAAATGAAAATAGATGGGAGTATATTATAATATTATAATTTTTTGAAAGTCAAAAATGGAACAATGGCAAGTAGGACACGTTTTTCATTTTTTCTCTTGCTGACATGGCATGTTCTTGGAAAAATAGGAGTACAGACGTTTGATTGTCCATACGGTGGGACACACGTTGGGACAGCAATACCGTGCGCGCAACCACGACCTAATCCGCATATTTTTCGAATTTCCGCCGTTAAACCAACGCCGTCAAAACCGTAAAAACCAACAATTAAAAAAAAAAAAAAAAAAACCGCCCTATATATGACCAACAGCACAAAAAACAGTTTTTGACTCCCTCTTGAGAAAAAGGGAAATCCGTAGGAAAAAAACACCTCATTCGTTGTCTGTTTTCTGGAGAGAGGTAGAGTAGAGGCGAGAGGGAGGGAGAGGAGGGGGGGATCGAGATCTTGTCAGATCGGAGTGGAGCTGTAAGAAATCTCTCCTCTCATTTCTTGCCCATTCTGGGTCTGTTTGTTGTTCTTGATCTGGTTGTTTTCGTGAATGTTTACAATGTGGTTCGATCTGGGACCTTGTGAAGCTTTTTGATGCAGATTCTTGTTGTTTCTGTGTTTCTGTGTGTATATATATGTATGTATGTAGCTTTTGTTGGTGTTTATTTTGTGGGATTCTTTCATGTTGTATTCTGAAGTTCGGAAACGAGGGATTTTTGCACTAAGTGTTTTTGGTGGTGTTTCTCTCTCTAGAAATTGTAGTCTCTCTCTCTGTTTCTCTTGCTGGGTGTCTGATGTTTGCATTTTTCCATATAGCGTTATGTGAATGTGAGCTCGGACTTGTGGAATTTTTGCAATTCCCAAGTTTTGGTCGTTTTTCTCTCTCTTTTGGCTTTGTGGGTGTTTAATTTATGGGCTTTTTTCATATTTTTGTGATGGGAATACAGGTTTTTGATGTTTTGGGTTAGCTCCTATAGTGTTTATCCATCTTGGGTTTTGTTTGTATTTGTTGTTGTAGTTGTATCTGTTTTTATTTTGATTTTTTGTGGGGGGTGGGGGAGAGGAGGGGGTGTTGATGTTCAGGTGTTTGATGACTTTTCTCGGAGTTTAAAAAAATAAAATAAAATTCTACGAGTTGTAGTTTGGAATAACCTTGTTGCTCTTATGCATTTTGTTTGAAAAGAGCAGTATTGGTATTGGTGGGGTCGATGGCACTGCGAACACAGTGAGAAAAGAAGCAGGGAAAGAGAATTCCTTTGAATAATTTAAGTTTACATAATTTTTATGCGCATCTGGTGGATGATGGAAGGCTTTCGTATTGTTAGACTTGGAATTGCAAAACAAGATCATGTAGAGTCCCAATATAAGTTTATGTAGAGTCCCAATTTATGCCTGTTTGGATGGGGTGTCCTAATTTATGAGCCCGAAGCTCCACTACAGATTATTCTTTAAATCTGTTGGACGATATGCTTTTACTACCATGAATTAGGTGATATATGTATGTGTGAGGATTGCATACATAAAAAATTCGCAGAGGTGTTTACAAGAATTGAGAGCTCAAAATATGTTCATCATGTGGCCGAGCAAAGCACACCTGCTGGTAAGCCAGTCCATCACAGGGACGGCAGTCTCCATGATGGAAACATATCCCTCTGAGGTGGACTTAGTGGGGTAACGTATGTTTCTATGAGCACAGCTTTCACCAAGGAGGGATCAAGATACAAGAATTATCAATCACAGGTTTTCAGCTCTGCTGTTTGGCTCAACACACAATGGGCTCCCCACTTGTAGTCACTAAGATAGACCCAAATTCTTTCTAGCAAATATTGATCAACTAGGCAAGTTTTCTCTGCTTGCAATTTTAGGGGTTGATAGGGTTATAGCATGAATTTTCTGATGAATAGCACATCAGATTGACCAAGGTTTGTGTTCTTATGTCAATTTGTGGGGTTGCTTAAGTTACAGAGAGGTATATATTGGTATTATCAAAGTAGCAAATAACTTTGTTTTAGACCTAAGAGTTTTCAGTGTGAATAAAAATTTATTTGAAAATTATTATTTCCATCATTCCATGTGTCCATAATTTATTTTAACCATACATGGATTGGTAACTCCGGTGCATTTTCCTTCATCCCAATTTCAGTTGATTACTTCTTGCTTATGTTTTCCATGTCGGAATTTTTGAAGTTTTGGTCTTGTAATTTTGTTATAGAATATAGAAGGTTGATTAATGTCCACTGAAAAAAGTGTTACTGGTTGTATATATAAGAAAATTAAGCTAATGAACTGTACAAGGAGATTAACTAACGCTGGTTAATATCTGAAGAAAGAACTAGAAGGGTATCATTTATCTGTTTCTTGTTATGAAAGTGAAGAGAGGTGTATCTGGCATTGTGACAGAGTGGGGATGTTTATAAATGCTTGGGGTGTCTTGTTACCTTGGGCAGTTATGATTTGTGAACTGAGAGACAATTTGAGAAAGATCTTGAAAGAAGTGAAGAATTTGGGAGTGTTTGACACGACATGAAAATAGGATCATTTGTTTATTCCATTTTGTTTTTCTTAGAATATAACATAGAGCATTTGCTTTTCTTGACACTAACTTGGTCACTCTTTGAAAGCATCGGGATGCTTAAGCCTTTTGTTGTTTCATGCAGTGTGATGGGGAGGGAACTTACGGAAATACATATGGACAAGAAACCCAATTCTGTCATGGTGAATTCAAATGGTATTTCCCATGATTCAGTTCACGTTGCTCCCAGAATTTCAGAAGAAAGCATTGAAGCAACAGACTATGAGGAGAAGGAATGTACTGCAGAAGACTCGCTTGTTGAAGAATGTCATGAGAATCAAGATGTACTAGGCATTAAGAGCACGAACTTCAATGGTAGCCCGCCTGAGGGGAAGACCACAAAACCTGGAGTTCAGAGATCAAGCAGTGATAAGAAGACGAGCTCTCCTGCTTCAAAGTCTGCTTCCGTTGGCAATGTGCGAACAAAGTGCACTGTTCCACAGCCATTTTCTCTGGCTACTGAAAAGCGTGCTTCGTGTGTAACTCGTCCTGTTGGGGCTGAAACCATTGCTACTGGAGTGAACGGTTCACCAAATGCCAACAATTTGCAGTCCCCCAGCACTACAAAGAGTTCACAGGTAATTTACTTTCTCAGCAGTGTTGTGTAATGATGTCATTTCCCTACTCCATATTCTATGAGTAAGAGTGGCAATTTCATATCTACTGAACAAAACAAGAACCAAATCCATTGACTTGAACTGAACCTGATCCAATCTGTTCTGGGTTTGGGTTAGAGTTGAAAAAATCCAAACCCTTATAAATTATAAATGAGTGTAGTTCAGGCTTGAGAATGAGATCTGACAGGTTAATGTGCTATAAATCAAACTAGAGGGAACTTCCTACGAGCAGTAAGCTTTCAGGAAAGGGAAATGTCAAATTATTTCCAAAGGGAATTTTGGTAAATAATCTGATGTTGTTTATTAGTTTTTAATTTGCTTTCTTTTCTGTAACCTAGTTTTTTGTAGGCTAATTTGACTTTATGCACATAGAAAAAATAAGTGAGTTTCTTGCTTCTTCTTAATTTTATTTTTTTATGTTTTATTTTAATATTTTTTTTTTCCTTTCTTGGGTACTTCAGTAACATTTTCTAGCAAAACATTTAAATTGGTTGACTGATTCAGCTGGGTCAGCCCAGACTAAATGGATTGGGTCAGGGTTGAGACAAATTAAACTTATGGCAGGTTTGCTTGGGTTCTGGCACATATGTTTTTGACCTCCTATAATTGAGCCCACCTGAGTCAAACCTAGTCTGACCCTTTTGATGCTTGGGTTTCCTCACAAACGTGCTATGCTTTTCTAGTGCACCTCAATGAAAACTGTGAACCATTTCATTCTGATTCTGTGAAGAATGGCTCAAATTTTTCTGGGTCTTGAAGTTCAAGAGGAATCTATGGTTGCAGAATGAGCAGTTTGTGTGCTTTGAAAGGCAGCTGTAAATTGGAAATAATTATGGCTTTAATTAGAAACTATCATTATCACGTGGTTGTAGATTTGGAGATGGCATTTGTTCATCAAAATTTTACAATTTTTTTCAGCCAAACTCACCTCTGGTATCAAGGAAGTCCTTTCAACCTGATAATAAGAAGCATCTTGATGAAGAAGATAATTGGTCCGTTGCTTCCTCAGTGCGAACAGTTAGATCCAGGACAACTGTTGCATCAGCTCCCACATTTAGATGCTCTGAACGTGCGGAGAAAAGGAGGGAGGTATTGCTTTGGTTAGACATTTCAATGTGAAGTGTATTCTGTATATTGTTTCTCAATTAGTAGCATTTGTGTTGCATTCCCTATGCCTTAATCAGAATTGTTTTTCCCTTCATTTTATTTCCCATCTATTAGTTTTATATGAAGTTAGAGGAAAAACAAGCAGCTCTGAAGGCAGAGAGAAGCCAGTGTGAAGCGAGGACCAAGGTACATCACTTCCTTCAGTATCTTTTAAATTGTTTGTGAGTGGCTTCATGGTTTCCTTGATGTTCTGTTGTTGCACCTCTGAATTTGGTCTTCTTAAAATAACTATCAGTATTACCTCTCTTCCCCCTTTTCTTTTATCCAATAAAATTTCTAGGAAGAGCAAGAAGCGGCTATCAAACAACTTCGGAAGAGCATGGTGGTCAAAGCAAATCCAGTTCCTAGTTTCTACCGCGAGGGGCCACCACCCAAGGTTGTACTTAAGAAGGTACGCTGCTGGATATTTTTTCCTCAGATCCGCGTATATAGAAGTTCAGATGAGTGTGGGTTTCTATATGTTTTCCGCAGATTGATGTAGAACATCCAGATGAAAAACAAAGTCTAATAATGAACAAGACCCAATTATTTGAGTGTAAATTAATCGACAGTCAAGGATGAGGATTTCCCTATCCTGGAAGAGGAAATTCTAATCCTAGCATAATGGAGTGATGCATTTGTCTCTACAGTAAGATAAGTTTGGATTCCTACTAGTTTGCAATGACTTAGGATATGTAGACAATAGTAAGAAGGGCAGGATAGAGGTTGTAAACGTAGTAAGAAGGGGCAGGATAGAGGTGGAAAGGAAAAGGAAGAAGTCCTGGTCCATATGGGTTGTGGGGTCTTATATGGGCCTGGGGTTTGCACAAAGGGTTTCCTCGTTATTAAAAAAATAAATAAATAAAGGAAGAAGGATAAGATGGAAAGAAAGAAGGGCAGAATAGAGGTTGTAAACCTTGGGTGGGACTTAAAAAAATTGTACAGGTTTGAGTGTCCTCACAATAATTTTTAAATCTTCTGCTGAAGTCCCCCAGCAAAAGTGAAAAAAGGAAAATCTTTCTTCTATTTGATATTGGAGCAAGTTTACTGCTTAGAATTGTGCCAAGCGAATACATTTTGATGGCTGTTTTCCACCCTTTGTGTGACATTTGCCTACATTATATCTGCAGCTTTTGTTGGACAACAAAATATTTACATTCTTTGTTTGATTGGATGCCAGCTACCATTGACCCGGCCCAAATCACCAAATCTGAACCGGAGAAAGAGCTGCAGTGATGCAGTTATAGCATCTCAGGAGGAAAAGGGAAGAGGGTCTGCTCGGGTATGCCGCCACAGCCTTGGTAGTTACAAGGAAGACTCCACTATCTCCAGCACCACCAAGAATAAGGATCAGATCAGTGGACGGAATGGTAATGGAACTTGCAAAGCCAAAGACCGAACCAAACAGGAAAAGGAGACAACGAAGACAGTTCCTTGTAAGATGACTGAGCAGAGGGATGCAGACATCAGTGTTGAGTCTTGAACTGCTGGTTCTTTTTTTTCCTTTTTTCTTTTTAATTTTTAGCAGGAAGGTCTTGAATCTCCCCAGTTACTGTATGGATGTTCTGAAAAGGAAATGGCCTGTTTTTTTTTTGCCCGCAGTGACTTGTCTAAGTAATGTGAATTGTATATGTTTTGTAAGTTATATCGTTATGTATCGTTATATATATAAAAGAGTTATCCTTTTATTGTGGACCAAACTTTTTGTTGTAATTTAATCCATACTTGCTTACAAAGTGGTGGTGTTGCTTGTTTAAATTTTTCAGTTGAGATGGTAGTGAGGGACTTGAAGTTCCAGTTGGGCTTATTTAGGTCTGTTTGCTAGAATATAATTGTTGTTAGCTTATAAAGGGGCTAAGGGGGGGATTCTATTATGGATGGCTTCCCTTCAGTAAATTTCTCTCCAGTATGTTCTAGTGATGACTAAATTCTCTCTGTGATTAATGTTAATAAACCACTGTCAGAATTTTTGTCAGTTACGGTTGCTATCAATTGGCAGAATTATCACAGTTATCTGGTAGTCTTGTTAATCACTTATTTTAAATAATCATCTCTTTCTTCATAGTTATTGAAGCATTATCAATAGATTCAATACTATATTACTATTAATATTGAAATTGCATAAACCACCCTCTAAGTGGGTAAGCATATCAAGCCAAATTGTTGGAATTTCGTTAGTACTCATAAAATTAACTAAAAGAGATGCCTAATGATGCGGGTGACTCTCGTTATTGAATATTTACTTCACCAAACCGTTTTATTTCATTCCTAAACTTTAGCAGCATCAACTCCAAAATGAATGTAGGGTTTAGTTTTAGGGTTCAACTCAACCTCTGGTTTCTATGTTTGGCAATTTTTTTTTTATGGTAAACTGTTTGAACTTGGAAAAGCTCATCTGAAAATAGATTGCCACCCTGATCTTTTTTTTTCTGCTTTCAATTTTTATGTTCATGTTAAACAAAGGTAGGTTTCTGGATCCCGCATTTGGAAATGGTCGTGCAAATTCCAAATTCCAAAGTAATGTGTGTTTGTTGAATTGTTGGGTTATACCAACCCATATCAAGACTGTAACAATGATACTGGAAATGTAATTGGTTTTAGAAAAGTTACATTGTAAACTGGGATAATATAATCTAAAACCAGACATGTTTTGCCCTTGGCTTCTCCCATATCATCTTATCTTCCTCATGCTCTTATGTCCCTCCTTTCATGGATGATGATGATGATGGATATCCACAACCATATCAAACTCCGTTTTCATGTTATTTTGAGACTAACCTAAACTAGTGTGAAGAAATCCTAATGTATGGCTGGGAATATATTTTTTTGGAGGCAACAAACAGCATAACAAGTTCTTCTCTTTTTTTTCTTTGGGTAAAAAGAAAAATTCCACGTGTCAAGCCATGGACACATGCTCATTTACACTATTTTTTTTTTTGAAGAACATTTACACTATTTTTGGAAAGCCTTCTTCCCTCCACTTGTTGGTTCCAAATTAAGATAAGAGTGTTACAAACCATTGTGAGCTTTTTTTTTTTTTTTTTTTTTTTTTTTTTTTGCTACAAAAACCATTGTGAGCTTTATTCCTCAACCATTTCCACCTTTCTTTCCCACCAAAAAAACCATGACCCCTTCTTCTCTCACTCTTAAACCCTTCAAAACCCTAAAACCCCCAAACCCCACCTTCTTCCCCACACCCACCAAAACCCTAACCCTAATTTGTACATCCCAACCCAAACCCACCAAAAGACCCACCATGGATGGCAACAAACCCAATTCCAAAAACCGTAGAAAATCATCATATGGTACTTCTAGGAGGTCAGTTATCAAGAAAACGTTCAATCAGGAGCAGGTCACGTTCACTGCTCCGGTCTCGGACGATCCGGTTGTCGCCATAATTGGGGGCGGAATGTCAGGTTTAATCTGTGCGCTGAATTTGGAGAAGAGAGGGGTTCGGTCCACAGTATTCGACACGGTTGGTCAGTTGTATATTTTTTTATTTTTTTATTTTATACATCGTTTGATGTGGTTTTGATTGAATTTATATGTGGTTTTGATATCTTATGTTTGCTGTAAATGGAGATGAAACTGTTGGATTGTGGGATGTCTGTGAATTTGATAATGTGGTTTCATGTAATGTGAAAATTTGAGAATTCGCTACTTGGGTTTTTTTTTTTTTTTTTTTTTTTTCGTTTTCGTATTTTACCAAACTTTTTTAATTGATGCTTTGATTGGTCGCTGAGAAAATGTAGGAAAAGAGAAGAAAGGAATCACATATTTATTTATAAATCACTGTTAGAAGCACTTTATAACTAATGCTATGTTTGGATAAGGGATTTCTAGGTGGAATTTGTCTTTGAGATGGAATTTGTACAATTTTTACCTGAGTTTTTTCACAGTGGTTTGCTATTTTAGGGGGTCCATGGGTTGGGAGGAAGAATGGGGACTAGAATAATTGAACCTCAGTCATTAATATTTGATCATGCGGCTCAGTTTTTTACTGTGAGTGATCCTCGGTTTGCTGAGTTGGTCAAAGGATGGTTGGAGAATGGTTTGGTACGACAGTGGCAAGGTACAATTGGAGAGCTTGAAGTGGGTGGGCAGTTTTTTCCACTTCCTTCTTCCCCTCCAAGATATATAGGTGTTGATGGGATGCGCCCCCTTGCAGACTCAATATTGTCTCAGGTGACTAATTTTTCTTTCCTTTCTTATTCTTCTTTTGTTAATATGGTTTGTTTCTTTTACATGAACTGGAAAAATTACATTGAACAAATAAAATTAAAAAAAAGAAGAAGAAGAAGCTGTAATCCATTGTTAGCCTGTTAGGTAATACTATTTGGAGGGTGTTGTAAATTATTGGCTTATTGGTTATTCAGTTTGGAAACCCTAATGCGTTCCATTCTCATTTTGATAAAGCAATTGACCTGATGCCAACTGAGTTATGCTGGTATTGATAAGTGCATGAGGAAGATAATTGATGTATTGGGTACCTAAAGTGTACAAAATGTAATATATAAACTTCTATGATAGCATGTTAGAACTTGATAATTGAATGATCAATTGAGATAATTCTTGATTGTTTTATAGAGATTTAACATCTAATATTATAGAGAATTGATGGATTAATGTCAAACAGTATTATGCTTATGATAGTATATTAGTATTACTATAGCAAAGAGCCAGTTTTTCTGCATTATTTTCAAGGTTTTGAATCAAATTGATATCTGCAACATTTTATTATGCAGTTAATGTCAAACTAGATTAAACTTAGCTTTTTTTCACTTCTTTCAATTTTTTCCCTTTTTCTGTTTCTAGTGTTGTCCTTTATGTCATAGCTATAAACAGAATTTTGACATTTGTGCAGACTCGTATGGTTAATGTGGTGAGACCTTGCTGGATAAGTAAAATCGATCCGTTCAATGGAATGTGGCACTTGAGCGAAAATAGAAAACCTTGTGGGCAGTTTGATGCAATCGTTATCGCACATAATGGTGACTTAATGCTTTCATGATTTCTTTTTACTCTTGAAGTTTATTTTGATATAGTATCTTCACATTGTGTTAAGATTATGATCTCTCTAGAACTAGCCCTTGTGGCCTAATGGTGGTACCGGACTATTGGGGTTGGGTGGGGTTTTGGGTAGTCGTAGGTCTAGGGATTGATTCTCCTCTAATGTGACCAAAAAAAGAAAAGAAAAGAAGGATTATGATCTCTCTGTGTGTGTAGTCTACAGTTAATTTTAACTTGCATTTAACTTCCAGATTAGGTTTCTCTCTTGGTCTTAGAACTAATTTCAACATGTATTTAACTTCTAGACGGGGCTTCTCTCTCTCTCTCTCTCTCTCTCTCTCTCTCTCAGCTGAAAACAAGGTGTCCCCTTCCCCCACCCCTTATGGGAGTGCGACTAATCCTTGCGGATGCATGCAATAGTCCGCAAAGCACGGGCATCGATTAAGCCTGGGATAAACCATTCGAGCGCAAAGGATGGCTACCCTCACATAATGAGGTTCAAATTCAGGACCTCCCACTTGTAATATGGCAGAGATATAACATTACGCCACAAGACAAGGATTTTGCTGTAGTGTTATTATATTACCTCATTAGAATATTTTATAGTATTTTAATCTACTTTATTACTATTATTGGTCTACTTAGAACATGCCTACCCTTCCAGCACATAACGTTGAATATTGATATTTGAGAGTTATAATCTCAACTCAACTCAGCAAAGCCTAAATCCTAACAACTTTGGGTTGACAACATTTATCCTGTGTCACCATTTAGCCCTATTTAGGGCCATTCTTGGGCTAGAATCTAAAAAATAATAATTTTGTGGAACATTTGAATAGTAAATTATTGAGGTTTCACATTAATTTATCCTAGATATCTATGTAAAACTAAATTCATAGATTTGGTTGAGCGATAGTGGTTGGTATCATATGTTCAGCGGCAAGAAAATAGATGCAATGTTTTATAATTGTATGACTACCCACTCTGACTCACTGAAATCTGAGATTCTTGCTGATATCAGGACTTGGTTAGAGCAGTGAAGATTTCTTATAATTTTCATGTATTTTGAACTTAGGGTCTAGCATTACAATCTTTTTACTACTCTAGTGTGCTTGTGTGGGATGTACATAGGATAAACTTCATTTGCTATGAAATATTGCAACATATATTGTACTTCTCAAAAGTTCTTTTATATGTACTGAATTCTATTTATTTTGACCTTCTATTATATTTAATTCATATGTGTATTTGCATGTATGTAATTCTATGTAGATATTTTATAAAGACTTGTTTTTTAATCAAAATGTCAAGATGATGAATGTAACCTTCTTTGCGGTTCATTCCTTGCTTTAAATTGTAATTTATACAACTTCCAGTTGTCTATATTCTTCTGTAGAAATAGCAACCTTTTTTCATTGGAGTTTTATTCCTAGCAATGAATTCTTGACATTATCAACAGGAAAATGTGCAAATCGCTTGCTTGCTTCATCAGGGTTGCCACTAATTGCAAGACAAATGAAGGTATACCCCAAAAATTTCATCTCAGTTCATTGAATTTAATCTATCACGTGCTTCAGCTTTATTAGCTTTTGGCCATGACTAAATTTGTTTTGAATTGATTTTTGCTTCATTGGTGTCTTTTCCATATTTGTAGCGGTTGGAGCTGAGTTCTATATGGGCTCTTCTTGCAGCATTTGAGGATCCTCTTCCTATCCCCAGTGGTGCAGTTACATTTCCTTTTGAAGGAGCTTTTGTGAAAGGGGTTGATTCTGTCTCGTGGATGGCAAACAACACAAAGAAATTATCGAGGTCCCAGAGTGATGGCCCTCATTGTTGGACCTTTTTCAGCACTGCAGCCTATGGAAAGAGGAACAAGGTTCCACAGGTAGGCTTTAACTTGTGTACATATTCATATATTGATATGTCCACATGCGCAGACACGCATACACAGAGCAGCTTGGACCATTAGTTGAATCATATGCATATGAACCTTGAAATAGAATCGGCATGAAAAAATTCTTTTAGATGGCCCCAAATTGTTTGGACAATGCATTCTGGAGTTGAGTCTTGCGTGTGTATTCTGTAGACTTTATTGTAGGATTGGCTTTAATATTGAATTCCCATGGGTCAATCAACATGGTGCTGTATCCTGATGCATACCACTGTGTTGTGGATGTACCCACAATCACATGTTGTAGTTGTAGCATTTAGATTTACTCAGCTCCAGCTTTATTAAATATCTATGATAATGTCAATTGTGTTACTTGTGTATTATCAGGAAAATATCCCAACTGCCACAGCAGAGAAGGTCAAGGAAGGCATGCTTAATGGTGTTGAAACGGCTCTGGGACTGCCAAAAGGATCACTTCAGAGACCCTTTTATTCCCGAGTCCAGTTGTGGTAAGAAATGATACTTAGATGTTTCATTGGGATCATAATGACCAGGTTGGTATTTGGGGATTATTTGTGGTTTTTAATTATTTATAATATGTGAGTTAATTTGGAGATTTTGTGAAAGAAAGCCAGTGGTAATTCTATCTGCAGAACTGATAAATCCAGTGAGTTGGAAGTAAAGGTTTTTGGCAAGAATGATGCCATCACTTTGGAATACTACATGGGGAACTTAATGCCTCCCTAGGATTTTTTTTCTTGTGCTCTGTCTGTTATTGTGCTGATCTTTTCTTTTTTGATCTTCATTTGAGGACATCTCCTCTTGCTTCCCCTTTCTTCCTTCCTTTCAACGATGAATTTTGTTTCTTACCAAAAAGGTAGTGGTATTGAAAATTTCAGCAAGAATTTCAGGTATTATTTCTGGAAAAAAATAGTCGAGAATGTGTTTGAGAGGGATAAAGAAACGCATTTCAGGTTCCATTTGTTTTGACATAAAGCATAATTGAGGAAAAGAGATGTATCAATGCTGTTAGATGAGACACATATCTTTATGATTATAATCTTGGTATGCTATATTGTTGTAGTCTCATGCTAATATGGTATCAAATGAATGGAACATGCATAATAACCTTCTCGAGTAGTGTGTTGTACAATGGATCAATTATTTTGTGTTGCAGACAAAATAGTTGTGTGGATTTCTGGAACCATTTTCCTGATTTGCTTGTTCTTAATCCCAACGCTTTTTTGGGAAAAACAAAAGGAGCATATTGTTTATTTTACAATTGTTGAGACTTGAAAATCATTTGTTTGTTTGTTTGTTTTTATTTTATTTTATTTAAATTGGTTTTTAAAAATTCGGAAGTTTTTGAATATTCTCATCATAGGTGCTATTTGTGAACCATAAAAAATTCTCTAAAAGAGGTTATATGTGCTGGAGGAAAAGTTTCTGAGTAATTCACAATTTGCAACAAATTTGAGTTACTTTTTACAATTGTTGGAGTCAACTTTCCATTTCTTGGAATATGCAGGGGTGCAGCTCTTCCAACTAATACTCCAGGAATCCCCTGCATATTTGATCCTCATGGAAGAGCTGGTATCTGTGGTGATTGGCTTCTGGGTTCAAGTTTAGAGGCGGCAGCCTTAAGTGGGATGGCTCTTGCCAATCATGTAAGTGATGTTACGAACTTATTGTTCTTTTCAGTGTTTATATCCCATAAACATCATCAAGTTTTAGAATTTTCTGCACATCTCTCTTTGTGGCACTAATCTCAACTAGATGTTGTGTTAGAGAACATTCAAACAGTAAATTTTTTTATTTTGGTTTTAATTTTTTCTTAAGATGTTGAAGAGGTTATAAAATATGAGCTTAAAGTTTTTCTTCTTAAATTTTGTAGTATAACTCAAAAGCATTTGAACTTAAAGTTTTGGTTTTTAAATTTTGATGGGAGAAGTTAAAAATATGATCATGAAATATGTGATGTTTGAGTCAAATTGAGTTTTGCAAGCAGATTGCAGATTGTTTCCAAAGTGGTGGAGCCCGTCCTGATGAGTTCGCTGTTGGTTTACAAAAGGAGTTTCAACCACTTGAAGGACATGATATTGGACAGTTTCCGGGGTTGGAGTCTAAAGAACAAACAAACGAGGCTCCTGCATATCAACTCACCACTTGAACTCATATGATAAAGGAAAACTTCTACAGTTTTGGTAGTTGCAAATTTTGAAGACTTGATATAATTTTGAATTTTTTTATCTTATATTTCTATGAAATACTTTGACATACGATCATCCACTTGGTTGATTCTCATGTTAATTTTCTTGTTTTGGTTTAAGGTTTACTAGCGTGATTTGGTGGCAGACTATGTCCAAACATATATCTATCACATTAGTTGCAAAGGATTATACCAAGATTCATGCTCTGAAATCATTTAGAAGGAAGAATAGTCACTGCAGATTCTTAGGCAGTTCATTTCTCTCACAGGCATATAAGAAGGTCTTTCTCACCAACATATGACTAGAACTTTATCAGCTTCACAGCTGTATACAAAGATATTTTCAAGTGTCAGATCACTTCTTCATATCACGGTTTGATGATTTCCATGCTACCTTCCAAACTTTCTTATTCTCAATTTATTAAGAAAAAAGAATAAGGGTAAGTGCTTGCCATATGCTCTCTAGTCTCTGTCTGTTCCAGCAGATATTGGTTCAAGCCCAAGGCTATGACAGTTGCCCATTATATGAGAAGTATCAGAAATCTTCCCTCCGTTTTCTGACAATATGGCAGGCCTTCCCCATCATTTGCTTACCAAGGTTCTGATGGTATCACCCACCTCCCCTCAGAAAAACCTGGTAACATCATCATCACAGTCAAAAGACCTTTTTTGATCTGATCTAAACTATAAATTAATTAAAAATATTCTATGATTAAGGGAAAATTTTTCACTTCATGTTAGATTTAGAGGACAAAGTAGCAGGGGAGGTCTTTGATACTGTCAGAAACCTCCCTGTACTTCTGGTATTTGAATTTTACCAATACTGGTGGCTAGAAATTGGTTAAAGTCTAGTGCTTATTGCCATTCAAGTTTTAAAACTGGATTTCAGTATCAATTTCTGCCCTATTTGAAATTAGAAAATCCCTTCAAGATGTTAAATTTTTTAAATGAGTTAAATTCAACAAAATGTTAAGAATATTGGTACTAAAAGCATTGATGATGGTTGTAATATCACTTATGCATGAAATAGCATTAGCACATTCTATGTCAAAAAAACTGTGAATACTTAGATGGTTATCTTGGAATTTTGACATCCATTTTGCTTTATTTCCAAGATCTGCATTGAGAATTGTATAGTCTGACTTCTGCTTCTGATCCATGTCCCCCTTCCAGATTATTAAAGGATGGAGAACTGCTCCCAAGCGATCAATGTGCGAGTTCTTAGAGATTTTCCATTGCCATTTCTTGGCATAATGTTCCGGCAATTGTGTTTAGGATGCTCTGATTGATCAAGTTTGTAAAATCGCATCAAATCTTAATCTTTTGCTTTATTTTTGTACTTTTAGTTCATTTGGTAAAACTTTCAATGGGTTAGAGGTGATTGGACATAGAAGGATATGATTACGATTTATCTGTCTGCTATTACAAAAAATTTAGATGGTTGTCAGTTTAGTCTCAAATTGTTGGAATGAATCAAAACATGTTTTTCTGGTAGAATTTGGTTATATCCTGCACAATGAAGGAAGGTAGTTTCCCAGTTTGATATTGGGAGGCCTCGTTTTCTGAGTTGCATCACACGTCTCTCTCATCTGTAGTGACATATAGATATAAGTATATAACAGAGACACCTTTATTTTGGAGGTTCAGGTTGTAGAGAAAATGAGACTCAATGGATATATAAAAAGTTGTTACTCATAAATAAATGGTTCAACTCATCCACTGGAGTTTGGCTTGCATAGGAATCTTTGGTCATTTTACAAGTTTGTTCCACTGAATGATGGCACTTGAAGGACTCAAGTCTCTAATTTTTCATATTACCAACCAAACAAGACCAACTTTTGATATACACTTAGGGCTTGTTTGGTTTTCCAATTCGAAATTAAACAATTCAAGAAATTTTTCATAGGATTGAAGGCATAAATCTATCACCTTGAATTAGAATATTTTTAAATGTTAGAGTTATTACTCTAGTTGATGTTGTACAATCAATTTTAAGGAACTCATGAAATGCCACTAAATCGACACAATTTTCCAACTAAGCTTGTGCAATTACAGGTCTTTACTTAATCAGGTGGCTTCTGATAATTTTTGTGAGATGCTAAAAATTGCTGATATCTGACAAAATTAAACAAATATAGGAGTTCTATTTCAGAGAAATGTAGCATTATGAGGAAAATGCTATTGATCCCTAAATATTTACCTAATTTTTTCCTTAATAATATGGTGGTGATGTGACACTCATTTAAAAACATCAAAACAATCCATATGATGATATGGCTCTTGCCTTGCCATTAGGGCATGAAATTAGGGATGAATATTAGGGATGAATAACATAGCTCACATTCCCTATTATTCAATAATGGATACAGTTTTATTCATTCGACGTAGAATGTGTATTAGAAATGTGAGGTATTTCTATTTCCTTTTCTTTCTTGCTACATTCCTCTTCACAGAAAATGTATTCAAATAATCTTATTTAATCCAAGCTTAGGCAATACTTAAAAGTAAAAAATATATTTAGAAAAAGAAAAAGAATTGAGAAATGTATAATATTCATTATAGAATTTCCCAAAAATCACAGATACCTGACAATTAAGGCTTAAGGGGTACAAGCTGAATCTCTTCAACTCACAATTTTCATCTATATATAAGAAAAATTCAATGATTTGTTCATCCTTCTAAGAGAAAACTGTTTTGCCTTGCATCTAGCCATCTAATGCCAAATACCCAATATGACAGCAATGCCAAAAAGTAGTAGAAGTGCACCATCTCCCCCTGGCAGGATGGATGACCTACAAAACGCACATCATTTACTCAATCATTTCCTTTGACATTGATTAGCTATATAAAGTGAATCAAAGGAAGACAAATGCTAAAGGAACTTCTCTTCATTCAATGAGGTTTGCATACTAGAAAACCTCTGAAAAGCACTCTAATTAGACCTCAAATATGATATTGAAACTGACAATATACCATGAATGTGGATTGTGGAATCTCACCAGTAACCTTAGCAGTTTAGTGTAAAATTCACCAATCTAATAAATTTTTTCATGTAAATCAGGTAGTTTGTCTTACTATGTCTTGTACTGAGGTTGAATTCCTTTTGTCCATTAAACAGGAGAAAGAATTTTTTCAATTTCACTATAAAGGTTTGCTTTTGGCAACCCCTGCGTGCTGCCCGGGGGGGTCCTGGGGGTGGGGGGGAGGAGGATAAGATTTAATGTCTCAGTCTTTGTGGGATCTGTAAAACACTTTCATTGAGCAACAAAAAGTGCTTGTGATGTGATTGATTAAATAATTTTCATTCAATATGCTGCAATGATTGATTACATCATTGTTGTTCAGTAAGCTGCAAGATTGGAAGTGTCAAGAAATGGTTAATAAGCTGCAAGATTGGGAGTGTCAAAAAATAGTAAGAATTTCTAGTATGTTAAACACAAACTTGACAGTAACTAATATAAAATACAAGGCCTTCTATACTCAGGGATTTCTAGATATCATTTGTAAAATTAAATTTTAGAATCTCAAACATGATCAGTTCCAGAGAATAGTGAGCTAGACCTTTGAATGTTCAGAGGTGAGTCTTTAAAATGGAGTAACCTTTAAAGATGTGAGTTGACTATGGAGTACTGATCAAGTATCCTTTTTGTTGAGATTTGCTGCTTTCGATAACAATGAGACCAACCTTAGACAATAAGTATTCATATTCAATTGCATATGAGGCATGTCAAAGTTGTCTTTGTAAATCAAGGATCCTAGTGTAGTAGTATGTAGTTTATTTATATTTCCATCAGCTAAAGGTTGTTATTGAAGTAGGAAATAGCTTAATTTGGGATTCTTGAAACTACCTGAGTTTCTTCCTGGATTGGTACATGTATGTCATCACTGGAGGAAGAATGCCAAACAGAAAGCAGTTTGCATAAACACCAGCAAACTCAAGAGCTCTAGAGAAAGTCGAACGGAAGAAAGATGCTATGAGAACTGGAACACCAAGTACAATTGGCATTACAAAGATTTGATGTGTATTTGAACTGGCAACACTTGATATGAGTTTAGTTTCTGAGGCAGGAATACACCTTGATCCAATAAATGAAACCTTCCCCGCATTTCCAAGATTATGCCCACCTGAATAATTAACCAACCCAACTCTTCCAATTCCATTCTCATTAGAACCCATTTGAGATTGAGAGCAAATTTGTTCTTTGGACTTGCTTGTCCCAAAAATCAACTCCAAGGTATCAAGAAGCTGTTTTGGGAAGCTAACAGCATATCCTATCAAGCTAGTTGCCAAAGCTGTGAATGCAAAGCCTTGAACTGCAGGCAAGGCAGAGGGATTAACAGAAAGCAAGAGGGATATAGGATCCGCTGATGTGGTTGCATTAGTCCTTGCAAGCCCCAAAACAATCAAATTCCACGATAAAACCATTATCAGTGGAACAGCCCCACCAAATAGTATTGCTTTACGAGCCTCATATACAGTGTTCCCAGCAATTTTACAAACAAAAGGGGTGATTACATGGAACCCCAGTGTGAGTACAGTAACAGGTATAGCAGGCAAGATTGAGGAAAGACCCCAGGAGGCGTGGGCGAAGGAACCTACTAAATTGCTTCTTGCCACAGACAAACCAATGACCACTAGTGCAGTTATGGAAAAAAGCATGATTAAGCACAGAAACCTGTTAGCGGCATCAATAACATTAAACTGAAAGAACAAAATTACAGTTCCAACAGCAAAAGGAAACAATGAGTGAGCTAATACAGGATTCATCAATGGGAGCCACTGAGAGACGAGAGAACCAATTCCTGACACACAGGCCACTAATAAAGAAAAACTCAGGGAAGCATAGACTAGAGCGACAAAAGCACCAAAACGGGTACCTAATGCCTTGATTGCGATGCTAGTGAAGCTCACCTCTGAAACCGCATCTTCTTCCATGGTCGCAAAGCTGAGCTCCGCAACGAGGATGATAGAGGAGACAACATAGATCCATGAGAGGAGGATACCAATGGAGGAGGGAAGTGGGCCTGATCTTATGGTTGCAGCGGGTAAACCCAGCATTCCAGGCCCTACAGCAGTACCAATGATCAAACTAACAGCACCCCAGTAGTTCTTTTCTTCAGTTTCCTCTTGGATTCGTTGGGGTTTCTGATGTTTGTCGAAGTCATCATCACGACCATTATTAGAAGAAACGTGAACTGCCAAGTTGTTGTGGCGTGCGCGCCTTGTAATGAGGATTAAAGGATGGTTGGAGATGGGGTTTAATGTGAGTAGAGTAGGCTTATTGAGCGTTGGAGTGTGGAGAATTGAGAGCCTGTGATGTTGGGCACTGTAATGGTGAAGATGTCTGGTGTTGCCGAATATTGAGCAAGTGATCGCATTGGTTGTGGATGAAGCAAGTGATCGCATTGGGTGGGGATGAAGCATATCTTCGTAATGAGATTCTCTGTTCCTTCTCCTACAAGTGGTAATTTGGGTACCACCACTAGAAAGCAACATAAATGTCGGCAATTACCAGCAACTTTCAGGCGAAAACACCATAAATTTCGGCAAGCTTAGTTGGGTAAGTTCTCTTTCTCTGTTATCTCTCTCTGTTCTCTGTTCTGGTTCAACCATCTGTGTCACCATCACCACCAGAGTCTATTTGGGCGACAACCCTTCATCCTCACCACTACAACCTGAACCATCGCAAGAAAATGCGTTTCATTCGTTGTTTTATGAAATTGAAAAGAACGAACTTTAAGGAGTTACCTGAGGTGGGTTTTTGAGATTGCTCATCGTGTTTGTTGTTATTGTTTCAGATCCTGTTTGGGTGCGGCCGCTTACCGAGTTGGAGGAAGATTTTGGTGGGGCTGCGGCGAGATGATGACCGAACAGGGAGATCGTGAAGTTCAATCAGTCGCGGATGAAGGTGGTGAGGTTGCTCGGTGTTAAGATGGAGATTGAAGAGATAAAACCAAGGGAGTGAGGCTGCCGGCGTCGCGCTTCGCCCCGCCGGAGAAGACGACCGGAACCTCCTTTGTTTCTCAGCCCTCTCCCCAAATCTGGTCGTGCGTAGACAATGGGGGTTTGAGGGTTTTGATACTCCGTATATGATTTTTGAGGTTGAAGTAAGTTTTATTTACCAAAAACCAAAAATAGAACAGATGAAGGATGCTTTGGAATACAGAGGGAAATTTGTATTTGGAAAATATGTTCCCCTGCACTGCTGTCGTTTTGTGAGTAATCCCATTCTTATTCCGACTTATATTTCATTAATTTCTTCTACAGAGTATTATTTAGAAGAATTGATCATGCGCACATATCTCTATATTTCAAGTCATATTTCATTAATTCTGTAAATAATTAAGAAAATTAATTATCAGCATGCATCTTGATATTTAAGGGGAAATTGGCGATTAGTTTACCTTTGGTAAAATATGAGCAATTAATCAAGTAAGAATTTTTCTAAATCAATTAATTAAGGAGACTGAACTTATTTATCAATTAGTCACACTTTTTTTAAAATGCCATTACTAAGGACACTCCCCTTTTTGTTATTAAGGGCACCCTATGTAACTAACTTAACCTTTTAGTATTATAATTTTTAAAAGCTTATAACTTATAATATACATATCCATTTAAAAAAAAAAATCATATTTTTGGAACCTATTCGTCGGTATCTTCGAAAAAAAATTCATGTTGATTAGGTAATTATTAAAAAAATTAAAACTGTAAAATTTTACTACTTGACGAATTAATAAATTTTATAGTGAAATAGTAAAATTTTACTACTTTATGAAGTAAATTTTACAATGAGATAGTAAAATTTTACTACTTTACCAAATCTTTTACAACCAGTAAATTGGATGAGATAGGGATGAGTCTGTTGGTTCTCAGTTCATCATCGATGTTAATGTTTACTTGTTCTAAACCACCCATGTCGCCTTCCACAACCGCTTCATTGTCTAAGGGTGGAACCATGTGTCAATCAACTGAATATTTTGAAGAGAGATGACTTCACATGTGTTGGATTTCCTAACCAATGTTGCATATGGACTCCAATGGCATCCAGGTACAAGCTACTCCTCCCATAGAAACCAACCACCTTGCCTTTTGTTATAGTTGAAGTGAAGAAAGTTCCGATTTCCTCACCAAATAGACCATACTTCCCCTGACTGAAATAAAATGTTAGAGACTTTATAACTTTTGATCCCTCATCTCTATTGATGGAGCCATAATAACCATATATACAAACGAGAACTTCATGTGGGTAATCCAATCTTATCTGCGAAAAAAATACGACATGAAATATATAAAGGCAAAACTAATTTATGATTTTTTTTTTCTTGACTAGAAAAGTAATAAAAACATTTATTACCCAAGTTGTGGTACTTCCGCCATCACCTCCATGTTTTACAGACAAAACAGATTGTCCATTTCAATCATACTCTATCTAGATTGAGCAAATTGCTTCGGCACTCGTCAAATAGATCTACTTTATTCCAGAAAACACTTCATCATCCCATGGTCTCCCTCCTTCACTTTGCTGTTGAATAGGTAGTTTGGTTCTCTTATGCCTGTTAGATTATGGCTGTTGGATAAGTAGAGAAGAAGGGAAAAAGAAATGAAGGTGAGGGTATTTTGGTCAGTAACGACTTAAATGGACTAAGTTAAAAAAACAGTTGGCTGACTATTTGCTAAATAAGTGTTATTTGGTAAATTGATGGCCAAATCTCCCGATATTTAAAAAATAATTCAAGTATTATTGGTATTATTTGGAATTTTTTTTAAGAATTATTGAACCATGCAAGATAAACTCGAATTTTACTCATTTGATGAAAAGTCTAAAACAAAATCAAGAGATGTGGAAATTATTCAAATTATTGTTAGTATGATGGGGTTTCACGTGAACACGAGGCACAAACTCAATGGTGCAACAAAGGGAGAGGATAGGAAATAGGAATAGAAATCTAGATCTCTTTCAATAATCAAGAGAGTTTGTATTCTACAATGATAATGTAAGCCATGCTATGGAAAGAATGCAACTCTTGTTCACAACTTGCGCTATGGAAAGAAGGCGACCCATGTAGAGTTGTAGACCAATAATTAGCTCATGGGCAGTGAGCATTTCTAAAAAAATATGGATAATTTCGCAAAATCATTACTATTGGACATCTCAACTTAGGACAATCAGCCTTCCGTGTAAGTCTTGCTTAAAGAAGCCTCAAGAGTCGTGGTAATCGCCCTTCGAATGAAGACTCGACCATGGGGAAAATAAAAAAATAAAGGAATCCTAAGCCACTAGTAGTGGCTAGCCTAGTGGTAATGGCCCTTCGAACCCCTCCAATTATTCCTTCCCCTCCAAAAAAAAAGAAAAAGGGAAAAAGAAAGAAAGAAAGAAAGAAGCAGAATCCTGATTATTAAACTTCAATTGGCTACAGAGCTCAAGGCAAAGAGAAAATTTGGCCGATATCAATTGAATAATTAATCCCTCTCACCATCAATACAATAGAAGGGCATTGACTTGATCCTTGTTTACTAAAATAAAAGGAATATGTGATACCCAAAAATAAGAAGTGTCATTTTTCCTACTCCATAAAGGATACGAATAATTACTGTTATAGATGGTAATATATAAAATACACCTCCCATACTTCACCTTAACTTGGCCCCCTTTAAAAGGAAAATGCAGCTATAAATTCTCCCTTCAGAATCAATTTCTTGAAATCTCTGATGAGGCAGTCATTTGGAATATCAACACTATTCCAAAGGAGAGTAGCCAACCAACAATCTCACCTTCTGGTCAGCACTATGCGCTGATGCTTTGCCTCACTTGCCCATTCTCTCCAATCATTAAGTTTTTCTTTCAAAAGGACATTTCCATCACCAACGAAACTTGGGACTATTGATATCACACCACCATCAGAGAACCTGACAAGCCAATGGTAACCTGAGCCAGACAATCCCATGAAGAAAACATTTCAAAAATTAATCAAAGACTATTAAATAATGTTAAAAAAATGCAGAAAAAGGGGTTGGTTGTGTCAGACCTTCGACAAAATAAAGACCATTGAAGGGTACAAAACAGGTCCACAAAACTTCCTTGTTTCGGTCACTTCAATTGCATCTTCAAGGTTCAAGTAAACAAGTAAATTATTACCCACTTTGCAGAGCTTGCTAACCTGAATAGGAAATACTTGATCCTGTGGAACTTCACTGCAGTCAACACACCTCCACACTCTCCCCTGCCCCCACAATTTTTAGTCACTTAAGAAAACATCACAACCACATCATTATCTGAGCCCATTGTAATCAAGGCATTTAGGCAATGCCTAGGCATTTAGACCACCTTAGGCACAGTGTGACCCTGGTGACAAACAAATTTATATTTTTACTTTCATAAAAATCTGCATGTTCACAGAAGTTATCGACACATCTGAAAGATGTAGAAGTAGACAAAATTATATACAGTTCCTGAATCATGGATTTTCTGTGACATAAATCCAGCAGCAGCACCATTGGGCTGGGATTGAAATGAAATCAATGCTACTCAAAATGCAGCAACTCGGAATTTACAAATTCAGTATATAAGGATTTTCAGGATTCACAGACATGATGGTGTATTTAATAAAATGGTAAAAACACAAGTAAATGAATAGAATAGTTTGAACTAAAGTAGTACATGTCAAAAATTTCTTTTCACACATAACCAAAAAGGCTTAGTGCAAACAAATATACTATTTTATATGGTCGCAAAGACAGTGCATACAGTTCCTGTATCATGAATCAGATAAAATTATATACAGTTCCTGAATCATGGATTTTTTGTGTTATAAATCCAGAATCAGCACCATTGGGCTGGGATTGAAATGAAATCAATGCTACTCAAAATGCAGCAACTTGAAATTTACAAATTCAGTATATAATGATTTGCAGGATTCACAGACATGATGGTGTATTTAATAAAATGGTAAAAACACAAGTAAATGAATAGAATAGTTTGAACTAAAGTAGTACAGGTCCAAAATTTCTTCACATGTAAGAAAAAAGGCTTAGTGCAAACAAAAATACTATTTTATATGGTTGCAAAGACAGTGCGAACACTGTAGTAGATTGAAATTAATGATCACCCACATAAAAACACAGATATTTAGGAGTGTCATAGCAGAATTCGTGGAAATGTTGGAGTTCACCCATGCCCCTGTGTCCTGCTGTTCAACATATGTACTTCACGCACAACCATCCATGCAAACTATTGAACATTAAAACCATGCATCAGCATAACAATGAGAAATCTTCCCTTTTATTATAGGGGGAATTACAGATTGGTCTGGCTATGGGAAAATAATTACATATCAATACAAATTAGTAGTCATTCTTAGTTAAGTTATATCACAGATGCTATCATAAAAGAATTAGACTCAATTAGGATACAAGATTTGGACCAAAAAAGATTAGGATATTAGACTGAAATCAGTGACCTAGCTCAAAATAACTATTATTGACAAGGTAACAACAAACTTTCTAAATTTAAGGAGATCATTAATTCCTTATTTCCAGCATTTAAAATTACCCTATATAAAGAAACAGGTGATTGAAGTCCTCTCTTCTTAAAACAATATTTATAGAACTGGAACTCTCCATCATCATTTTCGCCATTGACAATACCATGATATACTCTTCAGCTATATAACAATTCCAGTTGTGTAATGTTTGCCCCAAATATTTTAGGCTAATACACTAACAGAAACAAGAATTCAGTAATTGAAGGCTCAAATTTATGATAAATGCAAAACACAGTTAGAAAACACAAGTTTAGCACTAGTGAATTACAATGATAATCACATAATTTTGCAGTTGCACAATTTTAGCTTAGATATTATCAGCATGTTGCTTCTGTCAGCATCAATAGTTAAGCATATCGTCTATGGTTTTAAGGCAAGATAGGCATTCTCTCTCCAAGTGCAACCAATTATAGCCTACAATGTAGACCAATGAGAATTAAGATACTGTTGATTAATGTCAATTATGAAAATCTAAAATGGGAACCACATATGAAAAGTAAACCAAGCACTAATCAAATTCCACCACACTAAGATCTCACACCGAAAGCCAGAAGAAGACGTGACATTTATAATAAAAGAATTCAAATAAGAAAGTAGTTACTAGCGATCATTAGCATTTGATCTCAACCTCTATATCACCATCTCATCTACATCTTCCTTTCACTGACTAACATCTCAGCTGGAATTAATTCAACAAGCCATTTATTTGTAGAAAATTAATATTCGGCTCATCAATATTATGTTCCATAGTTTCTCTATAAAACCATTGAGCACGGTTTATTTATTATAACTAATGACTTTCAACTCATGGTTGGAGAAATACCATAGCATCATTTATTTTCCTCAGCAATTAACAACCAAAATACGCAGGCAATCTGTTAAAGTTCCATGATTTTGGCTTATTCTATTCCTTGCGGAAATGCTAGAAAACATTCATATAGCTAGCACATGAACTGATGAAACTATGACCCATATAGAGCATAAGAAACAAAAGTGAACATTGATATATATGGTCACTGTAAAAGATTTCTCAAATAATGCTGGAGATCAGAACACATCTGTCTCAAATAATATTGGAGATCAGGTACGTTTCACACACAAGCGTTTTATTAATTAAAGATGTGTGTGTGTGTGTGTAAAGTATCTGATATCTAGTTAAATAAATAAATTCTCTTTTCATCAACTCTAGGAAAAAAGATTCCCACATTATCAACATAAGGAGTAATAAATGATGTTAAATAGAGACCCGATAGCTCAGGCCAAAAGAGTTAGAAATTGAGTATGTCTTTGAAAGCCTGACACCAAATATTATCAATTATAATACAAAGTTGCCATTTATTCCATCGTATATCAGTTCCAATCATTAATGAACAGTGCTCACTACTTGGAATCAGCAGAAATTGAGTAAATGCTTGAAAGCCGGAAACCAAATAATGCCAACTTCCAACACAAAGTTGCCATTTATTCCATCATATATCAGTTTCAATCATTAATGATCAGTGCTTACTATTTGGAATCAGCAACAGAAAATATGCTTCATCATTTCAGACTGTCAAAATCCACATCTTCTGTTAACACATGTGACTTTTAAATAACTTTAATGTCTCTACCAATTTTATCCATGACCTTTTTGATCCATCCCCTGCCTCCTAGCAACTTAAACTTGAGACAACTAACATCTTCTCATCGTCAACATAGTTGTCCACCTTTGGACATCACAGTCATCATCATATAAATTATGCATTATTCTAGCAGCATCTAGAATAATTATAGGCAAAAATAAATACAGCGAGTGTACAACTATGCCAAGGATTTCTGATGCACATGTTGCCATCCAAATAGCAATCATGTTAAATTGCCAGAAATTCCCCATTTTTAGCTGATTAAGTACAATGCTTTCCATATAAACAAAGGACTATAAAGAGAAGTTCGACAAAATTTAAAGGGCGAACTAACGTTCTCAACGAAACTCAACATTTTAAACTTCAATTTGAATTAAACTTTGGTCACTGCAGAAATGGAATAAAATATGGGAGTTTGTGGGAAGTAAACACTAGTTCCAAAACAATTTTAATACATACAAGGTTTTAAAAGTTCAACTTCAATTAACTTTACTCAATCTGGATAAGAAATCATTTCAAGAATTTAATGTTAAGTTTATGGATGTCAAAAACTATGCACAAATTTAGTTAAGAAATCGAACGAAAATTTGAAAACTAACAATGAAATAGAATACCAGCCTGTCTCATCAACTGATCATCGTTTCGATTCCTACATGATCATGCCTATGATTAGCAGTATCCAGAATATTTAATGCAAAAGATGAATTTATAAGTCTTTCTGTATGTGTATGAGTGGGTGGGTGGGTGGGTGAAAAGAAATCTAGGAAACTTCCTTTGGATAATGTCACTGACCACGAGAATCGTAATTCTACTTAAAAGTTGACTATTAATTACAGCATGATCTAACACAAAAGGGTGTTGACTTAATGATAGCTGTTTTGACTATCAAAGCTTAAAATCACAATTCAAGCAAAACAAAATTCTCATCTATAGAAGGATTTTGCATCAGAGACATTACCAGTTGTGGTCCTCATCCTATACATTTTGAGTAAGCAAAAACTCAGCTTTGCCACAGCCTGTTTCTAGCAGTTCTTACCAAGAGCCAATAATCACAACAAACTCGAAGTAGAAAATGCCAATTTCTGTACCCATAGGGTATAAGGCACCACCCATACCAACGGTGATATAAGAAGTAACCCTCTCACACTCTCATCGGTTCCAGGCTTCCAGCTTGGTTGCCTTCAGAAGACAAGCAACTACAACTTCTCACATTTGACTTAATTTCATGGAATTGACTGCAAGGCAGTAGTAATACCAATACTGTAATACATTCTACTACCAACCACCACTTTCACCTTCTGGTAGACACTATGCACAAAAGTATTGCCTATACTCAGCTGTTCTCTCCGCTCACTAAGCTTTTCTTGGAAAAAGATTATTGGCATAACAAAAGACTTTAGATAGATGATACTGTGCGGCCATGATGGAACCTAACAAGTTAACTATAACTCAAACTAGACAATGTCATTTAGGAGACATTTCAAATCTTACAAATTGAACCTAGGGGGAAAGCATTATTTCTTATCATAATTAGTGCTTAAACCCTATTGATGTAAAATAGAAATGAATATATAGAATTCAACAGGCATCATTTAACAACATAAAGGCTTACAGCCCTTGTGATAATCTGTGAAAATTCAGAGATAAAGTTTATGCTACGAAGCTGACAAAACCACCATGGATGTCACAAGCACGTAATCAAAGACAAATAAAGAAGAAGAAAAGGAAAGGGTACTTGCGTTCAACTGAAACAAAGATGCTTGATGTGGAATAAGGCCTGTTCTTGCCTTATTGGTGGTGGTGGATCACTTGAAAGAAAGATTTTCAAAAGTTTTTTTTTTTTTTTTTTTCCCCGGATATAAAATTAACATACTTCACTTGCATCTGCCAAGTGCAAGAAAATAGCCAAAAGTAGAAACCAAATTTTGCATTTCTTTGTAACCTGAATAAAATATCTGTAATCACCTCAAACACCATGGTGAACAAAACCCCTGTTTTTAACTACTTGACCAAACATTGCAACCACATCATCAACTAAGCCCACAATCATCAGGGCATCTAAGCCATTGAGACTCTTAAGGAATGCTTAATCCAGCTAGGGGGGAAAAAAAACTTTCATTTTTACTTTCACAAAAGCTTACATATTCACAAAACAATGTTGAGACATGTTATAGAAATAAAATTACATTTATATTAGGGGTTTTCTTAACTTGTGCCCTTAGGGCACATGTTAAGCTGCAATTAATGACCCAATCATTGCATGGGAAATGATAAAAATGCATAGAAAATGGTGAAAGTTGCTTGGAAAAATGTGAAAATGCTTGGAAAACTGTGCAAACACATTTCTCCATGCAATGATTGGGTCATTAATTGCAGCTTAACATGTGCCCTTAGGGCACACGTTAAGAAAATCTTTATATTAGTTCTACGCTTGCGGAATTCTTCTATGTGAATCCAGAAGCCCCACATTTAGGCTGAGACTGAAGCGAGAGCAGCCCTAGTTAATTGCAGCATTTGAAGCAGCAATACCACTCAGAAGATTTCAAGTTTTGATGGGTTGAACTATGTTGCACTGGTACGGGCATCAATGCCAAAATATTTCAGCAGTACCTAAAGTATCAGAGTGAGATTTTGCAAATTTAAAATACTAATAATAATAATAATAATAATACTAAAATTCCCTTAGGAACTTTACGTGGGTGCAAAAACAGTGCATACTCTGCGGTAGACTGTAACAAAGATGCTACCTAAATAAACACATGGAAGCTAAGAATTCTGTATTAGAACGAGTCTGACATATGCACAATGTCCTGATGGTCACAAAGGGCACTTCACTTATTTATAAGCATCTATTAAACACCATGGTTGTTATTACAAAAGAATTAAACTCAATTGATAAGGGATTTCAAAATCAAGGACCTAGGATCAAAGTTACTATGCCGAGAAGCTGAGAACAAACTTTCTAAATATAAGGAGGCTATTAACTCCTTGAGTCCAGAATTTTGAAATTATATCCTATAGAGGAAATAAGTGCATGAAGTAAACTGTTTATGGAATTATTGATTCCTCTCCACTTGAAGAAATCTTTATCAGAGTGGATCACCCTGCCATCATTTCATGAACAAACCAGTGGAGAATAAAAAAAGTTTTATTATAGTAACATCAAAAAAGGAAAAAAAAAAAAGTTTAAAAGCCACAATAAGTTTGTGAAAATATGATGTTTTGTTAGTGAAGCCCCAACAAGGATGATAAACATAAGACAAAATTAGCAAACACAAATCTAGCACTTGAAGTAATATAAGTAATCACATGCTGTTAAAGTAGAACAATTGTCCACGCACCAAAAAAGAAAACAAAACAAAACAAAATTGTAGAACAATTGCAGCAATGATTTTTTTTCCCCCTCATTTTTGATTAGCAACAAGAAGAATTGTATGAATGAAAAGATCGTGCACAAAAAGAGGACAAGGAGTCCTACAGGAAAAGGAGAGATGTGTCATACACTACCAACAAAAAGAACTTGTCAAGGTGGGTAGAAATGACCCATAAAACTTATACATTGTATAGGCTCCTCTTTTAGTGAGGAAATCTGCTTCTCCATTAGAGGTATGAGGCACCCACACAAAATAACCCAATAGTCCTAGCTAAGTCAGCAATTTCTCTATTACAGAGCAAAAATTTCCAACTTTCTTTCAATCCTTGTTTAGCCCACAAGATAACCCTAGAAGAATACGCCCCCCCCCCCCCCCCAAAAAAAAAGTCTTAACTTTTTGTTCATAGAATATTTAAACAGCAGTGTTTATATTTGCATTTAGCATTAGTTAAGCACTATATACCGCATTCAATTATAAGGAAGTGCAGCAGAATGTTTTTCATCCAAAATACACTACAGATAATAGTTTGATGAAGAAGCTGTGGACAGATAATTTCCCCCTCAACTGCTGACAACTCGATAAAAGAAGATATCTAATTTTATATAACTAAGGATATAATAGCTGGTTTAAAATAGAAAACTTACAACCAAAGTAAAATAATTACGAATCAAATAGTTGTTTTAAACATCTTTATCCATCACGACTTTATCATCCTTACTCCCTTCTAGCTACATCAATTCCAAACAATTCACATCTTCTCACTGTCTGTGTGACTGGTTTTCTGTGGACATGACAGTCACTTTTAATCAGTAATGCATATTTTTAGTGGCCTTTAGAACAATTAAAGTCAAGGAGAATTGACATGCCACTATACAACTGAGCACCCAGTAAAAATGTTTGCCTAGAAATGCTGTTGCAGATTTTGCCATTCAAATTACAGTTATGTTACTCTCTGTGCTTATAAAGTTATATTAAGCCCATTTCCACATTAGTATAATTTACTACTGTAAAGGAACTGCTCAAAATTCTCCATTTTTAATAAATTAGGAGAAAATGTTTCCACATAATAAGAACACATAAAATTAATACCTCTGATCTAGTCATCATTGGGTATTTGGGTCATTACACAGTTCTTCATTCAACTTCAGTCACTTTGGAAATAGAATTGACCTGCAATAGTTTATGGAAAGTGTAAAGTTTTGTCTTCAGCGAACTTCGAACACTTGGGAAGTGCAATTAACTCAGTATAATGTTATAGTAAGTTACCAGGTTTAAAAAAAAAAAGAGTTGGAACAGGTTAAAAGACCATGAACAATGTTAGCTAAGATGTTAAAAAAAAGTTTTACCACCACAGAATAAAGATGGAATAAAATGCGTACTGTACCATCAACTGATTGCTGGCTCCATACTTCCATCATCATATAATGCCTACTATTAGTAGCATTCAAAAGCTGGTAATTCTTGATTAGTATCTGTTCCTATCAGCTTAATTCAAAGTGGAGCAAATGCAGCAACATTTTGTGCAAACAAGGTAATAACCGGATATCATCAATAGAACACTGGTAAACATAATAGCTCCTCTACTTCTCCAAATTCCTGACAGAGGCTGAAAGAATGAAAGAGTAAAGGAAAACACTTGAAATGGCTGTAAGAAAATGGTTTACTTTCATAACCATTTTCTTTCCTTTCCCTCTTTCTCTATAGCATCCAAACAAAAGGCATAGATAAGGCATAAATATCTTTTGATTTAAAACATACAATGACTGGATGCTTCATCAAAAAACTGATGACTTTTACTACTTTAATTATAAGAGCACCTGCTAGTAATTTGAAAAATGCCCGACTGCTTTATGTCCTTGGTTGTCACCTCCTTTATGTTTAAAAACTGATGGGTTTGTCGTATTCAATCCCATCTTGTGAATCCCCAATACATATGGACTTTAAATTTTCAGTCTTTTATTTGGATCTAACTATATATATATATATATATATATTCAATCCAATCTTATTAAGATCCCTGACACAAACCGACAATTAATTTCGGTCTTCTATTTTGATCTTAACTAAAATATACAATGACTTAAAAAGCAAGTCAGGATCCCTAATTAGATCAGTATTTTATACAAATAGTGGGGAAAAAATTATTAGAAAGTTTGGAGCAAACCCCACAGAGAACAAACGAAAGGTAAAAAGTGAAGTCCTTTTCTTTTTCCATGTTATCTTGGGTTAACTTTCCCTTCAGGCACAACAGGTGGTAAAATTCAAGCAGAGCATTCTTGAATCCAACCCTGTGGTACAATGCTCCACCTAAACATTTGCTCCTGTTCACTAAGGAAAAAAAAACAAAGAAAAAGAAATGGGGCTCAGATTTTCCATTTCTTTTCTTAATTTCTAGGGCAACCAAACAAAAACATTACAACTGGGACTCCTTTTCTAGCCAACCAAACAGCACACTAGGGTTTTTTTTTCTCATCCATAATGTAGCTCTGTGTTTAACAAAAAAACCTCACCCATTGTACTGCTTGGATTGTGCTGCAATGCTCCGCCGCCGTACGACAACAATAACACGCTATACGGTGTCCCATTGGATGCGCACATGCTAGCATCACGGCCAATTCCTCGGTTCCCTTCGCCACCAGACAACGTCAATTATACCCAATATTTAGAGTACAAAACAGCGTCACCTATATATAATAACGTCATCACCCATATATAATAACGTCATCACCGGCATGTTCAACGTGCGGCTGTTGCTTAATAGGGAAGCATGCTAACATGAGCTGGCTGCGAATATAATTTGCTAACGTACGCCGGCAGAAAGCGCACGATAAACTGTACCCATCCATTTTCCAACCATCGCACGCCATCCAAGCAACGTACGGGCACCCCACATGGGATGATTCTGCAAAGAGATATGCACATGTAATATATAGTGTATCTATACATATAGCTAACGTGGGCCGACAAGCAACCATGTGATTCAGGCAACAAGGTACTGGTAAACCGATAACGACCAGGTTTCTTCCTCATCCACAAATGGCGGTATGCTAACATGCGCTTTTTAAGGACCATAACATGCTACCGTGCGCTGATGATGTAAAGGAAAAAAAATTGCTAATGTGCACTGCTAAGGAAGCGTATGATAGGAAAAACGCCATTGACTGAAGAAAGAAAGCTCGAATACTGGGAAACGAAATCATTACTCTTTTTACTCCATCTCTCTTAAACTTCGAAAAACTACAACTGATTGTCCCTTTTTTTTGAAATATCTCTGAAAAATAATTAAAGTAAAACTGAATACTACAACCTGTGTTTCTCTTCCTTTTCACCTCTCATTAAACCAACAAATTTACAGACACTACCACTCGGGAGACAAAACCCTAGCGCTACCCTCACTTCTTGGCCTTCCTCGCCGGACCTTTCTTCCCCGGCGACTTCACACTCTTCGGCTTCTTCACGCTCTTAGCCGGTGCCTTCTTCACCTTCGCCGGAGCAGCCGGTTTCGGCGTCGGAGCGGCCTTCTTCCCCGGCGTTGTCCTTGTCGACGTCCTTGCTGCCTTAGCAGGTCTAGCGGCCGGTTTTGGCTTCGGCTTTGGTTTTGCAGCGGCCTTCGGCTTAGCAGCTGCTGCTTTCGGTTTTGCAGCTGCCTTGGGCTTCGCCGCAGCAGCTTTCGGTTTGGCAGCCGCTTTGGGCTTTGCGGCAGCAGGCTTTGGCTTAGCTACTGTCTTGGATTTAGTAGCCGGTTTGGCCTTAGGTTTGGCAGCGGCTTTGGGCTTCGCCGGTGCTTTCGCTGGCTTTGCTGCTTTCGATTTCGCGGCTACCGACTTCTTAGCCGCCGGAGCAGAAGCAGGCTTTGCCGGGGCCGGTCGAGTAGGAGGAAGCTTGAACGAGTTTTTCACCTTCACGAGCTTACCAGCAGCAACAAGCTTCTTCAAATGAACCAACAAAAGCTTTCTGAAATTCGGCGGCAAGTGCTTGTGCTTGTCCTCGTTGAACTTCGTGATCGCATACTGACTCGAACCAGTCCTCTCTTTCAAAGTTACAATCGCCTCGGTTATCATCTAGGGTTTCCACACAACAAATACAAACAATCAGATTAGATCTAGAGAGAGAAAAACGATATATATATATATACGAATGTTTATATGTATGCAGTACCTCTAGGAAAGGAGGGTGAGAAGGTGCAGATTTGGGCTTTTTCGGAGCAGCTGGTTTCTTTGCTTTCGGTGCTTTGGGGGCTTTGCCTTTCTTGGGCTTTGCGTTGTCAACCGGCGGATTCTCTTCCGCCTTCTCCGCCGCCGGCGGATCGGTCACTACATCGACGGCAACATCTAACTCTACTGCGGAAGCCATGGCTGAGCTCAGGGAGACGAATCAAAAACCGGAAAATTAGGGTTTCTAGAGACAGACTTTTAGAGAGAGAGAGAGAGGGGATGAGAGAAGATGACGGTTGGAGAAGCGGTTTAAATAGTGACGAAGGGAGAAATGGTGAGCGCTGATTGGTGGAAAGCTATGTGACACGGATTCGTAAACTTTGAAATTTTAAATGTGGGCCTTTGGATAAAACGCTATCCACGGTTGAAACCGCCTGCTTGGTAAGGGGTCGGATGAGGCTGTGGCTCAATGATGTTTCGAGTGAGTTTTGGGTGTGTTTCTAACTCCATTTGGAATGGGTATAACTTGGGCTGTAGTTCATGGATTTGAGTGAAGTTTTTTTGGTTTTGTAGCTTGGGAGATAAGCTTTCTAATGCGTATTTACTCACATTGTGGGGTTGAGAGAATTGGGAGAAATTTGATTTTGAAGCCACATTGGTCAGAACTAGGGTTTTTTGGGAGTTTGTCAAGGTTTTGATGGATTTTAAAAGACTACTTGGAATCAAATCTAGTTTTTTGGGTCATATATGATTGTGGAGTTGTAAAGGAGTATATTGGTTCAAGAATCATAAAATTCCGACAAGAAATGGGCACTAAAATCTCAACTAGAATGTCAGTAAAGTTGAACACGCTTAATTACCATAATAGTTTGTAATGTAAAACATGAAATAGGTATTGAATTATTGCATGAATGAATTGATGCACTCATTCAAATTTGATGCAAGCATGGTTTAAGATCTTAGATTGGATGTTTAGAACAACTTTATAGTAAATTACATACTACATAATGGTAACATTTCGTGTTAGTCAATCGTTATACAAATGTACATTCATTAGTGCATGAAAATGTAAAGTTTGTCACACCTTTAAGTTGCTTAGCACTCTGTTATTATTATGTTGAACTTTGAAAATGGTACTCAACATTGTTTTCATCTATTGCCTTGATTAACCAAGGATACTAATTAGATATATTACTCGCTATACAAATGTACATTCTTTAGTGTATGAAAATGTCAAGTTTGTCACACTTTAAACTATTTAACAGTTTGTTATTATTGTGTTCAACTTTAAAAATGTTAACCAATATTATTTTCACGTATTGCCTTAATAAGTCACGACTACTTAAATTTTGTACTTTGTGTCTTTTAATATTAATCATATTTTATGTCATCTCTAATCATTTGTGCTTGTTATATGACCTAGCAACCATCAAGCATAACAAAAAATTGTTAGTTAAGTAACAAAGATCAAATAATGCAAAACCATGGAACCTGAATGTATCTACGAAGACAAAATACCACAACATTTTTATCAACAAACATGAAACATGTAACTTTACTTGCATACCCACACAATAACTTTACTTGTATGCCCACACATTCATGTCTAACACGTTAAAAGAAACATAGATGTATCCATTTGAATGCCTAAGGTGAGACAATGACCAAAATACACGAACCAATAACCCAAGCTCACATGACTTCACAATTTGTAAGTCATATGACAATGCAAGTACACAAGATCAAACATATGTTGTTTGATCTTATTAGTATTGTTGAGATGACTCATTAAATAATACAATTACCATTATCAAGTTGAAATGTTATTATGCTTGATAATTCTATCTAGATTTTCTCTAATTCTATTAATATTGTTGACAAAAAACAGCATAATGAGAATATAGGTGCCCTAGTGACTATGTATTACTCGATGAGAGAAGGCTTGCTCATTTGGTAATCACTTTATCTAGTTTGTCATTGTGTATCTCTTAATTCTACATAAGGATTTTTATTTATATTTTGAGTTGTTTTGGATCCTCCATGCTTCTCATAAGAATGAACTATTTTTGTTTATTATTATTATTATTATAATTTTGTTTTGGTGTATTGAAGGAAAAACTATTTGTTCTTATTTTCATGGGAAAGAAAGCTAATTAAATTAGGAGTTCGTTAACTACATTATTTTTAATTACAAACTCTTCAAATATATGGTAAGGCTTTATTGTTAATTGATTAAATAATTAACGTATATAAAGTGGTTAATTGTAATGTGTAATTTAGATATGGTAGCGTTTATACCTATCATACAAAAATGAGTCTTACATTGGATAATTTTCTTCGAAATGATTAAAACAAATGAACTAGTCATGCATGCACTCATGTAATCTAAAAACACAAAGTTCATATTACCAAAATGAGTTCATTGTGGAAGAGTTAACGTTAGCAAATATATGATATTGATTTTAGCATGTCAAATGTTTTTAGATGATGATTTACGAGAAATAAGAAGCCAAGTTGGATTGCTTGTTTATAGGATATATCTAACGACATTTACCAAATTAGTTCTAAAGGAGTTTAATTACTTTGAGAGATAACTCTCGCTTCTCATTATTCTCATTAAGGATCACACAAATTTATTAAATTTACCCTCCCCTATCTCTCTTCATCCTTTTAGGCATAACTTTTCAACTTTTTCTTTTACATTATCCTCCCTTCTATCTCTCATTTCCTTAACCTAATTTTCATAGATCTATACTAAGAGAATTGAAATTATCTCTTCTATTCACTCATCCATTTGCATATCTAAGTAGAAAATGAGGCTCTAGACCTGAGATAAGATAATCAAAACAATGTTGGTCATTAGCCTTAATATGTACATTAATATTTGTGACTTGTGAATTATAAATGATGCATTTTATTTATATAAGTAATTGAGATATTGAAACTACTAAAACAAAAAACTCATCTCAATATTTGTTTTCATACCTATTGGTAACTTGCCAAGTAACTAATATAGTAATAAGATTGAGTTTTGGCTTTAATTGGTGCACGGACAACTTAAAGTTGTATATTTCTATACTATGATATAAAACTCAATTTGATGGTGTAGCATATCTCTCTATTCTTCCTACCTAAACGCTATTCTCACGTTCATTCTCTCTTTTCCTTCACTATTGCCCCAGTACCCTCTTTCCTTCACTACAACCCCAATACTATGCTAATGTGACATTATGTAATTAGTTTAAATGATAAATTTCAAATTACGTACAATTCCTATCATAGGTTGACCTCTCCATGATTCTCAGTCCTTCTCGAATATAACTACATTCTCCATAGCTCCCATTCTCCCTCAAAGTCTCGAACTTTAACCACTTACCATATCCATTACACATTTATCTCTCATCTCGAATGGTTTTACTACCACTATTGTCTACTTTCCCTACAATCATCTCCGTCACTCCTTTCCATCTCCATCTCTTTCTCGGGAATTAGGTAGCAATAGTTGGAACGTAACATTAGGTATGGTTCCATCATTTTATATTTGTTTTTGCTTCCAATATTAGTTTCTCTCTTTCTCTCTCTCTCTCTTTCCATCATTGCTTCTTATCCTTAGTTCTATTGTTATCTTTTCTCCCATCATTTTTGCTTTTAATTCATTTTTGCTGCCTTCCTTCATATGTGATTACCGTACATTGTGCATGTCACCAGTATTATATATGTGTATGGAATTCTCCCATTACAGACAATATTGAAAATATTTTATTATCAATTAGAGAGAGACTAATATATTAAAAAAAACACTACATGGATGAAGTGTTTTGTTGGAAGACCTTGATTTTCTTTTGAATCCTCTAACTCCAATACTAGCATTGATGTTGACTCCAACACCGATGCCAATACTGAATCTGAATCAAGACGAGATTGTTTAACCTCGAAGCCAACCTAGACTATGAGCGTATGATTGTAATGAATTAGATACATGTCTTATGCATGAACTTGTCCAAATAAATTTACACTTTTTTTTAACATGCATATCAATGAACAACTCAAATTTTAATGAAAAAAAAAAAAAAAAAAAAACATGTACTCGATTCTATCCATTTCAAATATTTACTTAAAGATATTCATGAAATCAAAAGAAAACTTATTGGAGTCTTGGAGTTATTGGTGTGAAAAAACCAGATAAAGTATTATCTTGAATACTAAATGTAAAGAAATCATTATTAATGCAAAATAAACAAAACATACAAGTTTAAATTACGATTCAATTAGCCCTTGATTTAATCAATCTTGAAAGTAGGGATTGACCATTAAATACTAAAGATCAATTCAAGTTACAATTGAGTGAAAATTCATTCAATAGGTCACCAGCAACAATTCGAACAAAACCTTCTAAATCAATTTCTAAAAACATCTAATGTGAGAAAAATCACTTCACTTTTTTTATCATTAGCAAAGAGCCTACAAGAATAATTAAGCAATATTTAGTCTTAATAACCATTGCCGATATTATTTTACTATTGGGTGTATAAGAAAATTGATTAAATTTTTTGGTTTTGCGCATTGAAATTCAATTAATAATTTAACAAAAAAGAATAACATAAGAAAGTTAACGCTGAAAGGTGTTTTTAAGACTAGGGAATGGTAGAAATGCATAATGGAGGAAGTAGAGTGGCAAGAGCATAGTCCCGAATAGAGTAGAATGTTGGACAAAAAATGAAATAGTCATCTTCAAGTAGTTAGTACAAAGGTTTTGTTGAGTTAAGTAGTTGATATGATTAGGAAGGATGTTAATGTTTTACCATAATTTCGACAATTGTGACAACAACTAAAATCATATTCTTAACTAGCAATATAACTAGAAATAAAGAAATGAGTTAATGATTTATAGGTGTCTGACCATCTAGTAATTAAAAGACTTTAATTTCTTATTTTAAGATAAAGTTTGAATAAAATACCATAATAAGGTAGAAATTTATGTTTGGTGATGCTTTATTAATATAGTTATTATAATTCATATTCTAGCTATCGATAAAGATTTGAATTGATATTTGCATCTACAATAATATGGAAATATTTTAATAACTCTTTAAGAAGATTTTAAGAATATTAAAAAGTGATGAAGATATTGTAAATATCATAAAGAGATGCATAACAATTTTTCAAAGATAAAGTTAGAAACTTTAAACCTTTGACCCTTGTGGCTAAGTGGGTACCCTGATGAGATTAGGATATGAGTAATCCAATCCCTCCAATGTAACAAAATTAAAAAAAAAAAACTGTATTTATCATATAAATAAATGTATAGAATATTTGGAAAATGGTTGAAAGATATTATGATTTTGGTGTAGATCTACAAGAAAATCGGATTGTATGCATGGTTAATATTATATAGATACAACAAATATGAGATACATAGGTCAGGAGAGATATCTTGATAAAATTAAAGAAGAAAGTGATTTACTTCATGATTAGTTGCACCAAATCAAAAAGATAATTATCTACATATTATGTGAGAAGGTTGACCAATTATGGCATATCCTTACACCCACCTTCCCTCAAATCACAGTAGCATTGGTGCTGTTGAGATTGTCTTGAGACTAAAGATTTGTTAATATATCCCACGAATTGAACATGAATAGGAAGAAATAGGGTTCCACGAGCTGTACTTTCTTGGACAAACTGGCAATTAAACTCAATATGCTAGGTATGACAAAAATGAGTTGGATTAAATAGCAATGAGATAAGTGCTACTCAAATTATCACACAATAGTTGTAAAGATTTGCATAGAAAGATTCCAAAATAGATTGTATTTAACAGAGATCAATTGTACTAGTTGTAAATGCATGATATTCAGTTTACGTAATGGATTGAGCAAAAGTATGTTACTTTTTGGAGCGCTATTTAATGAGATTAGATTCAAGAAAATTATTGCTACTTTGTCATGGAACGGCGATCATCTTTTAATGAGACATGCTTTTAATTCATGTAAGGATTATAGAAACTTGAAACATAGGTTGAAATAATTTGCTAATTTATTTAGAAGTTGTAGCACTTATAATTCGAGATTTTAAGGACTCCAATGATTATCAAGATGATATTGTGGAGCATAAAACTACATGATTGAAATGAATAATTGAGCAACATCTTTGCTTCATGACTTTGCAATACCAACTTTTATTTCCTTATGCATGTTAAGAATGGCATTGGAACCAATATCATGCTTAGAAATGTTTCTAGAACAAAACAAAATAATATAAGTTTTTTTTTTTTTTTTAATTTTATTGTAAGTAAATATTATGCTTTAGAATCCAACAAAGAAGTGATGACAACATATAATGCTTAGAGGCAGTCGATTAATTGTTTCAACAATACATTATTGATGCATACATGTGTATTGAAAGATATAAGTTGCCATAGGTACGAAATATATAAGCAAACAAAACTTTGAACCAAACTTTACAAATGATTAATAGACACAATCCTAAAAGGAGATACAACTCCTACAACAATTGGGCAATGAGTCATACCTCCCTAAACTTTCACTGGAAGTTTAAGATTATAATCCAAAATTACCAAGATAAAATAGTTGTTGGTAGATAGGGAAGACCTTCATTCATTATGTTCATGTACAATCAAAAGTGTGTGTTTATGCTTTGGATCTCGACCATACCTCTATCTATGTTATTACTGTTGTAGTAATCTTTGTTTTTTGAAATGGTTTCACTCGAGCTCGTTGGAAAAGAACCTCAAATTCATCAGATTAAGTAGTGTTTGAAGGGGTTAGTACTAGGGTTTGGGATAGGAAAGAAAGAGAAGATGTCCCCTATAGTAAAATTGCAAAATGATAAAATATTACTAATAAACTTCTTTATAAATTACTGGAGTTGGAAAAAAAAATTGGAGTACCAATGTAGCCTCCTTTTATTGAATGGGGGGCGGCTATTGCCATCACATAAATTCATTTCCCACTTAGGTTATATTTTTTAAGATTTTATGAAAAATAAAAAGGTTTTCATGAAAACTAATCACGTTGCTTACTAGAAAACAACATTCTGAATAATTTTGTAGAAAAAAGTTTTCCAAAATTTGTACAAATGAAACAAAAACGGTAAATGGTCTGAAAGGTTTCTTAAACGACAAGTTTTGAAAAAATTGTCCACTACAAAGTTGTAACAAGGTTGTTAGTTTTTATAAAAATCTTTTACATTTTTCATAAAACCTTAACCCTCTATTTGGTTCATGGATTCTACTAAGGAAAAAAACAGGAAGGGAAAAAAAAATGAGGAGGAAAGAAAATGGAAGAAAAAAATAAAATCATATCAAGCCAAAATTATTCTAATTATTTTTTTTTCTTTTAATTTTTCATTGCAACCAAATAAAGAAAAGTAGAATTTCTTATATATATTTTTTTTTCATTGATAAAATCCGCAAACTAAATGGAGCCTTAAAAAAAAGAAAAAGAAATAAAAATACAAAGAAAGGGGGGAAGGGCCCAACTCAGTTGCAGTCCTACCCTGGCCCGGACCAATCCAAATTTCCTACCGAGTTGCAGTCCTACCCAACAGTGTCCAAGTAGCCTGCACAAAACGAACCATAGATTATCGGGCATTAAGATCCATATCATCTGGGTAATCCGGTGTTGAATCCGTATTATCAGACCCAAAAACTTGTTCAAAAGAGCCCCATAAATCTCTTAAGTCCTAACATTTGCTCCTCCTCAAAACCCTAATTCCAAAACCCTAGCCCCGACCGTCGAACCTCTGCGAATTAGGGTTTCCTCTTGCATTTCCAGCAATGGTGAATTCACACACACACATATATATAGAATACAAGGGATTTTGATCTTTTTCCCTTGACATATTTTTTTATTTTGCTTTGGTTTTTCCAGGCGGATATCGAGACAGATGTGGCTCCAGGGCAGCCGAAGAAGAGGACATTCAAGAAGTTCAGCTTCAGAGGCGTTGATTTGGATGCTCTTCTTGATATGTCTACAGACGAGCTTGTCAAACTCTTCCATGCCAGAGCTCGTAGACGGTCAGCCTCAAAAAGCTTCTCTCTATACACCCACACTCTCTCCATTTCTCTATCTCTCTCTCTCTCTCTCTATATATATATATTAATGCGTATACTCATAATTATACATATATATGTATATATAATTTGAATTATTCTTTACTTTGGTGGAATGGTAGGTTTCAACGAGGTCTAAAGCGGAAGCCAATGGCTTTAATCAAGAAACTGCGTAAAGCTGTAAGATCTCTCTCTCTCAGAGCTTGAATTGGGTTATTTTTCCCCACTTCGCAGTGTATAGTTGAGATGTCGAAATTTTGAAGTTGTGGAACATTTTTCAAATTACCCAAGTTGTTCAACTTTTAGTCTGTGAAGCGAACATTTATGGTCCATTTGGTTCTCCAAATAAAAATTAAACCATTAAAGTGTCTTTTACATAGTAGTGAAGGCACAAATCCATCATATTGAATGAAACTATTAATAAATGTTGGAGTCATCATCATTGCTCTCGTTACAAAGCATCATTATTTTGAATTTTAAGAGAAGGTAGTGTCATTGCTGTGGAGCCTCTCCTTTTGTCTATGAATTTTAAGCCAGTTGTGGCTCAATAATATTAAAGGATGCTAAGTTGCGTTTACCATTGAAGGTTTGAAGAGAGATTTGTTATCATTGCCATGAAAATTTATCAATTTTTTCTCCCATGTTATTGTAACAAAGCATCATTATTTTGAATTGAATGGTCCTATTATTTGATGGGTCAAGTGTTCAATTGTAATAATGAAAATTAATTTTTCTAGTAGTCTCTTTGTCTGGAAAGGGTTGGTGTGTTCATGGAATTGTTACCTTTTGATAGCATTTTGGACCTGCTTCAAATGTAATTAGGATGTTTTTCTTTTTGTATACCTCACAAGTACATGCGCGTTTAGATCTTTTTTTTTTCCTTAATGCAATTTTTACTTTATGACTTTATTGAGAAAAAATGATCTTCTTGGTTGCTTGAGTTCTCAAGTACTCCTTGTTCAAGTTCTCTCATAATGAAATAGTCCAAGTAGTTGAAGAAGAGATGGAAAATTTCAGAGGGACATAACATTATTTAGTGTAGTGCTTTGTTCGTCTAGATTGTTAAATGAATTTATGGACAAGAGGTAATGATATGTGTTTTCAATGATGGACGGTGGTTGCTTTGTTAGGTTTCAAAAAGCATAGTTGAGGTTAATTTTGAGGCACAGCTTGGGATAGGGTGGTAATAAATGCCTTGAAGGTTCGAAATAAAGCAGTGGTCTTGTTACAAACTTACACGCATGTCTAACAATTTAAGGCTTATTTAAAGGTGTGCCTTTTCATGCCTTTGCTCGTGTATGCATAGATGTTTTAACAATGTTTATGGATTGGAGATAAAATTCTAACAAACTGTGATATTGGCTATTGGTATACAAATGATTTGGAGTTCACTAGGCCTTTAATATTGGAGTTAATTCTATGCTTAAGTTGTTTGGAGCTAGATGCCCTTATAAAAGTGTTCGAGATGTTGTGCCTAGAAGAGTGGAGAAGTGGCTTTTAATTTATCTAATCAAGGCATACTTATCCTTCTTTATGGTAGCTTATTGGATCTCCCTACATACTACCTCTTCACTTTTTCTGATCCCATTGGGCTTAGTTTGAGACTTGAAAAACTTGAATGGAGTTCTTTGAAAGGATTGGGAGCTCCCCAGGTATCAATTGGTCGGATTGGAGAAGGTTTGTGTTCTTGAAAGTATTGGGTTTTTGGCACTTGCCCAATTATCTTGGTTTTTTTTTTTTGGCAGAAAATGGAAGTGGGGAATTTAGTTATAAAATGGATGGTCTTTGGTGTATTATTATTCTAGCCAAATGTGACAAGCTTTGATATTTGGAACTCAACATGTATCTTGTCATTTTGATATGGAGTGAAAATTCAATCATGTCAATTACACTCAAGTGCAATATATTGTGTTGTTTTGAACTTGATAATGGGGTAAGAATTATATTTTGGTTAGATTTATGGTAGGTGAAGCTCCTCTTAGAGACCTCTTCATGGGTTCTGAGATGGGTTTCTTAGTTTCTTTGGTAGTTCCAAGGATTAAGGATTCCTCCTCTCCCCCATCTTCTCATTTTTATTACTTAAGTCCTATTGAATATGATTTTGAGGGCAGTAAAGGAACGATTTGTTCTCTCTTCCCATGGTAATGGTAGTCCCGTGATGTTCAATCCCACCTTTAATGTGCGTATGATTGCTTAGTGTTGATTGATGTGTGTCTTTATCAACTTTGCTATTTGAGGTGCATGCTTAGATTTTTTAACGTTGTTTATGGATTAGTGATCAGCCTCCAAGAAATAATGTTGGTTATTGGTATATACATATTTTGGAGGATTTTTTTGGGCCTTTGATAGTGGAATTAATTATATGCTCGATTTTTGGGAGCTAGATGCATGTATAGAATTGTTTTGGACGTTGTGGTTGAGAGAGTTGAGAGGCAGCTTTTCATTTTCAAGAGTTCTTATTGATCCAATCAAAGAAAACTTATTCTCCTTCATAGTACCTTATTGGATTTCCCTACATACTAGCTTTCCCCTGTTTTCAATCCTCTTGGGGTTAGTTTGAGACTTGAAAATTTATAATGGGTGTTCCTTGAATCCATAGTACCTTGTTGGATTTCCCTACATACACTCTTCATGGATTGGGATGTTCCTTGAAAATTTGTGTGTAAAGGAAATTTAAATCTTTTTACAACCATCCACAATTTTGATTTCCTTTCAAGCAACCTACACAACTATGTTTGATTGGAATGTACCTCAGCCACCATCAACACCCCCATAATACTGCCATTGGTGTTAGTCTACTGACAGCAATGCGCTTCCATGTTTAGTTCAATGTTGCAGACTTAGAGAATGTTCGGCTTAGATTTTTGCCCATGGTGATGTGGATTTTGGCTCGTGGAGCTTTCTTGCCCACACTTGGAAAGGTCCAAAGCTATGTTCTATAAGGTTTTGGCTTGGATTTTGCCTCAATGGTATCTAGGACTTTGATCTATTGAGCTTTTATTTGCTTGACAAAGACTCATTGTTTCTCTGCTGTTATTGGCCCATTAGGGCCACTTTCGCTCGATGATGTTAATTAAGGAACTTGGGATATGGCCCCTCATGCATTCTTTTGGTGTCTTTGGAGAGAAAGGAATGCTAGAACTTTTGAAGGAACAGAAGCCTTTATTATACACCTTAAGTCTTCTTTTGTTAAGACTCTTTTTTGGTGGTATTGTAGCCGCTTTACCTAGTGAAACCTCTCTTTTGTTCTCCTTTAGACTCCCTCAAATTTTTAGATTGAGGTTCTTTGGCTAGTGCTAATATTTATCTTATGTACTTGGGCTAAGCCCTTTTGTTATTAATACGATAAATTAAAAAAATAAAAAAATGAAGGAACTTCATCAATGTTGGTATATCTTTCATCATTTAGCATTAAACACATGAAGGTTTATTTATTTATTTATTTTTATTTTGTTTTTTTTAACCTTCTTAAGTTTGAAGGGAGAGTATTAAGGAAGGCAAGACATTCTAGAAGAGATATGGAAATTAATTAATAGAGGATCAACATGGAGAGGAAATCAATGGAATTGAGAAAATTTTGAAATAAATTGAGAGAAATTGAGAGAGATTGTTATGTAGAAAAATGCAAAAGCTTTCTTCATTTAAAAAAAAAAAAAGAAGCAAAAACTTCGGGGCCTGTTTGGTTCTGTGCTCCAATAATAGTTTCTTTTCTTGTATTAAAAAAAGAAGATTGCAGAAAGCATGTTGGGGAATGTGTACCTTAAAACTGTTTTCAAGGAATTTTACATGAAGGTGCCCTGTTTTCTGAGACATCAAAACGATGTTTTAATGGTCTGTTTTCTGATTTCTGTTAACTTAAAAAGGCTTGTTTCCCGAAATTTCTTACCACTTTATGAAAATCTATTTTTTTACTGTTTTCTGGAAACGGAACCAAACATGTCTTTCTCTCTCTCTCTCTCTCTCTCTCTCTCTCTCTCCCCATATTCACAACTCTCTCCATTTATATTTGTTTCCTTATTATCTGTTTTATTCTCTGTATATACCTATCAGAGGGTTAGTATGGCTTGAATACGACCAACCCATTAGTGGGTTTAAATAGGCCACAATTCAAAATAAGAAGGAAACCTAACTTATATGAATAAATATCAAATCAGAACAAAATTCATTGATTTTTCCCCATAATTATTTTTCACTTTTCTTCTTTAAGTTCCCTTGATTTTCCCTTACACATATTACTCTCCTCCTTGAGTTGTCTTCATTTATTTCCTTAATACAACCCCTTAAACTCATGAGGATTTTAAAAAAATATTCTTTAGGTTTGATTGCAATTGATAATTTAATAACCACGGATGGTTGAAGCTTCTTTGATAATCTCAATGTGCAAAAGATTGGCGTCTGATGGGCTTGTGAGTCCTGACAGTGAGAAGAGCCCTGTAAGGCTAATAAAGACTGCATGGGACAAAGTCGTAGTTAACAGGAACCAAAGTTTAGTCCAACGCTCCGAGGCCACTATGGGCTTGTACTTTCTAGCCTTGAACCTTTGCAAGCTTGGAAAGCCAAACTCAACATAAGTTTACAGCCTTGGATCACTATTCATAAATTCCCAGTATTGAAATATGGCTGTTGTGAGTTGAATGCTGCCAACTGTGGCATGGTGGTGGTGTTAATGATGGTGGCAGTGATACATTCAGTTCTGACATGGCAGTGGAGTTTTCTAGAAGGGAAATCCAATTTAGGCACACCGTTTAACACGGTTACAGATGGAACATATACAGGAGGTTGTGACATTTTTTTAACCAAATAAAAAAAATTAAAAAAAAAAAAAATCTTAGAAGGTTGAAAAAGGATAGTATAGAACAAGTAGATGAATGCATTGGGTTAGGTTTTGGAAAGACATATGGTGCGATGACCTTCCTCTCATGTCCTCTTTTCCTTTGTTGTATAGCATTGCCACTAACAAAGAAGCCATGGTTAGTGATTACCTTGATGGCAGCAGTGGTCTCACTAATTGGAATGTCGTTTTAATAAGACATTTCAACGATTGGGAAATGGAGGAGGTGCTGAATTTTTTTCAAAAGCTCTACGATTGTAAGATTTCTTGGGGAGAGAATGATTCCTTGGTGTGGCGTAAGGACTCCAAAAGGCTATTCTCGGTGAAATCTTTTTATATGAGCCTTATCTCTTGTGGCACTCGCTTTCTCCCGGCAAAGAGAATTTGGATTGCTTCAATACCAACCAAGGTTGCCTTCTTTTCTTGGTTGGTGGCTAAGAAGAGATGCTTGACTTTGGATAACCTTTTTAGTAGAGGTTGGATCTTGGCAAATAGATGCATTCTTTGCAAGGAAGCGGCCGAATCGGTGGATGACCTCTTTATTCATTGCAAAGTAGCATGGAGTCTTTGGTCCCTTTTTTTCTCCTTACTTGGAATACATTGGGTTTACCTCACTCTACTTATGATTTTCTAGTGGGCTGGTGGGCAAAGAAACTGAGTAAGAAATCCGAGGTTCTTTGGAGTATGGTGCCTCATGCCCTCTTTCAGTGTCTTTGGAAAGAAAGAAACTCCAAAACGTTTGAAGATATGGAATCCTCTCCTATCGACATTAAATCCCTCTTTGTTAAGACTCTTTTTTGGTGGGCTTGTAGCTATTTTAATGACAACAAACAGCCCCTCTTTTATTTCATTTTTTTGATTCCTTCATTCTCTGCTAGGAGTTTTCTTCCCTTTTTGGTTACTGATTGTATACCCCTTATATACATGGGCTTTGCCCATTGTTTCTAATACAAATGACTTCATCAAAAAAAAAAAAAAAAAAAAAATAGTGTTAGGGGAAGTTTTTGAGAGATTGAACTTAGCAATGTGGTTATTGTTTTTGCCCATGGAGAGCTAAATTGTCATATGCATGGTTTCAAATTTGACTGCTTTGGTTTGAGACCAGTCAGGTTGCGCATTTTAATGCCAATCAGCTTCCTTGTATTAGAGTTTCTTGTTGTCTTTCACATATGGTAAAGATGGCAAAACTAGACTTGAATGTGCTGGAATGAATTGGTTAGGGTTGCCTAAATTGCTAAAATAGGTTGGTTTTGGACTGCTTGAATGATTGATGCCTATATTCTTATAACGTGTCCATTTGACAATTGATAGAAAAATTTGATGTTGCCACTAGTAGGACCTAGTAGCCTAGTGAACTTGCATCAAATCAGAGTCCTCTGAATGGACAAAGCTGGCATTACTGTTGGCTTCATAAAGGGATAAAATCAAATGCTCCAATATTTTTTGACACTATTTTTAGTTTTCATAACAGGCTTGCAACTTACTGTGTAATCGCAGTATGTTTATTTTAGGTTTCTGGCTTTAGCATGAGTCTTACCTCTTTCGATGTTGCTTTTCATTTTGAAATAGAATCCATTACTCCCTCCATCCCTTAAAGATTGTCCCTATTGCCTTTTGGTCTGTCCCAAAATTTTTGTCCCTGTCAAAAAGTTGATGAATCAATTTTTGATAATTTCCCAAAATATTATTTCCAATGGTTTAAATTACACAATATAGATGAAGAATCTCTTTTGCCATCGTGGGTAAAACTGAAATACCAAAATAAATTAGTGGGTGTGAATGCATTAAATGCACTTTCGTGAGGAAACATGTTCTTTTTTTTTTTTAAGGAGAGATTCTTTTAAGGGAAGGGGGGGTATTAGTTAAGCTGAATAAAATTAAGAGATGGTATTAATTTTTGTTTGTTGTGGTGATGTGGTACAGAAACGGGAAGCAACACCTGGTGAGAAGCCAGATCCAGTTAGAACCCATCTTCGCAACATGATCATCGTGCCAGAAATGATTGGAAGCATCATTGGAGTTTACAATGGCAAGACCTTCAATCAGGTTGAAATCAAGCCTGAAATGATTGGCCATTATCTGGCTGAGTTCTCCATCTCTTACAAGCCAGTCAAGCATGGAAGGCCTGGTATTGGTGCCACTCACTCATCCAGGTTTATTCCCCTCAAGTGAAATCTTTACGTGTGCCTTGAGACATGGTTTTTTAGCGCTAGATGTTGGAAGCACTCTTGTTAAAAATTGAATTTTTGATATCTCCTCGTCTGTTGTGTTTGTTCTGATTCTTGTAGTCTGTGGAACCTTTTTTCATAAACAAGGAACTTCATCTAGTTCTTAAGAATTTATTAAAATAAATAGAATATTTCTTAGTTGGACAATATGATTAGAAACTGCAGCTGGTGTATTTTAACTTGAAAGAGAATTAGTTTTGGTGCTAGAATGGTTGCAAATTTGCTGAACCTGGAAGTCAGCATTGATGTCTGTTGTTGCTTCTTACCTGTTTTGGTCTCCATTGGCGGTGGTTCATGGATTATTCTAAGCCTGCATGTTATGTGGTGCATGCAAAATTCACATTTGACTCGAGTTTACTTCGTGCTCCTTTGGGTTGCTCAGATTTATGGGAAAAATAGAATTTTAAATAAAAATTTAGAATTTTGAAGTTTGGATCTCAAAAAGTACAAGGGGAAGGAGAGGATATTTAAGCAATTTCCTTTTTGTTCTTTACCTCCATCCTCAAATAGTTCCGTCTGACTCCTCAGCGACCATGGGGAGCAGTTTGGGATTAGCAGTTTACCCCAGGAGCTTCTGGGCAAACCAAATGGAGCATAATGGAATTGCCAGTAAAAAAAGAATGGTGAGAGGAAAGGAGAGGAGAGGGAATGAGGAAATAGGAAATATAAAGAGAAGGGGATGTCATTACCGGTTATAGAAATGGATCTGTTATACCGTGTTTGAACGTACATTGTGGTAAAAAAAAGAAGGAAAAAAAAAGAAAAAAATTAAGATCGAGGAACAGTAATCATTCATCAAACTATTTTCCATTTCTAGTATGTCAGGAAAATATACAGTAACAGTACTACTTTTAGAGCCTAATGTGTTGTATTCTTTGAATTTTCTGATCAAATTAATGACCTGTGGGGTCTCATTACAAAAGATTAAATAACCAAAATTGACTATGATAATTAATAAATTGGTCATTTTCTTTTTAAAATTTTCATTGACTCCCCTAAAATAAGCTGAATGCCCAAAATCCTGCTGAACTCCTCCTCAATTTAATCGACCTTGTCCTCCTAGCTATGAGCATGGTTGTAGTTCTCCAAACTATTTTCCACATATTGAGAAGAGCGATAATTTTTTAAGTTCGTTTCAACTAAACAAAAACATGTCTTTGAAAAGCAAATTATCTTAGGGAAGGTGCTATTGACACTATTAATTTCTCGCGCTCTACATCGTGGGGTGCCCGCCCCGTTTAATGATTTATTGATTTTTATTTTTTCAAAATATCAAATGACAGCTGCTGGATTTATCATCGGCATTGACCATGGTGGAGTGCAAGGTCTGAACACCTTTATTGGCCAAAGGAATAAAATATAAAAAAAAAATATTGGGAGGAACCCTTGTTTGGAATGAAAGTTATATTTTTTTTCGTTGTCTAGACTCTGATTCAAAGAAAAACCATAATAAGAAAGGTTTGGGATAAGAAAATTTAGTTGCAACAATTCGAAAGAATAACTTAGATGGCAAAGGGTCACGGATGTCTTGAGTTCGATTCTTGCTAAACTCCTAAAAACACCTATATAAGGTTTTATGATTCTCATGGGTTTTGAATTTATCTCATCCATATGACAGTAACATAGCTCTAAAAAGGTCCAAGATGGCAACATTTTGTTTTTTATACACAGAGAAAAGGATTACTTTGGTTTTTCAACAAATTTGTATTTTTGTTTTGTCTTGGTTTTGCATTTTTTTTAAAAAAATTTTTTTTTAGGTGTGAATGTGTAGGTGTGTGTGTCAAGTTTTTCAACAACCTTAACCGAGAAACTGAAGTGCCCACTGGCCAGAAAAAGTTGAAAAGAAAGGTTGAAAAGAAAAGGCCAAAAAAAGAAAAAGAAAAATCATACCTCCAAATATAAAATAATGAGGTAGGATTAAATTCCTCTTCATGTAAAACCCTTTGATTATTACACCTTTTAATTAATTTATTTTTTTTGTACTATTTATATTTTGTTAAGTCCATTGTAGAAATATGTGGATTTACTGTCATGCTTTTCAAATATCAAGGCAATCGGAATTAAGAAGTACCTCAATCATATGGTGCTTTAAGTACAATTTTATTATTTTTTAAAAGAAAATGTGAATTTACATATTGGAAAATATTATTGATCCCTAATCTTTTCCTCAATGATGTGGCTAGTGACGTGGCATACATTCAAAATATAAAATCACCATGTATTCACGTCATTGTAAGAGAAAATAATTTTTAATATTCATCCTTTAAAAAGCATGGACACCAACACATCACACAGTTATGATACGATACACACATCGTTACAACAAAATTTCAAAATAAGACACGCATCAATAAAATATACTCGCTTTGTTTTATATTAATTGCCTTCCTTTTCAATTTTTTTGTCCGTTTCAAAATTATTGTCATAGTTCAAAAGTTAATAACTTAATTTAATAAATGTCTAAAAGTACCCATATTTATTGTACTAATTATATGATATGGAGAGGACAAAATCAGTTAATGATTGTACTACACTTTAGGGCAAACTTGGAATGTTAAAATGTGAATTTAAAAAGGATTCGCAAAATAACATGTTCTTACAAACAAGACAATAAATATGAAATGAAAGGAGTATATCGGGTTAATTACTTTTTTATACCATTAACTTTGAGAGTAGTTTCAATTTAGTCCACGAATTTAACATTGACTCAATTTTGAGATAATTTTTAACTTTGTTCAATGTGAGACAAAGGGTAACGGAAGTTAGGATTTTTACCGGAGTAGTCATGTGGCCTTCACGTGCTGCTGATGAGGATCCCACATAGCATCAAACAAAGGGGTTAATTACTTTTTCGTACCATCAACTTTGAGGGTAGTCTCAATTTAGTACACGAACTTAACATTGACTCAATTTTGAAATAATTTTTAACTTTGTGTTTCAATGTTGGACAGGGGTGATGGACGTTGAGACTTTTAACGGAGTAGTCAAGTGATTATTTGAACAATTATTTCAAAATTTTAAGAATTTTATGCATTTTTTTTTAAAAAAAAAATTTAAGAACAATTATTTCCCAAAAATCAATTTTTAAAATCGATTTCTAAATTTTAATAATTTTATGGATTTTTTTAAAATTAAAAATTAGGAAAATGATTATTTGAAAAATTATTTTGAAATTTTAAGAATTTTCTGCATTTTTTTTAAAAAAGAAAATGATTATTCAGACAATTATTTCCCTAATTTTTGGTAATTTACTGAATTTTTTTTTTTTTTTTTTTTTTTTTGCATTTTTTCAATATTATTTAACATTTATTTGGAATTTTTAAAAATTAAAAACCCAAAATTGTGTGTGCGTGACATGTGGCAAGGGAGCATCATCTTCTTCCTTGGAATGGGTTGCAAACATACCCAAATTCTACATGGACATTTTTTGTTATCAAATCTTCAACTTTGAACTCTTATATCCTTTTTAATTCTTACTCCGTTAAAATTCATAATGTCAGTTGCTTTTGTCCTACATTGAAACACAAAGTTAAAAATTGTCCCAAAATTGAGTCAATGTCAAGTTTGTGGACTAAATTGAGACTATCACCAAAATTGATGGTATAAAAAAGTAATTAACCCAGAAAGTTTGATGCCACATGGGATCCACATCAGCAGCATGTGCGGGGCACGGACGACTCTTTAAAAATACTAACGTCTGTCACCCTTGTCCCATATTGAAACACAAAGTTAAAAATTGTTTCAAAATTATGTTAATGTCAAGTTCATGGACTAAATTGATATTACCTCTAAAGTTGATGGTACAAAAAGTAATTAACCCGAGTATATTTTATGTGTATAATTAGGTAATATCACATAACATGACATCCATCATTCAAAATCCATATTTTTATTTTTTTTTATTTATTGTTTTTGGAATTCATAATAGAGTTATTCATTGATAAGAAATGATGAAAAGGAAAAGACGGAAGAATAAAAAGAAGAAGAAGATGAGAAAAAATATGTGTTTTATCATAGGTATGTTGTGTTTGACATAAACACGACATCTTTAAGAAAATGTCCATGATTCTTACTTTATCCCTAATAATACAGCCGCATCAACAAATGGATTTTTTTTAGAGTTTTTTAAAATGTATAGTACTTTTGCACTTTGTAGCTACATCATTACAAAAAAAGCTAATTCCTAATTTTTTTTCTATAATGATATGATTACTACCACATCAATACATGAATTTTTTGATATTATTGAAATGCTTATCATGATAGTAAAAGTATATAGAATTTGACAGATGAATATCAAATTCAACTAGTTTGCTGAAAACGTCGTCGTTACATAAAATTAAAAAGAAAAAAAAAAAGGACTATTAATGCCTTGATGGATGAAACTTTGCTGGTGTAATTTTACAGCAGGTTTAATTTAGGATAAATTACATTAAGATCTCCTTTAGAATATGACAATTATAGATACACTTCCTCACGTTTCTGAAATGATATTAAGACCCTTACTTTACAAAATAGGACTACGAAAAGATCCCTCTCTCTAATCTCCATCCATTAATCCGTTAAGTCACTTTCAATTTTTTTGAAAATACCCTAACTACCCTTATTGGATGACAACTCTAATGTAATGCATATAACTTATCAGGCCAACATATTCATCCAACACACATTTTTACTTTTATTTTATTGAAAACAACTAAAAGATAATATATATAAGAAAAATGTCACAAATCTTAAATTTTTCGTCCAACTGATGTGGTAGCCGTTAGATTTGTTCATTAAAATAATTATCTATTTAATTAAATTTTAATTGATGTACCAAAAAAAAAAAATGATTTGCTAAGTTATCACCTTATTTGCCACCTCTATACTTGCATCCCCATTATAATAATTATTTCATTTATTTCGACATATGTGTAATGCTACATAGCCCCCCCCCCCACTTTTTTTATCCAAATCTACTTAAAATGAGGTGGCAAATTGACAAATCAATTTATTTATTTACAAATCAATGAAAAATTTAATTAAATAAATAATTGTTTCTAAGGAGTAAATCTGATAGTTGCCACATCAGTTGGACAAAAATTTTAAACCTTTTACATTTTTCTTTATATATTATCTTTTAGTTGTTTATAAATAATAATGAAAAAAATTCAAAAGTATGGATGAACGTGCTAGACTTGTGAGTTATATACATTAACATGGAACTTATCATCCAATAAGAGTAGTTAGGGTATTTTGAAAAATTTGAACATGATTTAACGGTTTAATGGACGGAAGTTAGAGGAAAGTCTCTTTGTAGTTTATTTTGTGAAATAAGAGATGTCAGTATAATTTCAAAAATATGAGAAGGTGTATCTGTAATAGTCAGATTTTAGAAGGGATCTTAATGTAATTACCTTTAATTTTATCCCACCTCCAAAATATATATTATATAATTTTAATATATATATATATATAATAATTCCATCTCTCTTGATTTACTTGTCTTCCTCTGTTTCTCCATCTCCTTCAAAACGTCTCCTGCTACTTCAAAACCCAGATCAGATTTCTCATTTCTGATCTGTTCCGATCGGTTTCGTCGAATTCTTACATCATTCCAATGAGAATTCGAAGTTCTTCAATGAACTCTGCTTCCACTTCTTCTTCTTCACCTCATTCATCAATTTATTCTCCTTCCTTCTCTTCACATGCCAATTCATTGTCTTCATCTCAATCAAATTCTTCGTCTTCCTCCACCGATTTCACGACCCGTTGCGAAGGTCTCGATCTTTTGGTGAAGGCAATTCACTATGTCGCAGGGTCGATAGTGGGTGTCCCATTTGCTCAGAGGAGAGTAATCAGGAGGAGAAGAAGAAGAAGATCTCTCACGTTCAGCAAATTTATCATCAGTGAAATTTTCGATAAAGAAGAAGAAGAAGAAGAGGAAGAGGAAGAGGAGGAGGAGGAGAAAAATGATAAAGAAGTGAAGGCGAATTCGAAAGCGAAAAGGCAGAGGAGAGAGATGGCATTGCCACTGAATACCAAGATT